>SJYT01051436.1:985-168885 GCA_006410635.1 Cephalophus harveyi | reverse complement strand
AGGATGAGATGGCTGGATGGCATCACTGACTCGATGGACGTGAGTTTGAGTGAACTCCGGGAGTTGGTGATGGACAGGGAGGCCTGGCGTGCTGCAATTCATGGGGTCACAAAGAGTCAGACATGACTGAGCGACTGAACTGAACTGAACAGAATTATTCAGACACAATCATTCTGCTAGGAAGAGCCAAAAAGCCAAACTCACTGTCATGAGCTATTACTTCTCTGGGTGGGAAAACAAGAGACAATTAATAGAAGGCTTACCTCCTGCTCTGTCACATTTTACAACCTGCAAATAAAATCTTGTGGTTCAACTTGTAGAGAAATTTGAGGTGAGTATCAAAAGCCCACGAACCCTGCACTTGTGAACAAAGATTCACTATGAATGTGTTTGGAAGGGAAACTCTCACAGTGTTTGTATTCACTTTAAAGAACACGAGAATTAAGGCTTTCCACCTGGGCTCTGGTGAATTTCCAAGTCTTATAAGTTGCATGGGGCTCTAATCATAGGCTCTAGTAGTCTGACTCTGGCCTGAAAGTAAGTCCTCTGGGCCTGGTCTCCAGGATCCTGAATGAGTGACTGTCAGGACTCAGCAGGCATTTGTGGGTAGAGAAGGGAAAGTGGTCCCCAGTGCAGTGACCTGGGGGAGGCTGTTGGAGGGGAGTGGCCAGCACAGGCCACACTCCACCCTGTGCTCACCGTGCCTTCTGGGTCCACGAGCAGCAAGTGTTTGGCCTGGCCGTTGTGCATGCCAGTGAGGACGAAGGATCCCGGGTTGGTGGTACTCTTCCTGACCAAGAAGTCTCCATCTCTCTTTAGCAGCCCCTCTGCCTCCTTCCTACTCATCTCCCCTCGGTACCAAGGCTCTGCTTTCAGTTCTTCCAGCATCTTGGCATCTGGTGCTCCGGGTGAGACGGGGCTGATGCATTCCATGGAGGCTGCCTTGCTCAACACAGGCCCCAAGGACTGAATCTTGAGAGCATCTTCAAAAGGCTCTGCCAACAACATGTGCCAGCAACACGTCAATTCCAAGGAGAGCAAAAGATAAGCAACACAATGTGAGGTTTGGCAATGCAAAGACAACTTCGATCAGAAAAAAAAAAAAAGTAAAGTAGAGAAAACTGACTGGCTGGTGAGATAACAAGATTCATCGTAATGGCATTTGAAAACACAGCCCCAGACTTGGCATGACTCTTTCTGATGACTCTGCTTTCCCAAGACAGCTGGGCATTGTGTCTTGTGCCAAAGATTCAAGCACACCCTTTGTCTCACTAGTTAGAATGACTTCGTTTTTGCATGCTGCAAGAGGCCAGGCATACTACATGCCATCTACTTTCTCTGGTACCTTGGCTAGCCTCTTCAACAAATGTGCTCTCTTCTGAATAAAAATCTGTCAATACCAAAGAAAATACACAGAGGAAAAAACAAATTGCAAGCTTTTGTGCAAAACCGAAACCCAGCCCAACAAATGTTTCTTGCAAAATCTTTGTATTAGGTGCATTTTTTAAAAGAGAAGAAAACCAACATTTATTAGCGGCCCTTTGTGTGACTTGCCCCCGGCTAGGAGCTCTACCTCCCTTTGACATTCACTTGTTTCCCTGGGGGAAAAGGCTCTTTTATGAATGTTTGGGATTGAGCTTGACTCCATGCCCTTCAGAACACACTTCTCACTGCGGGGCATTGCTCTAAACAGCAACAAATATCAGCAGTGAGAGAAGTCGACAGGCACATCTAATTAAATCTCAATGTTGGATTTTCAAACAAAGCAATACATACAACAGCACTCTGAAAAACGCACACAGTGCTACACAAAAGTAAGGTGTCTTGATGTTTATTGAGGACCACACTGCCAACATGCTACAATGCAAACACCACAAGACCAGGGAAGTTTCTCTCCTGGGCATAGCTATATCCCCAGAGACCAACAGTGCTCCTGGGTCATAGTTTGTACCCTATAAACATTCAGGGAGTGCTCTAAAATAAAACTGTTTGTTAAATGTTAGCAGAGAATGGGCAGAAGTGAATAAAGGAAACCAAAACTAAGACATTTTGACAACTTATTAAATTATTTACAGATTTGGGCACGCCTCCCCCAAAAAAAGAAGAGGCTAAAACGATGGGCTAAAATTGTTTGTGTGTTTTCTTTTTTCATTCTACTTTTTCCCCTGATTATCCGGAGTAGTTGAAAATTTGTATTCTATTTCTATACCATCACCATCACCACAACATCACCATCAGCATGACCATCATCTCAGACCCACTGGCACCAGCATCACTATCACTATCAACATCACCAGTACCAACACCGCTATCACCATTTCATCATTATCGCCACCTGCATGACCATCATTATCATCACCACCACCGTCAGAACCATTACCAAAACAATCACTATCACTACTGTTATTTAGATACAGTGGTTCAAGACACTGCTTCCCTGGTGGCTCAGACAGTAAAGAATCTGCCTGCAATGCAGGAGACCAGGGTTTGATCCCTGCATCAGGAAGATCCCCTGGAGAAGGGAATGGCAACCCACTCCAGCATTCTTGCCTGGGAAATCCCATGGACAGAGGAGCCGGACAGGCTACAGTCCATGGGGTCACAAAGAGTCGGACACGACTGAGCGACTAACGCTTGGACTTGGGGTTCAAGATAAACAGAGCACTGGGTCTACTTCTGCAATTCTTTTCAATGAGTGAAGTCGCTCAGTCGTGTCCGACTCTTTGCGACCCCATGGACTGTAACCTACCAGGCTCCTCCATCCATGGGATTTTCCAGGCAAGAATACTGGAGTGGGTTGCCATTTCCTTCTCCAGGGGAATACTTTTCAATAGACATTAGCTTCTCCGGGGCTCTTTCTACTTTCTCTCTCCCCTTCTCTAGTTTTGGGAGTAAGAGTGAAAATTCAGGGATAAGAAAAGGGTGGCTTGGGCTTTCATTTTTCCCATCTCAAACCCCAGCCTAATCTAACTCTCCTCAGGCTCTGGGGCCAGAATTCACTGGCAACTTGACTAAATTAAGCAGTGAAAATGGTCTGCCAAAAATTCAACTATTAAAGTGAAGTTGGGAGACATTGTTAAAACTGGAGCAGAGGGCCAAGCAGCTAACAGTTGGTTCTAAATTTTGCAAAGTCGCTTCATACCTCCTAGGCTATTTCCACATTTTTTTTTTTTAATGAAGAGATTGGATTAGATGGTTCTGCAGTTCTTCTGGCTCTGGTGAATTTTTGTCTGTCATCCTGGGAGAAATAGACTATTGTTGTCATGGTGCAGTCTATTCATAAAAGCACTCAATCCTATCCTCACCCACATACAATACCAAGTATTGAACCAGCAGTGAATTTATCAAACTTCTGGGATTCTCTATTTCCTCCTTTGCAAAAGAGCAATAATAATAATAATAATATCTACCCATAAGACTACTGGAAAAATTAAATAATATGCACCTTACCACGTGGTAGAAACTCACTAAATACTAGTCTCCTCTCCCTCTCTCTTTAGCCTGTAAAATTCTCAAGGAAGTTGAAAAAGGTATCTGGGGATGTAAAGCTATCTGTGAGTTTGGAACGCTCTTTCACAATTTTTTAACAATCTACACTTTCATTAACCACTTCACAAATGATTTATTTTTCCCAATGTATGTAACAAACAGAGATCCCTGACACACATCACATGAGAGCAAGCAACAGTAGTTTGGGGTCACTCTTCTCATCCCATTTTATTCTTCATCAGAGCATTTGTCACTACCTGTAACACATGGTGGTTATTTAAACTCCATGAGAGTAGGGACTTTGTCTATTTTATTTTTCTGTATATCCCCAGTAAATAGAATAGTATTTGACACCTGGTAGGTGTTCAGTGGAGAAGAAGGGGAGAGGGAAAGTGGATGTGTGTACAAAAACACGTGGGTGTATTACAATTTCTCGCTTACATGTTAGTTTTGTTCAGCAGATTAGAGCTCTGTGAAAATAGGGACCAAGGCATTTCAGCTTGGCATCCTTAAAACTGATACAGTATTTAAGGCACACGATATCCAATTAATACCTAAGTGAAGAAGTAAATGAATCCATTCATTTATGTATATCATTTGTCTCAATGTGATTGAGACAAAGTTAATTATAAAAAGAGGGGGAAGTTGCTTTGTCTTCTGCAGAGAACTGTAGAGAAGGTTGTAATATGAAAGCAGGGGTTGGCCAAGTTCAAAGCCTTGAAAAACTCAATCATAACACAGAAAAAAACCCAGCTAATCAGCATCCTTAATCAAAACCACTCTGGAAGAAAATTCAGCAATTGCACAGATTTCAAACAAAAGACAAAGTTTAAAAAAAAAAAACAACACAGCCTTAAAAGAGAAAAAAAAAAAAAACAATAGCAAATGGAAACGCACTCATGTCAAAGAGGTCTTTCCGCGGAGTGCTCTCTGCACTTGCAGTGGCCGGCCCTGTCTGCTGGGGGATATGCTGGGTATTGACGTAGGTGGGGGCTTTTCCCGTAGGAGCCACATGTGATTTCCCTTCAGGCATGCTGTAGATGTCCAAGGATCCTGCAACAAGAAAATCGGCCTCCTTTTTCTTCTGATCATGATGCTATTCATGTTAAGCCACCCAATATTTCACAGAGAAGTTCCTTTAGTCCACTCATAAGAAAATCCTTCTTTCAGATGCCCATTCTACTAACTCTCTTCTCTGACCCTCTTACCCTGCTGTGCTTCAGCTAGGATACTCTCCACTTCTTCCTGTCAAAATGGGACCTGCTAGCCCAGGAAGATGGACACCATGAAGGTTAGGAGCCCTGTCAAGACCCTAGGCCCATCTGACTCAGGCCAGGGGGCGGGCTGGGCAGGGGAACTACACCCACCACAGAAGCTCCCTCCGCCTCCTCATTCCCTCTGTGAAGGACTGAAAGCAAAATAACTGAGCAGAAGAACAACGAGCCTTAATTCCACTGCTCTTTTTATAAGTGCAGGTGAATGCTTCATATATTAACTCCAAAGAAATGCTACGCGTTTCCAATGCTTTGGCCCCATTTTTAGAAATAAAGCAATATTTACCCCATTTGCTTCCTAATGAATTGAGACACTTTCCTTATAAAACAGAATCAGGCTTGTGGCATCATGGGACTTCCCAACTGAAGCAAGACTGTTGAGGCCTGACTTGGGGTGGGGGTGGGGGGGTCACTGCCATTGTCACCCAAGGTGAATGAAGGGTGTGGTCCTGCTTAGGTCACCATCTGATTATTTGTACAGGTCACTATTTCTAACAAACTTCCACAGATATTCTCAAGACCACCTTGGACCTGGAGAGAGGTCACCTCTCCAGGTGGTGGGGCATGAGAGCTCAATTCAACTGGCAAGAGTGGGTTCAGGACTCTTTAAGAAGCTTTCCCAAGAGCCCACTGAAGGACTTTGGGCAAACTACTGTCTCTGCCTATAAGTCTGACAATGCAAGTGTCCTGAGAAACTCATCAACTTCAGATGGTTGTGAGTGTTGAGTACAGGGCAGGGAGATATACACTCCTTGGTGGTGGTACCCAGAGTTCAGTTTCATTTAGGGGAAATGGCTGCTAGCAGATTAATAGGGGTTTATTTGTTCTATGGACAAGGTATTGATTGCTTTCCAATAAAACCTGAAATTCATTAAGAGTTATGAGTCTCAAGTTCCAGGCCAAGAACTTATATAAGGCTCATTTTTTCTCTGGTGAATTTCCTATATTGTCTGTTCTTGATCTGGCTGGAATAACTTGGATATAAAAAAGACCTCATCTGCAAATAAATCTAACACGTTTTTCAATAGAGTCAATATCTAATGTAAGTAATGTGTCTCTCTTAGTCTTTAATAGTTATTCTATGTCTAAGTACATGATTGTTGTATAAAATGCTTTAAATGTATACAGAACAAAGCTGAAAATGTAAAAAAGTGCCTCTGGCAAAGTTATAACTTTACTTTGCTATTTCCATCCTATTCTGAGGTAGAGTCATGTAGCTTGTTGATTCTTTTATGGATTATTACCTGGGCAGCACAAACAGGTCATCTTTCAGCTGGGGCAGGCATGACATAAAATTAGTTCACGAGAGGAACATTTTAAAAATATATTGTCATTTACCCACTGGCACAAATGGCAATAATGTAGGTGAAAACCTTAATGTTAAACCAACAAATGGTTAAAATATATCCATAGACGCATACATCGGCTCTTAATTCATTTATCACTCCATCTCCTTCAGACCCTGTAGCCAGGACCCTGGAACCATCAAAAGTTCTCAAAATGTTTGAGGAGGTAAAATGCTTAAAATTAAAAGAAACCTTTAAAATGTATAGATACATACATGTGTATACTTGTCTAAAAATAACTGTCTAGAGAATAGAGACTGATGTTAGCAATTAAACTAAATAGTACTTAATTAGTCATACTATTTTTAATGTGGGATGTAGGTGCATGCTTATAGGTTTGATAAGAAGTGAAATGTCCTCTAAAAGGACCCAGGCCCTGTGACAGATTTGTATTCCAGGTGCCATCTCTGCCAGGGCCGGTGTCACCCCGTTCTTCCTAAAGGTGATCGTAGAAGGAGGAGGTGGGGCAGAGGAAAGGAAGGGAAAACTACAAGCTGCCATTAGAAGCTACCAGGATTCAGTACTGACTCCAGAGTCTCCCACCTTAGCCTCGTTTGAACTGGGTGTGGAGATGGCCCTGGGGAGGTGAATTCCTCAGTCCCTGGGGGAGCAAGCCCTCCCGCCAGAGAAGGGCCTTAGATGCATGGTCTCAGTGTGCAGGAGAACAGGAAGAAGTGGGAGGGGTGAAGAGTGAGCTGGTCCTGGTACCCAGCAATGGATTATCTCATGCATGCCCTCTGACATCCCTGACAGCCATTATTTCTATTTCTTTGATCTGGCATCCCTGACAGCCATTATTTCTATTTCTGTGATCCGGTTGGGAAACTGCAGCCCCATGCATAGCAGTTATTTCTAGTCAGCCATTCTGCCACTCCACAGGACAGGAACTACCCACTACGGAGCACATCACTTTTGAAAAGTATTTTTTATGTTTCTTGTCCACCTTACCTTGCCTCTCACCTTGCCTGACAGGGGTTTGCTGCCAGTCTTCACCAAACGGGTCTCCTAAGTGTCTTCCCTGGTAGTAAGTTTGCTCTTTTCCTGCAAACTATAGACATATGTAAATTCAAAACAAGAAAAAGTCCTCCTCGTCTTGCGTCTCTGCCTTTGAAAGCCATAATACAGTAGAAAGGACTTCAGTGGCCAGTGGATTGCATCCCTGTTGTACTCAGCTTTCCCTTCATGCCTCACAGTTGGCATGAAGACTTGGGAAGTTAGTCTGCATGGGTGTGAAAAAGAGGCTCCATCTCATCAAAACTACAGATGCTCCCTGCTTTCAGTAGCCCCCCCCACCTCCCTTCCCTTAAGTGTGACCATAAATTGAATTCTCTACATACAGCCACATCACGCAACATGCCTTAAAACAGATTTCAGTTAGAGAATATCTATGTGTCAGAACATAGTTCCCACCCAGCATATACACCTATAACCATTCATTCCTGGGCAAAGCCACCTTGTCGATTCCTTCTTATAGAGCTATTGACACTTGGCATCAGTGTTATTTACTGCTTTTATTGTCATCCACATAAGGTAAGTGACATCAAAAAATTCCCTTTAACAAAGAGATATCATAGAGATACCATAACTCTAGAAAGAGAATGCCTTACTAGAATTTTGAATTAGAAGGAAAATCAGGGAGATAAGTAAAACAGAAAAACTCAAAAAAAAAAAAAAAAGAAACACCTTATGTTAAAGGCTTACATTCTTTCTCTTTCCAGACAACTCAAAGAACCCCAGGCTTTCAAAAGTCTTGAACTCTCTCTGTTCCTCATTAAGTTCACAATACAATGGGATTTGTCCTAGGATGAAGAGGGAACTTGCAGACTTGTATCTCAGGAATCACAATGGAGTTCCAAGGCATTTGACTAAGCCTTGAGATGTTTAAAGCAAAAGCTTCCCCTACTGTCTGCTTTATGAAATTCAAGGGGAGGAAGTTTGTGAGTTTTTCTGTCTGGATAGAACATCAGCCTGAAAATAGAGCTGAAGAAAGCAATAGGAAATGAAGTTCAGGTAGCTACCATTCAAGGAAAGATATAAGACTCACCTGGGCTGTGTCAGGACCATGGGGTCTGGCTTTCAGGCGAGCATCGGCAAACCCCCCTGGAGGAGGTGTCTTGCTTGGAATGCTGTTGTAATACGGGTGGTCTGAGCCATCACTCTCCTCTTCAGTCCATGGTTCATCTAGACTCTGCATTCTGTTAAAAGAAGATTTTCAAGAACTTTAGCCAAAATTTGAGCTTACTGTCAAAACAAAAATATCTAATGTTAGTAACTATAGTCCCAGAAAGCAGAGTTTAGTCACTCCCCTTTCAACAATTTAGGTCTCAGGTACATATAAAAAGCAGATGAATGGTTCAGCCAAATATCCCTGCCTTATTCACAGTGCTACCCTTTAGAAAATTCCAGTCTTATTTGAAACAGAAAATAACTCCTTTATTAAAAGTACATTTTAATAAGGAAAGACATAGTTTATATGTAATGATAATCAGCTTCTTGAGGTATAGACACATATTTTAGTATATCATGAAATTTACCCAAAACAAAATTAACTTTAATGGAGATTTAGTGACATCAAGGAAAATGGCAGAGTAAGGACCTCTGAATTATTCTCTCCTCTGTAATGACAATAAGAAAGCTAGCAAAAAATGTTTTCATGATCAACATTTTTAGAACTCTGGAAATTAATCAGAAGTTTGTACCAATCTAGAGAGTGTTTTGGAGAAAGCAATGGCATCTCACTCCAGTACTCTTGCCTGGAAAATCCCATGGATGGAAGAGCCTGGAAGGCTGCAGTCCATGGGGTCGCACAGAGTCGGACATGACTGAAATGACTTAGCATCAGCAGAGAGTGTTTATTAAACAAACAAAAAAAGACATAAATAGCTGTCAGGACAAGAGCTTTGTTGCATTTTAACTTGCTCGGTTGCCATCTCCAGGGTAGACTTAAAAGCCAAAATCCAGTAGTCACAGTGAAAACCAGCAGCCTAAATAGCTAGACATGGGAGGAAGCAAAAAAGCATTTAGGTTCCTGTAAATTCCTATTCCCAGAAAACAGTCATTATGACTTTTCTGTTCATTCTCTATAAAACTCCACTCCCAAAACTGTCTTTATTTGACCTGATTCAAAGCTTGTCTATGGAAAACAGCTTCTTCCATAAGGTCATTTGTCAAAAACAATTAGAGGCAATTATTTAACACTATGACTCCCTGAAACAATAGATAACATTTGGGCTAAAGAGTAAGCTAGTCAAAAAGCTTAAAAGAAAAAGCTAGGAAATTATAAATTTTGACATATTTCTAGGAATCTAGGCATCTACATGTATGCATAGAACTGTTTTCACATCCGGGTTGTGTGCCTGCTCAGAAAAGATGTAAAAAGGCATTAGTTTTCATCTGCACTGACCTTGAAGTTTTGCACAAGCAGTAAGTCAAAGCTAAAGCAGAGTTGTCAACTGCCTAGCCAAGTGTTGAAGGAATTCCCCAAGATTCACACAGAGCACCCCAGCAAAAACTGGGGGACTTAGTGGTTTCAGACATTTAAATCTCTCTTTAGTCATTAGCTGTCTAATAAGTGAACTGAGCAGAGTTGTCAGTAGTCATATGTAACAAAATATAGACTTGATCAACTTGGTTTAGGAAAATCATTAAAACAACCACAATGAACAGCAACAACAGCTACTCCAGTGAACACAGACGTAATAAGAAAGTAAACCAGTCGTATTGTTTATATGGAGACCTTTTGAGCAATCTGGATAGAGGATAAAACCAGCCTCAACATTACTTTAAGCTAAGGCCTAATCCAGAGCAAGTGAATCCTAATTATTTTCAATTTATGAGAGATGAGGAAGCTGCAGAAGAAAAGCTTGAATCTAGCAGAGGTTTGTCCATGAGATTTAAGCAAAGAAGCTATTTCCATAACATCAAAGTGCAAGGCAAAGCAGCAAATGCTGCTGTATTGATAGAAACAATTGCAAGTCATTTGGAGTATCTCACTAAGATAATGAAGGTGACTGCACTCAACAACAGATTTTCTGTGTAAATAAAATAGCTTCATATTGGAAGAAGACACCATTTAGAAATTTCAGAGGTAGAGAAAGTCAATGTCCAGCTTCAAAGCTTCAAAGAACTAACTGACTCTTGCTAGGGGCTAATGCAGTCGGTGACTTTAAGTTGAAGCCAGTACTCATTTACCATTCTGAAAATTTTAGGGCCCTTAGGAATTATGCTGAATCTACTCTGTCTATGCTCTACAAATGGATCAGCAAAGCCTGGACAACAGCATATCTATTTATAGCATGGTTTACTGACTATTTTAAGCCCAATGTTGAGACCTATTTCTTGGAAAGAAACAATTCCTTTCAAAATATTACTACTCATTGACAATGCATCTGGTCACCCAAGAGTTCTAATTGAGATTGATGTTGTTTTTATGCTTGCTAACACAACATTTATCCTGCAGTCCCTGAATCAAGGAGTAATTTCAACTTTCAAGTCTTATTATTTAAGAAATACATTTCATAAGCCTATAGCTGCCATAAATAGTGATTCCTCTGATTGACCTGAGCAAAGTCAATTGAAAGTCTTCTAGAAAGGACTGAGCATTCTAGATGCCATCAAAAACACTCATGATTCATGAAAAGAGGTAAAATTTTCAACATTAATAGGAGTTTGGAAGAAGTTAGTTTCAACCCTTGTGGATGACTTTGAGGGGTTTAAGACTTTTACACGGAAAGTCTGTGTTTACACAGAACTTTATGAGATATAAATGCCTATATGATATTAGACAATATCAAATCAACAACTTAAATCTCTGCCTTGATAAACTAGAAAATAAGAGTTAAACCCAAAGCAAGCAGAAGGAAAAACAATAAAGATTAAGGTAGAAATAAAAATAGAAAATCAATAGAGAAAAGCAATGAAACCAAGATTTGGCTCTTAGAAAGATCAACAGTATTGACAAATCTATATAGTTAGACTGACTAAGAAAGAAGAGAGCAGACTCAAATTACCAAAATTAGGAAGAAAAGAGGAAAAACTGCTACCAACCATACATGAATTAAAAGGATTATAAGAGAAACTATTAAAAATTATATACTAACAAATTACATAATCTAGATGAAATGGGAAGATTCCTATGAAGACTCAATTTATCAAAAATTACTCAAGAAGAAATAGAAAATCTGAAGATAACTGTAACAATGAAACTAAATTAGTAATCAAAATCTTGTATCCCAAGAAAAGCCCAGAATCATATGGCTTCCTGGTGAATTCTATCTAATATCTAAAGGAGAACTAACAACAATTCTTCAGAATTCCTCCAAAAAACAGAAGAGGAGAGAAGTTTTCAAACTAAATCTATGATGCCAGAATTATCCAGATGCCAAAACCAAAGACATTGCAAGAAAAAAAAAAAAAAACTGCAGACCAATATCTTTTATGAATATGAATGGAAAAATCCTCACCAAAATACTAGCAAGCCAAAAATCCTCCAGCAAAATACAAAAAAAATCATGCACCATGACTAAGTGATATTTCTCTGGTAATGCAAGGTTGTTCAAACATTCAAAATCAACTAATGTAATATATCATACCAACAGAATAAAAACAAATGCCAAATACTCATATCTAGACACAGAAAAATCATTTAACAAAATCTGACAGTTTTCCATGATAAAAAAAAACCCTCAAAAATCTTGGAATAAAAAGGCATTTTTCTCAACCCAAAAAAGAGAATCTATGAAAAGTCCACAGCTAAGAACACGATTAATGGGAAAATTCTGAATATTTTCCTCTTAAGATCAGGAACATAATAGGTTTGTCCCATCTTTCCACCTCTATTCATTCTACTAGAGATTCTAGCCAGGACAATTATATAACAAAAATAAATAAAAGGCATTCAGATTAGTAAGTCAGAATAAAACTATATTTAGTTGCACAGGACATGACCTTGTATATAAAAAATACTAAGGAATGCAAATATACACCCAAATTATTAGAGCTAAGTGAATAATAAAAAATAAATGAGTTCAGCAAGTTTTCACAATACACAATCAGTGTATAAAATCAATTGTATTTTTATGTATTAATAATAAAAACAAAATTAACAAGCAACTTCACTTATTATAGTATCAAAAAGAATAAAAGGTTTATTCTTTTGGTGGTAAAAATTATCAAAACAAGTGTAAGACTCATAACTGAAAATTACAAAACATTGTTGAAAGAAATTAAGGAATTCTAAATGAGTGGAAAGACATACTGCATTCATGAATTGAAAGATGTAATACTGTTAAGATGGAAGTACTCCCCAAATAGGTCTATAGATTCAAGATAATTTCTATCAAAATCACAATTGTCTTCTTTGGTAAAAATAAACAAGCTATGCTATTCATTTGAAATTGCAAGAGGCCCAGAAGAGTGAACAGGGTCAAACGTTAATAAAGAAGAATGTAGTTGGAGGACACATACTACCTCACTTCAAACTAACTATAAAGCTATACTATTCAAGACTACATGGTATTGGCATAAGGATAGACATATAAATCAATGGAACAGAATTAAGAGTCCATAAATAAATGCATACATTTATAGTCAATAGATTTCAACAAGGATGCCCAAACAATTCAGTATGTAAAAGAATAGTATTTTCAACAAATGGTGCTATGATGCTTGGATAGTCATTTGTGAAAGTTGAACCCTTAAGTCACACCATATACAAAAATTAACTCAAATGGATTAAAGACTAAAATGTAAGAGCTAAACTTAGAAGAAAACATAGATGTAAATCCTCATGATCTTGGATTAGGCAATGGTTTCTTTCACATGACACCAAAAGCAAAAGCAATCAAAGAGAAAATGAGTAAATTACTTGGACTTCATCAAAGTTAAAAACTATGGTCCTTCAAAGGACATTATTAAAAAAATTCAAGACAACACAAAGAGTAAGAGAAAATAGTTGCTAATTATATATCTGGAAAGAGACTTGTATCCAGAATATATAAAGAATTTCTATAAGTCAACAATAAAAAGACAAATAATGTGATCTTAAAAATGGACTAAGGATCCTGCCCATCAGAGGTTCAAGACCAGCACCACCCACAAGAGGGCAGGCACCAGTCCCTTCCACCAGGAAGCCTACACAAGCCCTTAGACAAATCTTACCCACTAGGGGGAAGATGCCAGAAGCAAGAGGAAATGCAATATTGAAGCCTGTGGAAAAGAGGCCACAAACACAGGAAGTTATACAAAATGAGATGACAGAGAAATATGCTGCAAACAAAGGAACAATACAGAAACGCACAAGAACAACTAAATGAAGAAGAGACAGGCAATCTACCTGAAAAAGAATTCATAGTAATGATAGTAAAGATGATCCAAAAATCTCTGAAAAAGAGTGGAGGTACAGATGAAGAATATATATAAAATGTTCAATAAAGAGCTAGAAGACTTAAAGAACAAATGAACAGAAGTGAACAATACAACAACTGAAATGAAAAATAGACTAGACAGAATCAATAGCAGAATAACTGAGGCAGAAGAACAAGTAAGTGAGCTGGAAGACAGAGTGATGGAAATCAGTCACAGAACAGAATAAATAAAATAGAATGAAAAGAAATGAAGTTATTCTCAGAGACCTCTGGGACAGTATTAAATGCACCAACATTCACACTATAGGGGTCCCAGACAGAGAACAGGAAGAGAAAGGGCTGGAGAAAATAACTGAAGATATTATAGTCAAAAACTTTCCTAACATGAGAAAGGAAACACTCATTCAAGTCCAGGAAGTGCAGAGAATCCCATACAGGATGAAACCATGGAGGAACAAACCAAGACACATATTAATCAAACTGACAAAAATTAAAGACAAAGAAAAAATATGAAAAGTAACAAGGGAAAAGCAACAAGTAATATACAAAGAATCCCCATAAGGTTATCAGCTGATTTTTTAGCAGAAACTACATCAGAAGGGAGTGGCATGATGTATTTCAAGTGATGAAAGGGAAAAACCAACAACCAAGAATACTCTATCCAGAAAGGATATTATTTAGATTTGGTGGGAAAATCTAAAGCTTTACAGACAAACAAAAGCTAAGAAAATTCAGCACCACTAAACCAGCTTTACAGCAAATGCTAACAAACTTCTCTAGGTAGAATGAGATCAGCAAACTAAAACATGAGACTTTGTACATATATAGACTTTGTACATATGTAGACTGCTAGATCAGAACTGGTGACAGCAAACAAAAATGACAATAGATACACATACAAAAAAGAAAAAGCAATGCAAACACAACACTAAAGATGGTCACCAAACCACAAGAGAAAAGAACAAAATAAGATGTGAAGAAAAAAGAACTACAAAAACAAACCCCAAACATTAAGAAAATGGCTATAGAAACATGCATACCAATAATTACATTAAATATAAATGGATCAAATGCTTCAACCAAAAGACACAGACTGGCTGAATGGATACAAAAGCAAGACCAATATGTATGCTGTCTATAAGAGACTCACTTCAGACCTAGAAACACATACAGGTTGAAATTGAGGGGATGGAAAAAGACATTCCTTGCAAATGGCAATCAAAAGAAAGCTGGAATAGAAATGCTTACATCAGTCAAAATAGACATTAAAATAAAGACTGTTGCAAAAGACAAAAGTCATTATATAATGATCAATGGATCAATCCAAGAAGATATAACAATTATAAATGTATATGTACCCAACACAGGAGCACCTCAATATATAAAGCAAATGCTAACAGACACGAAAGGGGAAATCAACAGTAACACAATAATACTGGGGAACTTTAACACCTGCTTACACCAATGGACAGATCATGCAGAGAGAAAAATAATAAAGAAACACAAGCCTTAAGTGACACATTAGATCAGTTCAGTTCAGTTCAGTCGCTCAGTCATGTCCAACTCTTTGCAACCCCATGAATCGCAGCATGCCAGGCCTCCCTGTCCATCACCGACTCCCGCAGGTCACTCAGACTCACATCCATTGAGTCAGTGATGCCATCCAGCCATCTCATCCTCTGTCGTCCCCTTCTTCTCCTGCCCCCAACCCCCTCCCAGCATCAGAGTCTTTCAGATAGACTTAATTGATATCTATAAGAAATTCATCCAAAAGCAGCAGAATACACTTTCTTCTCAAGTGCACATGGAACATTCTCCAGGATAGATAACATTTTGGACCACAAATCAAGACTTGGTAAATTCAAGAAAATTGAATCATATTATTCATCTTTTCTGACCACAATGCTATGAGATTAGAAATCAATCAGAGTAAAAAAAAAAAAATGTTAAAAAGAAACACACTGAGATTAAACAATATGTTACTAAACAATCAATGGATCTCTGAAGAAATCAAAGAGGAAATCAAAAAACATCTAGAGACAAATGGCACCAAAAACATGACAATCCAAAATCTGTGAGATGCAGCAAAAGCAGTTCTAAGAGGGACCTTTATAGCAATCCAATCTTACCTCAAGAAATGAGAAAAATCTCAAGTAAACAACCTAAATTTACACATAAAGCAACTAGAGAGAGGAGAACAAACAAAATCTCAACAATCCTCAAGAAGGAAAGAAGTCATAAAGATCAGAAAAGGAATAAATGATATAAAGACAAAAAAAGAGCAAAGATCAATAAAACTAAAAGCTGGTTCTTTGAGAAGATAATGTTGATAAACCTTTAGCTAGACTCATCAAGAAAAAAAAGGGAGAGGACTCAAATCAGTAAAATTAGAAATGAAAAAAGGATAAGTTACAACAGACACGACAGAAACACAAAGTACCATAAGCTACTACTGCAAGCAACTATGTGCCAGTAAAATGGACAATCTGAGAGAAATGGACAGATCCTTAGAAAGGTACAACCTTCAAAGACTGAAACATGTAGAAATAGAGAATATGAGCACATGAATCACTGAAATCGAAACTGTGATTTAAAAACTTCCAACAAACAAAAGTACAGAACCAGATGGCTTCATAGATGAATTCTATCAAATGTCTAGAAAAGAGTTAAAACCTATCCTTCTCAAACTATTCTAAAAAATTATAGAGGAAGGAATACTCTCAAGCTCATTCTACAAAGCCACTATCTCCTTGATACCAAAACTCAACAAAGATCTCACAAAAAAAAGAAAGAAAGAAAATTACAGGCCAATATCATTGATGAACAAAGACACAAAAATCCTCAACAAAATACTTAGAAACTGAATCCAACAATACATTAAAAGGATCATACACATGATTAAGTGGTATTTATCCAAGCTTCAGCAATACGTGAACCATGAACTTCCAGATGTTCAAGCTGGTTTTAGAAAAGGCAGAGGAACCAGAGACCAAATTGCCAACATCTGCTGGATCATGGAAAAAGCAAGAGAGTTCCAGAAAATCATCTATTTCTGCTTTATTGACTATGCCAAAGCATTTGACTGTGTGGATCACAATAAACTGTGAAGAGATGGGAATACCAGACCACCTGACCTGACCTGCCTCTTGAGAAATCTATATGCAGGTCAGGAAGCACCAGTTAGAACTGGACATGGAACAACAAACTGGTTCCAAACAGGAAAAGGAGTATATCGAGGCTGTATATTGTCACCCTGCTTATTTAACTTATATGCAGAGTACATTATGAGAAATGCTGGACTGAAAGAAGCACAAGCTGGAATCAAGATTGCCAGGAGAAATATCAATAACCTCAGATATGCAAATGACACCACCCTTACGGCAGAAAGTGAAGAGGAACTAAAAAGCCTCTTGATGAACATGAAAGAGGAGAGTGAAAAAGTTGGCTTAAAGCTCAACATTCAGAAAACGAAGATCATGGCATCTGGTTCCATCACTTCATGGGAAATAGATGGGGAAACAGTGGAAACAGTGTCAGACTTTATTTTTTGGGGTTCCAAAGTCACTGCAGATGGTGATTGCAGCCATGAAATTAAAAGATGCTTACTCCTTGGAAGGAAAGTTATGACCAACCTAGATAGCATATTCAAAAGCAGAGATATTACTTTGCCAACAAAGGTCCGTCTGGTCAAGGCTATGGTTTTTCCAGTGGTCATGTATAGATGTGAGAGTTGGACTATAAAGAAAGCTGAGTGCCAAGGAATTGATGCTTTTGAACTGTGGTGTTGGAGAAGACTCTTGAGAGTCCCTTGGACTGCGAGGAGATCCAACCAGTCCATTCTGAAGGAGATCAGCCCTGGGATTTCTTTGGAAGGAATGATGCTAAAACTGAAACTCCAGTACTTTGGCCACCTCATGTGAAGAGCTGACACATTGGAAAAGACTCTGATGCTGGGAGGGATTGGGGGCAGGAGGAGAAGGGGACGACAGAGGATGAGGTGGCTGGATGGCATCACTGACTCAATGGACATGAGTTTGAGTGAACTCCAGGAGTTGGTGATGGACAGGGAGGCCTGGCGTGCTGTGATTCATGGGGTCGCAAAGAGTCGGACACGACTGAGCGACTGAACTGAATTGAACTGATCCTGGGGATGCAAGGATTCTCAACATATGTAAATCAATCAATATACTATACCATACTAATGAACTGAAGAATAACAACTATATCATCATCTTAACAGAGGCAGAGAAAGCTTTTGACAAAATTCAACACCATTTATGAGAAAAACTTTCCAAAAAGTAAGCATAGAAATAATGTAATATAATAAAGGCCATATATGACAAACCCACAGTAAATATCATTCTCAACAGTGAAAAATTTGAAAGGATTTCCTCTAAGATCAGGAATAAGACAAGGATGTGCAGTCTTGCCACTTTTATTCAACATAGTTTTGTGAGTCCTAGCCACAGCAATCAGAGGAAAAAAAGAGAGAAATTAAAGGAATGCTAACTGGAAAACAAGAAGTAAATTTGTCACTGTTTGCAAATGACATGATACTATACATAGAAAGTCATAAAGATGTTACCAGAAAACTGCCAGAACAGAATTTGGTAAAGTTGCAGGATGTAAAATTAATATACAAAAATTTCTTGCATTCCAATACACGAACAACAAAATATCAGAGAAACTAAGAGAAACTAAGGAAACAACCCCATTTATCACTGCATCAGAAAGAATAAAATACCTAAAAATAAGCATTGCTTTAAAGAGGCAAAAGACCTATACTCAGAAATCTATAAGATACTGATGAAAGAAATTAAAGATAATGTAAACAGATGGAGAAATATACCACATTCTTAGATTGGAAGAATCAACATTGTCAAAATGACTATACTACCCAAAGTAATCAGCAGATTCATGAAACTTCTATCAAATTACCAATAACAGTTTGCACAGAACTACAGCAAGAAAAATTTTACAATTTGTATGGAAACACAAAAGACACTGAAGGGCCAAGACAATCTTGAGAAAGAAAAATAGAGCTGGGGGAATGAGTCTCTCTGACTTCAGACTATACTACCAAGCTACAGTAATCAAAACAATGTGGTACTGGCACAAAAACAGAAATATAAATCAGTGGAACAGGAAAGAAAGTCCAGAGATAAACTTATACACCTATGGTCACCTAATCTATGACAAAGGAGGGATGAATATACAATGAAGAAAAGACAGTGTCCTCAATAAGTGAGCTGGGAAAGCTGGACAACTACATGTAGAAAGATGAAATTAGAACATGTTCTAACATCATACACAAATATAAATTCAAAATGTATTAAAGACCTACATGAAACACCAGAGACTATAAAATACTTACAGGAAAACATTGGCAGAACACTTTCTGACATAAATCACAGGAAGATCTTTTTTGGTTAATCTCCAAGATTAACAAAAATAAAAATAAACAAATGGGACCTAAATAAACTTAAAAGCTTTTGCACAGCAAAAGAAATCATCAACAAAATGAAAATAAAACTCATAGAATTGGAGAAAATGTTTTCAAACACAGCAACCAAGAGATTAATCTAAAATATGTAAACAACTCATGCAGCTCATTATAAAGAACAAACAACCCAATCAAAAATGGGTGGAAGATCTAAAAAGACATTTCTCCAAAGACATCCAGATGGTCAAAAAGCACACAAAAAGATGCTCAAATCACTAATTACTAGAGAAATACAAATCAAAACTACAATGAGGTATCACCTCACACTAGTCAAAATGGCCATCATCAAAAAATCTTCAAACAATAAATGCTGGAGAGGGTGTGGAGCAAAGGGAATTCTCTTCCACCATTCGTGGGCTGGATGGCATCACGGACTCGATGGACGTGAGCCTGAGTGACCTCCGGGAGATGGTGATGTACAGGGAGGCCTGGCGTGCTGCGATTCATGGGGTCACAAAGAGTCAGACACGACTGAGCTACTGAACTGAACTGAACAGCCACAAAGGAGAACATTATGGAGATTCTTTAGAAAACTAAAAATAGAGCTACCGTGTGATCCAGCAATCTCAGTGATAGGCATATATCCAGAGAAAAATCATAATTTGAAATAATACATGCACCCCAATGTCCATTACAGCACTATTTACAATAGCCAGGACATGGAACCAACCTAAATGTCCATCGACAGAGGAATGGATAAATAAGATGTGGCACATATATGCAATGGAATATTACTTAGCCCTGAGTAAAGTAGTCAGACACAGAAAGATAAATATCATATGATGTTGTTTATACATGGGAATCTAACAAATGAATGGTGCAAATGAACCTATTTTTGAAACAGAAATTGTCACAGATGCAGAAAACATATTTATGGTTCAGTTCAGTTCAGTTCAGTCGCTCAGACATGTCGGACTCTTTGTGACCCCATGAATCGCAGCACGCCAGGCTTCCCTGTTCATCACCAACTCCCAGAGTTCACTCAGACTCACGTCCATTGAGTCTGTGATGCCATCCAGCCATCTCATCCTCGGTCGTCCCCTTCTCCTCCTGCCCCTGGGAGGAAAAAGGGAGGGAGGGATACACTGTAAGATTGGAACTAACATATACACACTACTGTATATGAAATAGATAACTAACAGGAACCTACTGTATAGCTCAGGGAACTCTATTCAGTACTCTATAATGACCTATATGGAAAGAAAATCTAAAAAGAAGTGGAGATACATACACACACACACACATATATATATATATATAACTGACTCACATTGTTGTATAGCATAAAGTAACACAGCACTGTAAATTAACTATAATTTTTAAAATAGGCTATGGTTTTGAACAGACATCTCTCCAAATAAGATATACAAATAGCCAATAAGTACATGAAAAGATGCTTGACGTCAACAGTCATCAAGAAAATGCAAATCAAAATCACAATTAGAGACCACTTTGTACTCACTAATATAGCTAAAATCAAAATGATGGACAATAACAAATATCAGTGAAATTGAAACTCATACATTCTGGTGAAAATATAAAATGGTACAACCACTTTGGAAACCAGTTTGGCAGTTTTTAAAACTTTAGCACAGAGTTACCATATGACTAGGCAATTCTATTCCTAGTTATATACCCAAGACTATTGAAACATCCCATTCACACAAGAACTTGTATGCATATTCACAGCAGCACAATTCATGAGAACTAAAAGGTAAAAACAAGCCTAATATCCATAAACCAAGGAATGAATAAACAAGGAATGAATAAACAAGGAATGAATGAAAACATCTACTTCTGCTTTATCGACTATGCCAAAGCCTTTGACTGTGTGGATCACAATAAACTGTGGAAAATTCTGAAAGAGATGGGAATACCAGACCACCTAACCTGCCTCTTGAGAAATCTGTATGCAGGTCAGGAAGCAACAGTTAGGACTGGACATGGAACAACAGACTGGTTCCAAATAGGAAAAGGAGTGCGTCAAGGCTGTATATTGTCACCCTGCTTATTTAACTTATATGCAGAGTACATCATGAGAAACGCTGGACTGGAAGAAACACAAGCTGGAATCAAGATTGCCGGGAGAAATATCAATAACCTCAGATATGCAGATGACATTTGAGAGTCCCTTGGACTGCAAGGAGATCCAACCAGTCCATTCTGAAGGAGATCAACCCTGGGATTTCTTTGGAAGGAATGATGCTAAAGCTGAAACTCCAGTACTTTGGCCACCTCATGCGAAGAGTTGACTCCTTGGAAAAGACTCTGATGCTGGGAGGGATTGGGGGCAGGAGGAGAAGGGGACGACCGAGGATGAGATGGCTGGATGGCATCACTGACTCGATGGATGTGAGTCTGAGTGAACTCCGAGAGATGGTGATGAACAGGGAGGCCTGGCGTGCTGCGATTCATGGGGTCGCAAAGAGTCGGACACGACTGAGCGACTGAACTGAACTGAACTGAACAAATGTATGCAGAAGAAAATTATTCAAACCCAAAAATGCCATACTAATACATGCTACAACATAGCTTAATCTTGAAAATAATCCAATAAGTGAAATAATCCAAGCA
This sequence comes from Cephalophus harveyi, assembly GCA_006410635.1. Classification (NCBI taxonomy): domain Eukaryota; kingdom Metazoa; phylum Chordata; class Mammalia; order Artiodactyla; family Bovidae; genus Cephalophus; species Cephalophus harveyi. Next base: position 147,335 of record SJYT01051436.1, on the reverse strand, counting down.
TACATTGTATGATTCCATTCATATAAAATATCCAGACTGGCAAGTCAATGAAGACAGAAAGTAGAGCAATGATTATCTGGGGAGAGAAGATTGCAAATTGGGGAATTAACTGCTAGTAAGTATGGAGTTTCTTGCTGGGGTGATGAAAATGTTCTGGAATTATTTAGGAATGAGAGTCATACAGTCTCTGACAGCACTAAATACTACAGAACTATATATTCCAAATGGGTATTTTCATCATAAATTATATATAAAAAAAAGTTTTTAATAAAAGAGATTTGACTACATTTGAGTTCTTTTTCATTGTCTTCTCTGGTTTTGTGTTGAAAATGACCCTGGATTTTGGCAAGAAAAATCTTCTAAGGAAAATCAGACCATACCAAAAATTCCATTCATTTAAAAGTACTATTTTTGATTTGCAGTTGGAGATGGGTGGTGATTCCAGATACAGAGTCTGTCTCCCAATAATTAATACAATAAGCAAAAAGTAATTCATGAATAATAAGTAAAGTCATCCAACCACCAGAAGTAAGAGAAGAGAGAGAAAGCCATGTGCACCAACCTGAAACTTTGAGATGCTGGGGCAGCTTGCTGGGCCCTAACACCATCACACTCACTCCACACTCATCTGTCCCCATCCCTACTCTGAGGAATGTGGACAAAGAAGCTGATTATACCAAATTCTCACACTTCCAGCTCATTCCCAATTTGAAGAGAAATGGCCTGAGCAAGCGAGAAGCAAACCCAAGGCGAACTGCTCACAAACAAAACCTCCTATCTTGCTGGCCTCTGGGAAAGCTAGAAGGAAAATGGGCCAGTGACTTCTGCAGTCCAATGTCTCTGGAAAAGGGTGGGGAGGGGACAAAGAGTGTGGCAGCTGGAGGCAAGATGTGCTCTCTCATGCCCCCAGCAGGGCCAGAAGGTGGCACATTCCCACCTGATGGGTCACAGACCTGCTCAGTGGACACAAGCAGCTTGTCAGACCAGATGAGAATGATGCCAGGGAACACAGGACCCCTGGTTGATGCTCTGCTTCAGAAATTTTATACCATTACTTGCATATTGGATTCAAAGTTTTCTCAATAGATAAGATCTCTCTACTTCATTTTCTTTCCCCAAAACGTCTTCAAATTTTATTATATAGAAACATGTAAGGACTTCACACCTTAAGTGTATGCCCAGAGAAGCATGTAGTTCAATTAACTCTCCCCACTCATTTTTGTACATACTAATTTAATAGTATTTATTTGACTTTTACGTAACATTTTGAAATTAATATATAAAAGACACCTACACATCCACCACTGAGATTAAACAAGTGTGAACATTTTGCTATATTTGATTCCTTTCTCTTTAAAGAAATAAAATTTGTCAGACTCACATTGGATGAATAAGTATGTGATGTTAACATTAAAATGTTAATAGTAGAATCTAGGTGGTTGGTTGTACAGGTGTTCACTGCAAAATTCTTTTTACATACTGGAATACTGTTCTTATAAAATGTTAGGGAAGAGATACAGTTAACAAAACCAGTTATAGCCCACTCCAAGCCCCTGTCGGTTTCCCAGGTGGCTCAGTAGTAAATAATCTGCCTGTCAATATAGGATACATAGGTGACGCGAGTTCAGTCCCTGAGTCGGGAAGATCCCTGAAGGAGGAAATGGCAACCCACTTCAGTCTTCTGGCCTGGAGAATCCCATGGACAGAGGAGCCTGGTGGTCTACAGTCTATGGGGTCACAAAGAGTCAGACACGACTTAGCATGCATGCATGCACCTAGCTTCCCTGTACAAAAATTTGTGCTTCCCAGGTGACACAGTGGTAAATAATCTGGATGCAAGAGACATGGGTTCGACCCGTGGGTCAGAAAGATCACCTGGAGTAGAAAATAGCAAATCACTCCAGTATTCTTCCCTGGGAAACTCCATGGACAGAGGAGCCTGGCGGGCTACAGCCCATGGGGTTGCAAAGAGTTGGACATGATTGAACATGCATGCATACATGTCTCTGTCATCCTCAAATGTCCTAGAGTTGGTATGTAATATTCTTTCATGTTTTTATACTCTTTATACACATGCATTTATCCATAAGCTACATATACAGTCATTTATGTGTTTTTAAAATTTCCATAAATGGTTCATATCTTTTTTACTTCATTTAAAATATTTGAGATTCATTATGATAATATACATATACTGATAAATTCTGTTTAATGACTATATTCCATTATAATATAAAATTTAGAACTTTGTTCACCCACTATCCTGTGAAGGGCTATAGGGTCCCCATTACTTTCTAACTCTTTTTTCACACAGCTTATATGAGTTTGCAGAAGTCCTTGTCAACCAGGAAAAAATGGGGCTTTCATAGGCACTCCCAGAATGAATACCTTAAAAGAAATTTTCCAGGGGATGAAAAAAAAATAAAAAATCTCTTTCAAGAAAGATGAAGACTTCAGAGAGATAATGAAGACAGAGGAATATAATGCTTTCACAACTAAGTCTGGAATATAGCCATAGAAGTTGGAGGAAAAGTAAATTCAGGAGAAATTAACCTTTATTGACACTGAACACATCATTGTAATAAGCTTTCAGTAGGAGAAGTGACTGAATGATCAATATGCCTCATGACTTTCTTTTTAGTGCTGCATGGAATATTCTTATCTCCTAAGGAAACTCAAGAGTAGACACTGAACGTTTTTTATAATAAACTAAACATCTCACAATTCCTGTTTACATTTACTATTTCATTTAATGTTTAAATGAAACATTTAACCTCAGTTCTAGACCTTCTGCTGCTGCTGCTGCTAAGTCGCGTCAGTCGTGTCCGACTCTGTGCGACCCCATGGACGGCAGCCCACCAGACTCCCCCGTCCCTGGGATTCTTCAGGCAAGAACGCTGGAGTGGGTTGCCATTTTCTTCTCCAATGCGTGAAAATGAAAAGTGAAAGTGAAGTCGCTCAGTCGTGTCCGAGTCTTCGCGACCCCATGGACTGCAGCCTACCAGGCTCCTCTGTCCATGGGAGTTTCCAGGCAAGAGTACTGGAGTGGGTCACTAGTGCCTTCTCCATCTATACCTTCTAGAACACACCAAAAAAAGTTTCTTTTCATCATAGGGGACTGGAATGCAAAAGTAGGAAGTCAAGAGATACCTGGAGTAACAGGCAAGTTTGGCCTTGGAGTACAAAATGAAGCAGGAAAAAGACTAAGAGAGTTTTTCCAAGAGAGCATCCTGGTCATAGCAAACATCTTCCAACAACACAAGGGACAGCTCTACACATGGACATTACCAGGTGTTCAATACCGAAATCAGATTGCTTATATTCTTTGCAGCCAAAGATGGAGAAGCTCTATACAGTCAGCAAAAACAAAACCAGGAGTTGACTGTGACTCAGATCATGAACTCCTTATTGCCAAGTGCAGACTTAAATTGAAGAAAGTAGGGAAAAAACACTAGACCATTCAGGTATGACATAAATTAAATAAATCCCTTACAATTATACAGTGAAAGTGACAAGTAGATTCAAGGGATTAGATCTGATAGATAGAGTGCCTGAAGAACTATGGTCGGAAGTTTGTAACATTGTACAGGAGGCAGTGATCAAAACCATCCCCAAGAAGAAGAAATTCAAAAAGGCAAAATAGTTGTCTGAGGAGACCTTACAAATAGCTGAGGAAAGAAGAGAAGTGAAAGGCAAAAGAGAAAAGGGAAGATATATCCATCTGAATGCAGAGTTCCAAAGAATAGCAAGGAGAACTAAAAAAGCCTTCCTAACAATGAAAGAAATAGAGGAAAACAATAGAATGGGAAAGACTAGAGATAGTATCTCTAAAGAAAATTAGAGATACCAAGGGAACACTTCATGCAAAGATGGGCTCAATAAAGGACAGAAATGATATAGATCAAACAGAAGAAGAAGATATTAAGAAGAGGTGGCAAGAATACACAGAAGAACTGTACAAAAAAGATCTTCATGACCCAGATAACCATGATGGTATGATCACTCACCTAGAGCCAGACATCCTGGAGTGAGAAGTCAAGTGAGCCTTAGGAAGCATCAGTATGAACAAAACTAGTGAAGGTGATGGAATTCCAGCTGAGCTATTTCAAATCCTAAAAGATGATGCTGTGAAAGTGCTGCCCTCAATATGCCAACAAATTTGGAAAACTCAACAGTGGCCACAGGACTGAAAAAGGTCAGTTTTCATTCCAGTCCCAAAGAAAGGCAATGCCAAAGAATGCTCAAACTACCACACAATTGCACTCATCTCACACACTAGTAAAGTAATACTCAAAATTCTCCAAGCTAGGCTTTAACAGCACATGAACTGAGAACCTCCAGATGTTCAAGGTGGATTTAGAAAAGGCAGAGGAATCCACTGGATTATCAAAAAAGCAAGAGAATTCCAGAAAAACATCTACATTAACTATGCTAAAGTTACTGTGTGAATCATAACAAACTGTGGAAAATTCTTAAAGAGACAGGAATACCAGATGACCTTACCTGCCTGCTGAGAAATCTGTATGCGGGTCAAGAAGCAACAGTTAGAACTGGACATGGAACAACAGACTGGTTCCAAATTGGGAAAGGAGTACATCAAGGCTGTATATTGTCACCTTGCTAATTTATCTTATATGCAGAGTATATCATGCAAAATGCCAGGCTGGATGAAGCACAAGCTAGAATCAAGATTGCCGGGAGAAATATCGATAACCTCAGATATGCAGATGACACCACCCTTATGGTAGAAAGTGAAGAGAAACTAAAGAGCCTCTTGATGAAGGTGAAAGAGAACAGTGAAAAAGCTGGCTTAAAACTCAACATTCAAAAAATTAAGATCATGGCATCTGGTCCCATCACTTCATGGCAAATAGATGGGGAAACAATGGAAACAATGACAGAGTTCATTTTCTTGGGCTCCAAAATCACTGCAGATGGTGACTGCAGCCATGAAATTAAATTACACTTGCTCCTTGGAAGAAAAGCTATAACCAACCTAGACAGCATATTAAAAAGCAGAGACATTACTTTGCCAACAAAGGTTCATATAGTCAAAGCTATGTTTTTTCCAGTAGCCCTGTATGGATGTGAGAGTTGGACTATAAAGAAAGCTGAGGACCAAAGAATTGATGCTTTTGACTGTGGTGTTGGAGAGGACTCTTGAGAGTCCCTTGGACTGCAAGGAGATCCAGCCAGACCATCCTAAAGGAAATCAGTCCTGAATATTCATTGGAAAGACTGATGCTGAAGCTGAAACTGCAATATTTTGACCACCTGATGTGCAGAAATGACTCATTGGAAAAGACCCTGATGCTGGGAAAGATTGAAGGCAGGAGAAGAACAGGATGACAGAGGATGAGATGGTTGGATGGTATCACCGAATCGATGCACCTGAGTTTGAGCGAGCACCAGGAGTGGGTGACGGACGGGAAAGCCTGGCATGCTGCAGTCCATAGGGTCACAAAGGGTCAGACATGACTGAGCAACTGAACTGAACTGAACTTAATGTTTAAAATATTGCAAGCTTCTATTATTCCTATTTTACAGAGAAAACTCATTGTTCAGTCAGTAAGTTGTGTCCAGCTCTTTGTGATGCCCAGGCACTGCAGCTCGCCACGCTTCCCTGTCCTTCACTGTCTCCTGGAGTTGGCTCAAACTCATGTCCATTGAGTTGGTGATGCCATCTCACCATCTCATCCTCTGTCCTCCACTTCTTCTCCTCTTGCTCTCAATCTTTCCCAGCTTCAGGGTCTTTTCCAATGAGTCAGCTCTTAGCATCATATGGCCAAAGGATTGGAGCTCCAGCTTCAGCGTCAATCCTTCCAACGAATATTCATGGTTGATTTCCTTTAGTATTGACTGGTTTGATCTCCTTGCAGTCCTAGGGACTCTCAAGAGTCTTCTCCCTACAGAAAAAAACTGCTGAGACAAATATCAGGACCCTACAGCCATTGAGCCTGAAAGCTACAAAGTCCAATAAAGCAGAACCATGCTGGTCATCCCAAGCATAGCGCCTCATGACCAGAGCCCCCAAATCAGGACTCTGTCTAACCCTGATGATGGCAACAACAGCACAGGTAGAACCGGGGTGACAGCGACCCAAGAAGACAACATATGGAGACATCACATGCTTGCAGAGGAAGCAGAATAAAAGCATATTACAATTTTTTTTGTAACCTTAGCTACTGTCACTATAGTTTCAAGAAAATGTTTTTCTAAACATTGGGAGCATCACCCATATGTCAGCTTCCATCTGTCGGTTTTCTGAGCCCCAGCCCAGCCCCGGCCAGGTGTCTCCAGGCCCAGGAAGCCCTGTGATTAACTGTCTGTACAGAGCACTCCTCAGGGAGCTGTTTTTTGGTTTTTCTCCTTTTCAGTCATTTTAAGAGGAAAGGGCAGAAAATGCAGAGAGGCCACTGCAAATGGTGTCACAGCACTACTCACCGGTCATGAAGAGCAGCGATCTTGGAAGGACACTGCAAATACTGCTTAAACCGAAGCTCAAAGGCTTGTCCAATGGAGCCGATGACATCCTGGGCCAGCCCATCACAACACTCCAGAATGTGACAAGCTGTGGGAGCAAGGGACACCGGCCCATTAGAGGCAGACACTGGAGCTACCCAGGCTCCTTCCTGGGGGTGAAACCTCGCAGCCTAGGGAAGAAGAAGGGGCCAAGGAGGTGGCTTTCATAACATGTCCTGGCAGCTCTTCCTGCAGCTTAATCCAGGAGCCCCCAGACACAGCTTCACCACAGGGATCCATTTCTTAATAGCTTATTCTCTGCAAAAGTAAAGGTTCTGTTTGTAAGTCCATTTTAAATTTTTAAAATTCAACTTGATGGCTTTTCAATTGCTTGAGAGTCTATAAAATATCAACTTTGAACTCAACTGGGAAATAGAGTTTGGAAGGAAATCTTAACATGACAAAGGAATCCCTCTAAGACCCCATGAGCCTTAAAACTGGACTTAAACTCTTTTTAAAATGTATTTATTTTTAATTGGAGGATAACTGCTTCACAATGTCGTGTTGGTTTCTGCCATACATCAGCATGAATCAGCCTTAGGTATACATATGTCCCCGCCCTCCTGAACCTCCCTCCCACCTCTCACTCCCTCCTACCCCATCTAGGTTGTCACAGAGCTGTGAGTTGAGCTGCCTGCATCATACAGCAAGTTCCCTCTGGCCATCTGCTTTACATGTGGCAATGTATACGCTTCAGTGCTGCTCTCTCAATTCATGCCACCCTGTCCCTTCCCTTGCTGGCTCCACAAGTCTGTTCTCTGTCTGCATCTCTATTGCTGCCCTGCAAATAGGTTCCTGAGTACCATTTTTCTAGATTTCATGCATATGCGTTAATATGCGATATTTGTTTTTTCTTTCTGACTTTCTTCACTCTGTATAACAGGTTCTAGTTTCATCCACCTCCCTAGAACTGACTCAAATTCATTCCTTTTATGACAGAGTAATATTCCATTGTATATTTCTCTATCCATTCATCTGTTAAAGGACATCTAGGCTGTTTCCGTGTCCTGGCTATTGTAAATAGTGCTGCAATGAACATTGGGGTACATGTGTCTTTTAGAATCATGGTTTTTCTCAGGATATATGCCTAATAGTGGGATTGCTGGCTCATATGGTAGTTTTATTCCTAGATTTTTCAAGAAATCTGTTCTCCATAGTGGACTGTATCAATTTACATTCCCACCAATCGTGCAAGAAGGTTCCCTTTTCTCCAGTATTTACTGTTTGTAGATTTTTTTTGATGATGGCCATTCTGAACAGTGTGAGGTGATACCTCATTGTAGTTAAACAGGCTCATACTGAATGAATCTTGAGGTATCCTATGGCCTTGGAGCAAGTTGTTTGCTTATTTCCTAGGGGGAGTAAAGTGTCATCACCAAATGTGGCAACTCCAAGCACTAATTCTCAACTCAAAGCATCTTAACTTTTAAGATGCATTTAAAGAGATACTAATTAGCCAGTATGACTAACCCACCACATGCCATCTGCATATACCCGAGAAGAGGCTGGACATTCAGGCTGGTTCTCATCAAAGAGGTGTTGGCAGTCAGATGAGGGCCCCTCAGGGACCTGGAGCAACCTTAACCCCCTGGGGTGCCTGCCTTCCTGGTGGCCAGGCTGTGGCATAATCCATGTGGAACCTTCAGAGAAAAAAGGTCAAATGGAGGAAGGTGCCAGAGAAGGCCCCCTCTGCTCTACAAGTGGAACTGTCTCCTTCCCAGCCACATGTCCCTGGCATCCCACAGAAGCATCTCAGCCCCTCCGTGCGGCACCCTGACCAGTGCAACGTGTTCTGCTACTAGTGAGATAAAGGCATTCTCCCTGGAGAAAATGACAGATGTGGGTGTCACACTCCATCCTTCTCTTGCCACCAGTGAGGACACAACTGTGTTTCAAGGAGGTTCCTCCAGGAGCATGGGGGATGCCCAGCAGTGAGGAGAGGCATTGCTACAGCAGTGAGCTGTTCCCTGGGGCAGTGATTAGGGAGATGCAGAAGCATTGCCACTGCAGGGGAAGTCAGCAAAGAGGGGACTCATTAAGATGGGAAGCTGCGAGGGAAGGAGCAGAGACATCACCACCTCCACAATTTGGCTTCTCTTCCATCACGATGCCGCCTTCTCTATGCACAACGCCAGCCAGGCACTGCACAGCCCACCCTGATGGTGGCTGCTGGGCTGGGGAGCCTGAGGTTTCTTCACCTCACAGGCTCAAGGAAGGAGCATACCCCTGAGGACCCAGAAACAAGAATTTTCTGGGAAGACCAAGTGTAACTGGATCACTGCTTCAGGCTGCAATACAGTCCCCTTGGGTCTCGAGCCCATGCTCAGTTGCTTAGTCATGTCCAACTCTTGTGACCCTATGGACTGCAGCCCGCCAGGGTCCTCTGTCCATAGGCTTTCCCAGGCAAGTATCCTGGAGTGAGCTGCTGTTTCCTTCTCCAGGGGATCTTCCCGACCCTGGAATCAAACCCATGTCTCCTCATCTCCTACAATGGCAGGTGGATACTTTACCACTGAACCACCAGGGAACCCCTATCCCTTGGATAAACTAGCCCTAGCACAGATATGACCAAGGGATTTGTCCCAAGAGACAGATGTCCCAGCTGTATTTCTGTGAGCCAATAATGATATTCTTTTATATTATTATGGGTATTAGGATTTATTATTAACCAAGGTAAGCATAAGTTCAGTTCAGTTCAGTCGCTCAGTCGTGTCCAACTCTTTGCAACCCCATGAATTGCAGCACACCAGGCCTCCCTGTCCATCACCATCTCCTGGAGGTCACTCAGACTCACGCCCATCGAGTCCGTGATGCCATCCAGCCATCTCATCCTCGGTCGTCCCCTTCTCCTCCTGCCCCCAATCCTTCCCAGCATCAGAGTCTTTTCCAGTGAGTCAACTCTTCTCATGAGGTGGCCAAAGTACTGGAGTTTCAGCTTTAGCATCATTCCCTCCAAAGAAATCCCAGGTGATCTCCTTCAGAATGGACTGGTTGGATCTCCTTGCAGTCCAAGGGTAAGCATAAAGTAAGCCCATATTAAGCAGCTGTTGTAGTCGCATGGTTGTTCATTAACGTTTAAGTCAGTTCCTGGGACATTTGGAAGATGCAGGGCTCTGGGTGGAAGCACCCTCGCTGGGTGACAGTGGAGCCCTAGTATTTGGATACAAGAGGGTGACAGAACCTGCAGATGCAGAATTAAATCATGACGCCAGGCTCTGGGGCCAGGCTCAGTCCTCAGTGGACTGAGTAAGTATCATCTGTCAGTTGGGTTTGAGGATCCTTCTGTAGAATGACTTCTTTGTGCTCCAGAAACTCACTCCAAATCTAAAACCAACCTGGGCTGACAGTCTCTCTGGGCCTAGGATTTTCTCTTGGTGTTGGAATGGTTTTTAGCTTAAAAGCCACTATCATCTAGCCTCATTTGTGGGAGGATTTTGAGGGCCTCCCCAAAGGTGACCCCCAGAACTGCTTGTTTTACATCCCACAATGCAAACAGGGAGCTGGAGGTGTCTGTCATTCATGAGTTAGAAGGAGAAGCACTGGATAAAAGTCCATACAGAGTGGGGGGGGCCCAGAGTCAAGACTCAAAATGACATTGTAAAACCTAAAATGTGGCCCCCAAACAAACACAGGAGCAGCAAAATGAGGTCATTCCTCAATCTGTCCCTTTTGGAGGAAACTGGCTCTTTTGTAGTCGTACAATAGTGTACCACTGGGGGGTGAACAGAAGAGGGGTGAGGACCGGACGTGCTGGTGTGCCCAGCTGGTCTCTCTTCTTGACCAAAAGCAAGGCTGACATCACTCTCCAGGAACTCATTCAGACCACACAGCAGCCACCTCAGCCCTGACACTAGCAAGGGGCCTCATCAGGCTTCACCACAAAGGCCTCTCCCAACCAGGGATGAGCCACTTGAGAGCAGCGTGTGCTGAGGTCCCTGTAATCACATCAGACAGAACTGAGATATGGCGTCTTTACTCACATGGCAACCACACATCTTCCACGCACAGTAGACACTGGCAGGGCAGACATTTCTATGTAAGATGCCAGTTCAGTTTCCCCGTGGCTCCAAGCAAGTCCAGAGCCAGTGGCTCCACCTGTCCGGTGGTGTTCAAGGCTGCCCCGGCATCTAACTGATGAGCGGACTGCAGGCCACCTGGGACCTCCGTTCATCTGAGCTTGGTCTCTGAGCCCTGCTTGGGACAGCTGCTCTGTTAGTCAGCACAAACAAGTGATGCCGCAATCAGAAAGAGCCCCAGCATCTCTGTGACAAGACAACTCCATTCTTGTCTGCTCATTCCTGGGCAACTCTCCTCAATCACCTCAACTCTCCTCAACCAGGTGGTGACATCATGAGCCAGGCTGCTTTAATCTTTCAATCCTGAATTTCAATACAAGGCCTCCTCCACAAGCCAGGGAAGAAAGAGACAGTAGGGCCTCGTACCAGCACCCATGCATCCTGCTGTCACACAGAACTGTCACCTGGCTCCTCCTCTACTCGGGAAAGGCTGGCAGTACTGTCTCCTGGGAGCTTGGGAAGAAGGAGGTCAAGACATAAGGGAGCCCTAGCAATGCTTATCATGTGCACCAAACACCCAAATGGCTTTACTTCTATAAATAAGAAGTTGTCAAGGTTTGTTCATGCTTACCAGTAAAGAACTCTTCACTATACTGAGCACATGTCCCAAACAGATGTTAACTTATTTATAAATTATGAGCATAATATAATAGTTCCTTCTTTCCTTGTGCTCAGTTGTGTCCAACTCTTTACAACTTGATGACCTGTAACCTGCCAGGCTCCTCTGTCAATGGAATGTTCCAGGCAAGAATACTGGAGCGAGTTGCCATTTCCTACTCCAGGGTTTTTCTGGGTCCAGGAATCAAACCTGCATCTCCTGTGTCTGCTGTATCGACAGGTGAATTCTTTAGTGCTAGCGCCTCTTGGGAAGCCCAATATAATTGTATGTATATTATAAAAATAACTTTTAAAACATGTAGGGCTTTTCTGGTGGCTCAGACAGTAAAGAATCTGTCTGCAATGCAGGAGACACTGGTTTGATCCCTGGGTAGGGAAGATCCCCTGAAGAAGGGGATGACAACCCACTCCAGCATTCTTGCCTGGAGAATCCCATGGACAGAGGAGCCTTGCAGGCTACAGTCCATAGGGTCGCAAAGAGTCAGACATGACTGACACTTTCTTTTTACCTTTCAAAATGGACGCAACAAAGATAAACAAAAGTTCAAGATGTCTCGTTGACCCTGAAAGCATCACACTGTCGGTTATTATCTCAAAGCAAGATAATTATTTTGAGTGAGGTATTTATATTTAGACACTGCCCTGCCAGTGTCTAACAAGGATGGATAAAAATTCATCTTTCCATCTCTGGAAAACTTTTCTTAATCATTTAGAGTTTGGAGGGTTTGATTCCTTATCTGATTATTGTGTGTGTGTGTGTGTGTGTGTGTGTGTGAAAGTAAGACCCCACTTCCCATACTCCTCTGTGGTCCTGGAGCCACTGACACACAGAAAGGATGTCACTGGTTCACTGCACCTTTTATGTATGATTACAAGGTAATACCCCCTCTATCTCAGATCAGCGGCAACTATAAACAGAGGCTCCAGCATGTGTTTCCCACCACCGGGGTCGATACCCTATGGGATGGGCCACCCCACCTTGGTGGGCACTAGTTCCATGCGGGGGGCAGGTAGTGGGACTCTGCAAGTATGGGCAGAAAACCTCTCAGGATCTGTGCTGCTCTTTTAGGAAGTCATGACCCCTTCCACCCACACCCACATCCACACCACTCCCAACTCACACTTCACAGCCATCCAGCCTCCCCAAGGCAGCCCAGCCCTTGCAGTGATCCCATCTTGGACTCTCCTCCTGTCCTCATATCTAGACTCACAGACTCTCCAAGAGTTCAAGTTCACAGCCACATTCTCTACCAACTGGTGACTGACACAGGGAATCTCAGAGACACCTGGAATCATTGCCCAATCGGAAAAAGACCCTACCAAACAATGACTGCTCTCTCTTTCTCCTTGTGGGCTGATAACTCTCACCCCTTAAAAGAACACTGAACACCAATGAAATCTTAACAGAGAGCTGGAGGCTACAAACTCAAGCATAGTTTTCAGTCAGCTCTAGTGTGTTCACTTAATATATTCATATGCTCATTGTTTCAGATTTTTTAATCCAAGACAGGCAAGAACTTCAAGATTCCACTCCCATGCTCTTAATTAAGAGTTGTTTTCAACATCACTAATTATTAGAGAAATGCAAACTAAAACCACAGTGAGGCATCACCTCACACCAGTCAGACTGGCCATCATCAACAAATCTACAAACAATAAATGCTGGAGAGGGTGTATAAAAAGGGGAATTCTTTTACATTATTGGTGGAAATGTCAATTGATATCGCCACTGTGAAGAACAGTATGGAGGTTCCTTAAAAATACTAAAAATAGAACTACCATATGACCCAGAAATCCCACTCCTGGGGATATACTCTGAGAAGACCATAATTCATATTAATATATATATGTGGAATCTAGAAAAATGGTACAGATGAACCTATTTCCAGGGCAGGAATAGAGAGTCAAACATAGAAAACAGACATGTGGGCACAGGGTGGGAAAGGAGGGTGAAATGGATTGACACATCTGCACCACCATGTGTAACTAGATGGCTGGTGGGAAGCTGCTGTGCTTCCCAGGGTGCTCAGCTCAGAGCTCTGCAACGATGTGGGGGATGGGAGAGAGACGCAAGAGGGAGGGGCCGTATGTGTACATGCACCTGGTTCACTTCATTGTACAGCAGACACTAACACGATATCATAAAGTAACTGTACCCCAATAATAAATAAACAAAACAAAAGAGACATGCACCCCAATGTTCATTGCAGCACTATTTACAACAGTCAGGACATGGAAGCAACCTAAATGTCCATCAACAGAAGTAGCGTATGTATGCTACTGTGTATAAAATAAATAACTAATGAGAACCTAACATATAGCACAGGGAACTCTACTCAATGTTCTGTGATGACCTAAATGGGATGGAAATCCAAAAAAAAGGGGATGTATGTATATGCTCAGCTCATTCACTGCTGTACAACAGAAACAAACATAACATTGTAAAGCAACTATATTCCAATAAAAAATAATAAAATTTTAAAAGTGAGTTTAATATGTGTTCTAGCCCTAGAGCAGCAAACTAAAATTATAAGGAGATAGTTTTGCACTCCGCAGACTGGCAGGAATCTAAAACCTGAAAATGCAAGTGTTAAAGAAGCCAAGGAGTCCTCCTGTGCCACTTGTGGAACTGCATAGTGAAATAACCTTTTTTTTTTTAAGTTGAGGATGTCTCAAAACACAGTGATTTGTCCCAGAGGTATAAACCCTAAGAACATTCTTGCACATGAGCACAAAGTACAAAATATCTATTGGAGACTTCACTCGGTAGACACTTGTTGAACATAAACTGTGTACCATGCCCTATCCTATAATCTACAGATACAGCAAGAAACAAAACAGAGTCCTGCTCTCATGAAGCTGACAGTCTAGAGGGTAGACACTGAAAATAAGAAAGGAAAAATACACCGTTTGCATGGATTGAATGGTGCCCCTGCACAAAGTCCTGTCTGCACCCTGGCCTCTTGAACCTGTATAAAAGGGTCTTTCCAGATGTCCTTAAGTTAAGGACCTCAAGATGAGATCATTCTGGATTAGGAAGGGCCCTAAATCCAATGGCAAGTTTCTTATTATAAGGGACAGAAGAGGAGACGACACAGACACAGAGGAGGAGGAGAAGATGTGAAGACGGATGCCAAGACTGGAGTGATGCAACCACCAGCCAAGGGCTCCTGGAGGCACCAGACCCTGGAAAAGGCAGGAAGGCTCCTCCCCGGAACCTTCGGAGGAAGCATAGCCCTGCCCACATCTTGATTTTAGGCCCCGAGCCTCCAGAACTATGAGAGAGCAACTTTTGTTGTCTTTAAGTCACAAAGTTAGTGGTAATTTGTTCCAGTGGTCACAGGGCTCCCCCGGTAGCTCAGCTGGTAAAGAGTTCGCCTGCAATGCAGGAGACCCCAGTTCAATTCTCGGGCCAGGAAGATTCCCTGGAGAAGGGACAGGCTACCCACTCTAGTATGTCTGGGCTTCCCTGGTGCACAGATGGTAAAGAATCTGTCTACAATGCAGGAGACCTGAGTTTGATCCCTGGGTTGGGAAGATCCTCTGGAGGAGGAAATGGCAATCCACTCCAGTATTCTTGCCTGAAGAATCCCATGGACAGAGGAGCCTAGTAGGCTACGGGCCATGTGGTGGGCTACAATCCATGGGGCCGCAAAGAGTTGGACACGACCGAGCGACTAAGCACAACACAGTCACAGAAAACCAATACAACCATAAGGACAATAATGTAAAATGTAAATGTAAATTAAGGATGACAGTATAGGATAAAATATAGGATGACCAGGGAAGGTGACCTAGGAGGTGATGTCACAGAAGAAGCCTAGAGGAAGTCAGAGAGTGAACCATGGGGAGGTCTAGTGTAAGAACATCACAGGCATGGGGTTAAACAGGTGCAGAGGCCCTGAGGCAGGTGCTTGCTTGACATGTTCAAGGATGAGCCAGAAAGGAGTGGAACTGGAGTGGAGGTGGGAGAAAATCATAGGAAACAAAACAGCAGATAGACCAGGAATCAGCTCACATTGTGACGAGTGAGACAAGCTCTATGAAGGGAGGAAAGACTTAGCTCATGGCTCATCACAGCAAGGGGCCTAGGAGACTTGTGAGCAGAGATGTGCAACAGGCTGGTACAAGTCTGACTTTCAGCCAGAGTCTGAAAGTCTGACTTTCTGGGCTCGGCAGAAATATTCAGGGTGTTCTGCACAGCATGTTTAAAGCCCAGAGGTTGGCTTGTTTGTGAAAAAAACACTGTTGACCATAGGCAGATAAGGGAAACAACAACCTAATCATTCACCCACAGGAAAATTAACCTCCCACCACAGAGTTATTTGATGAAATTTAACCTCCTGGCTTAAAAAAAAACAAATCATTGCTTTCACCTATAATGAGGTGATAAGGTTTTGCTTCTAGGGAAGAAAAAATCGAAGGAAGTGCTCTATTATTTAAGGAGCTCATACTCTGTGAGTTTCTACCAGAAAGTTACCTTCTGGGACCTACTAAGTTAAGGTAACCTACAAAGTTACCTTCTGGGGCCTCTGGTCCAAAGCCAGAGGAACCCTAAATTCAGGGTTGAAAAGATCACTAGCTAGTAGAGCAGCCTGAGAAGGAAGTGTGGTCGTGTGAGCAGCAGTCCACGGGGGACTTCCCTCTCGAGCCCATTCACCACATTTCCCCTTATTCAGGAAATGCTGGGGAAAAAGCAACTTCTAATCCTGGGATTAGAAGCTATACAAGCTGAAGAGAGGGCTCTCTGCCATCAGGTCAACACCACAGGACATTCTACAGCAAGTTCAGGAGTTCCAGTGGGTGTCTGAACAGGGATGCCACTGTGCTTATAGGTTATAGGAATACAAGCCACCTGCAGGCGGCCATATGTCTAAGCAGAACATTATCTTTTAGCTACTTTTGTGACCCAGACAGTCCATCCTGAACCAAAAGACATTAGGTTGCAGGGGATGGGAGTCATTGGGTCATAATCCAAATTCCATTGTGAAAATGGTATGTTAGGATCCTGCAAAGCCTGCTTTGTTGAGAATTTTATCCTACATATATCAGGAGTTACCATCCAGACCTCCTTCCTGGTTGGCTTTGCCTTTCAATGCTAAGTTGCCGACTTCATGAAACTTGCTCATTTGCAACGCTTATCTCCTCGAGATGGTAGTGGTGGTTACTATAGAACTTAATGACTTGGGTCAGAGATCCTTGACTCTTCCACCAGATTAATTAGATAAGCCATGGATTCTTGATACTTGAGAGAAAAATATAGATGCTGGTCTGTAAATACTTCTAGATTAACCAAAACACACACAGGAATGTATAAGCAGGAATCAACGTGGAAAAGATGAATGATAACGGTGAGGGACTCTGACTCATCTCTGTAGGATTTTGACAGAAGACTTTCTGAGTTCCAGATGTGGAACCAGATATCTGTCCATTCTAAGGAGCTCTGCTGGCAGCCAGGGAACCACAAGGGTACAAGGCTTACCCTAGCATATTGACTGGGGCCACTGTGTGGGGAGTTGGCTCTCTAAGAGTCCAAATAAGAACACTTACTCCCAGAATACCTTGCTAATATGACTCCTGCATATCAGAGGCCATTCTTACTAAATTAAACTCTCTTCCTGGAAGTTAAATTCCAGGAGGAGGAAGAAGAACAGAGCAACCGGGGGAGTGCTCCACCAGCATCTTATGGAAGGAGGTAGTGGTGGGTGGACATGCATGGGATGAAGGCAAAGCCAACTCTGAGATACTGTTCATAGTTGGACTCAGGCAACCCTCCTCCCTTCACTTACTGCCTCACAGAAGGCTGTAGCTCCCTGTATGTGTGTGTTTGCGGGGGTGGCAGGGGTGGGGACAGAGATGTGATGGATAAAGAAAGCTACAGATCCCAGTCGGAGGGCAGGTCTGGCTCCCTTGTCCCCTGATCTGAGCTGGCTAGGACTGCTTGATTCGTATGCTGTGACAGAGGTGGAGCCACGCCTGGCCTTCTACTCTATGAGTCCACACCGGCATCATGGAGCCCAGAGCTGCTACATGGAACGTCCTACTTCTCTGATGGAGGAACCACCTGGAGGGACCCTGAGACTCCATGCAGAGGGAGAAGAATCCTGCTGGCTTAGACTTCTAGTCCTTCCTGCCAAGGTATGAGGCATGGAAGTGAAATCAATCTGGCCCTTCTAGACCAGGCCAGCTACCAGCCAAAGACCACCCAAGACCCCCACTGATGCCACATAGAGCAGAAAAATTGGCCAACTGAGCCCTGCCTGGACTCGTGACACAATATATCAAAATCAAAAAAATACTTTAAAAATAATGGTCGTTAAGCGACAAAGCTGTGTTAAAGGCAACAGATAACTAGAAGGAAGAAGTGAACATCTCCCACAAAGCATCTCAAAGGACCCCTTTGCTGATGGTACCATCAAAGCACCAGCAGCATAGCACAGAGCTCTGGCATCTGTCTTCATACGAGCACTGCACACGGGTCCCAAGGGGGAGCTGGTCTAGAAACCAACACGCATGTGAAATATATCCTGATTTCCATGACTTTGAAAAGGCACTGTGGGCAGAAGGCACTGCTAGTTTCTGCCTGTGAAACAAGACAATAGCTTGTATGCGTCTACGGCCCTAAGTCAAATTGCATGGGGTTATATTCCTTCCGGGTCTGTCCCTAGAGCCTGATTTCTCAGCCTTGGCTGAACATGGGCACCACTGCTCTGAGGCCTGAGCACTGGGATTTTTAGAATTCCCTGCTGCTGCTGCTGCTGCTGCTGCGTCACTTCAGTCATGTCTGACTCTGTGTGACCCCATAGACGGCAACCCACCAGGCTCCCCTGTCCCTGGGATTCTCCAGGCAAGAACACTGGAGTGGGTTGCCATTTCCTTCTCCAATGCATCAAAGTGAAAAGTGAAAGTGAAGTCGCTCAGTCATGTCCGACTCTTAGAGACCCCATGGACTTAAGCCTACCAGGCTCCTCTGCCCATGGGATTTTCCAGGCAAGAGTACTGGAGTGGGGTGCCATTGGCTTCTCTGTAGATTTCCCTAGGTGATTTAAAATATAGGTCATTTTGAGAGCCATTGACCTAGGAACCATTAAAGGTATCAAAAGAAAGTCTAGGATTACTTGAGGTTAACTTGGAACAAACAAAAATAAAAGAAGAACTTCAACCAGTGTAATTCTGGAATGTGGTGCAGCCTGCCACCTCCCCCTCCCCCAAGGTAAGTGGGAAAACAGAATTCCAAAAGCACATCTGTGTTGAAATTTTAAAGGAGAGAGAGAGAGAGAGAGAGTGTGTGTGTGTGTACAGACAAAAATTCTGCAGAGCCAACTAGGAAATTTTATTTGGTTTCTGGGATAGAGGACGGGAGGAGGAGGGGAACCAACGGGTGGTGAAGGGAAGGGCCATTTTGTGTTGTTACAAGCTCCGCTGGTGTCACCGGTGAGTTCTCAATTGGAGTCGTGCGCCACCTGGCGGCTGCCTGGAATTCAAGCGTATCATTGGAAAAGACTGATGCTGGGAGGGATTGGGGGCAGGAGGAGAAGGGGACGACCGAGGATGAGATGGCTGGATGGCATCACGGACTCGATGGACGTGAGTCTGAATGAACTCCGGGAGATGGTGATGAACAGGGAGGCCTGGCCTGCTGCGATACATGGGGTCGCAAAGAGTCGGACACGACTGAGCGCCTGAACTGAACTGAACTGACCCTCCTCACTCAGCCCACTGGCCGAAGCCTGTTAACACAGGAGGGATGGGAGCACTGTTTGTAATTGATGGGATGGTGGGTACGAAGGGAAGATCTAGGAATAAAGTGTCCATGAGGATGGGAAGTACTTGATCCTTCAAATCCCCTACCTAGCCTGTGTCTGAGACCTCTGTCGAGCATTTTTTGCGGGGTTTAAGAGGAGAGCCCTGAGCTTGGACACCGGCCTCCAGGGCCATGCAGAGCAGTGTGAGACAGTTGGCAGTAGACAAATGAGGAGATGCTGTCGGGCAGGAGGCTAGCGGCTAGTAAAGGCTTCAGGTGTAACTGAGTCCACCTTCAGAGTCTAAGTGGGAGCTGCCTTGCACAGGTCAGGTGTACCAAGTGCTAGCCGTCTGGATACAGGTGTGTGTTTCAGACTCTCAGATATCCAGCATCTCCTATACAGATGTGTGGTTCAGACTCTCAGATATCCAGTGTCTCCTAACCCAGCCAGGTGTGCCGCCACACTTCACTGCCTGTAAAGCTCAAGTATCACTGACAGTATGAGAGAACACTTGTTCGTGCAGGTGAAGAGGGCTGAAATCAGGAAGACCAACTTGTATCCAGTGTTAAGCCCAGCTGCACATGAATGAGAAATGACAAAGGTCACACACGGCTTACCTCTGCGATTAACAGGGTCCTTAGCAACGTACGCAACGTAGTCTGTTGTGTCCTGTGAAAGAAAAAGGAGCTGTCACATCACTAATCACGGGTGAAGCAGATGCATCGTGTACACAGCAGCTCAGATACCAAGAGCAGCCCAAACGACAAACCAGCTAAAGGACATGTCTCGAACCGTACGCAGGGCAGGGATCACCAGAGATCAGCAGACAGCTCTCACTCACACTGCGAGCAGCAAGGACCTAGAAGGCCCAGGTACTCAACACGTTGGATCACCCAAGGAGTTGTAAAAACACTGATCACTGAGTCCCAGGTCCCAGATAATCTGATTTAACCAGAGTGGATGTAGGCCCCAGGCATCAGAATTTTTAAAAGCTCCACAGATAATTCTATTATGGACCAAGGCTGAGAAACACTGCCATCAGCTCTCCAGCAATGGTGCTCAAAGCTGAGCTGGTGTCAAGAGTCCCCCGAAAGGCTTGTTACAGCACAGATTGCTGAGCCCCACCCCAGGGTCTCCAAAGGCAGGTCTGAGCTGAGGGCCCAAAATGTACATTTCTGACAAGTGTCCAAGCAGTGCTGCTGCTGCTGATCTGGGGGCCACACTGAGAAAATCAGAAGTGGATGTTCAAAGATTGGTTACAAATACCCTTAATGGGAGGGTGAGATATGATGACTTAATGACTGATTTTAATATTTTTGAGATGTTTCCAAAGTTTGAATTCTATTGAGAAGTCCAGTACTTTGGCCACCTCATGCGAAGAGTTGACTCATTGGAAAAGACTCTGATGCTGGGAGGGATTGGGGGCAGGAGGAGAAGGGGATGACAGAGGATGAGATGGCTGGATGGCATCACTGACTCAATGGACGTGGCTCTGAGTGAACTCCGGGAGTTGGTGATGGACAGGGAGGCCTGGCGTGCTGCGATTCATGGGGTTGCAAAGAGTTGGACATGACTGAGCGACTGAACTATACTATTGAGAAGTCTCCCCCTTACACATGAAATATAAGTCCCTTGCTGATTCACCTAATTGGCACACAGAGGAATTGATGATCTCAGAAGTGGACCTAGGCAACCATGTGGATTTTAGTTTCTAAACAGAGGAACCAACAATTCTCTGAATTCTTTTTTCTTTTTTTTTGGTTGTACTGGGTCTTCATTGCTGCACGTGGGCTTTCTCTAGTTGCTGCAAGCAAGGGCTGCTCACTAGTTGTGTCCAGGTTTCTCATTAAGGTAGCCCCTCTTGTTGCGGAGCACAGGCTCTAGAGCACATGGTTTAGTTGCCCTGCAGCCTGTGAGCTCAATTCCCAGACCAGGGATCAAACCTGCATTGGCAGGCCAATTCTCAACCACTGGACCACCAGCAGTGGCGCAGGTCTGGAAGAGGTCAGTTTTCATTCTAATCCCTAAGAAAAGCAATGCCAAAGAATGCTCAAACTACTGCACAATTGCACTCATCTCACTCTCTAGTAAAGTAATGCTCAAATTTCGCCAAGCCAGGCTTCAACAATATGTAAACTGTGAACTTCCAGATGTTCAAGCTGGATTTAGAAAAGGCAGAGGAACCAGGGATCAAATTGCCAACATATTCTGGATCATCAAAAAAGCAAGAGAGTTTCCTGAAAAACATCCATTTCTGCTTTATTGACTATGCCAAAGCCTTTGACTGTGTGGATCACAATAAGCTGTGGAAAATTCTGAAAGAGATGGGAATACTAGACCACTTGACCTGCCTCTTGAGAAATATGTATGCAGGTCAGGAAGTAACAATTAGAACAGGGCAACAGACTGTTTCCGAATTGGAAAAGGAGGCTGTATATTGTCATCCTGCTTATTTACCTTATATACAGGGAACATCATGAGAAATGCTGGACTGGATGAAGCACAAGCTGGAATCAAGATTGATGGGAGAAATATCAATAACCTCAGATATCCAGATGACACCACCTTTATGGCAGAAAGTGAAGAAGAACTAAAGAGCCTCTTGATGAAAGTGAAAGAGGAGAGTGAAAAAAGTTGGCTTAAAACTCAACATTCAGAAAACTAAGATCATGGCATATGGTCCCATCTCTTCATGGCAAGATGGAGAAACAATGGAAACAGTGGTAGACTTTATTTTTGGGGCTACAAAATCACTGCAGATAGTGACTGCAGCCATGAAATTAGAAGATGCTTACTCCTTGGGAGAAAAGTTATAACCAACCTAGACAGCATATTAAAAAGCAGAGATGTTACTTTGTCAGCAAAGGTTTATCTAGTCAAGGCTATGGTTTTTCCAGTAGTCATGTATGGATGTGAGAGTGAACTATAAAGAAAGCTGAGTGCCAAAGAATTGATGCTTTTGAACTGTGGTGTTGGAGAAGACTCTTGAGAGTCCCTTGAACTGCAAGGAGATCCAACCAGTCCATCCTAAAGGAGATCAGTCCTGAATATTCATTGGAAGGACTGATGTTGAAACTGAAACTCCAATACTTTGGCCACCTGATACGAAGAATGGACTCATTTGAAAAGTCCCTGATTCTGGGAAAGATTGAAGGAGGGAGGAGAAGGGGACGACAGAGGATGAGATGGTTGGATGGCATCACTGGCTCAATGGACATGAGTTTGAGTAAACTCTGGGGTTGGTGATGGACAGGGAGGCCTGGCTGCTGCAGTCGATGGGGTCGCAAAGAGTCAGACATACCTGAGCAACTGAACTGAACTGAACTGAATTGGACCACCAAGGAAATCCCGTCTCTGAATTCTTCAAAGCAAAAGAAAGACTTTGCTGCAAAGTTGATATTTTCAACATTCAAAACATTCTCAAGGCAGGGAGGCAACTGGTAAAGTTCTCCCCATGGCTGCTGGTATTTCCCCAACATGATGGTTTCAGAGGACTCCAAGGTTATTTGTTTGTTTGTTTGTTTGTTTCAGCATTTGCTTAAAAATGCTGGAACTCAGTCATGAGTTCCTTCGTTGTGATTCTCCGTGGGCAGAGAAGACAACCCTTTCTCTCCCTATAGCACTCCAGAAAACCCTCCAATGTGAGGGGGAAAAGGGGAGAGTGGGCGTGGGGGTGGAGGATGCCATGGTATGATCATCCATGGCAGGGAGTTCATGGTTCAAGGTGTTTTTCCAAACATCACTCCCCAGAACTCACAACCACTCACTAAAAAAGGAGAGAGCTTCCAGCAGCTCTTGATATATTGGACTGCTAGCCTGGGGTCATTCTCCAGCATGTGGCCTTCCTAAGCTGTTTCCTCTTCCTGAGCAGACCACTCTCCTTTGGTATATTCACAGACTCACCAGGGAATTGGAGTGGGAGACCAACAGTCGACACAGCTCCCTGTTTCAACAGGGAAGATCTGCTCAGAACCTGAAGCTATTTGGCAAAAATAAGGATTGTAGCTTGTAATCATAGACTCCCTTTCTGGGTGCAAGAGATAGGAATGTCAGAAGTGACCCAAGAAAGCACTAGTGTTTCTCAATCTGAGATCTATGGAACACTGAGTTTGGGCAGGTATATTCTTCAGCTTTTGAGATATCACCAAATCTCTTTTATGCTTTCCTTTCCATAAGAATCTTAGAAGTTAATACGAGAAAATGCAGGATCATTCGAACAACTGTGTCATCAAGCTCAGCACGCAGTTCCAGTGCCAAGATTTTCAGTGGGGTTTCCAACATTCTGGGTGCCACATTTTTTAAAGAATTAGAGAGAAAAGAACAAGCAGACTAGATGGCTTTGCCCCACCTGAAGCAATTTAATGTCACTTTTGTACGCAATGATGTATGACTGAAGTGTTTACTTGAATAGAAGAAATTAGTGGAAAGAGTGAGTCATCCGACGCCTGTGATAGTACAGTTGCTGCCCTCAAAAGCACCACGGTGGCCAGTTTTAGAGTCACATTGGGAGCAGAGATTTAGTTTCAGCAAAACTTTATGCATCACAGTAAATTAATTTTACTTTGAATGTTGTCGAGTCTTACTGTGTTTATTTGCACTTCCAAGTTTGATGGGGATTTACAGTTCAATAAAAGATGTCAACAAAAGGAATCTACACAAAATTTATTTTTGCACATATTTTGATAACAAAATTAGAGTCCACACTTCTGGCATATACAAGGAAATTCTTCTATTTCAATCCTTACTCCAGTCTGAGAAATGCTCTGCCAGCTCCAAGCTAGGGAAGGAAGACGAGGCAAGAGACATGGCGTGCCCCTGTCGCTCAGCTGAGCAGCGGGTAAGCCAAGGACACAGCCTTTCTGATGCCAAAAGTGATGCTCTTCTGGCACAGTAGGGAAGTGTATTGCTATTCAAAACAATGCTATTGACATCACCCAGTCATACAGTGAGCACTCTAAGTTCCAAAGATGAGGCTGCCAAGTGCTTGTTCTGTATTTATACATGTGTCTTCTCACTCCCAAGCTTTTCTGAGCCCAACCATTATTCTGGCATTCTTTTAGTGATCTTTTAAAACTGCTAATAATAGTAGATAATAATTGTAGTACGCCTATTTATTGTAAGGATTAACAGTCTGTCTTATTCACCTTATTCTTATAATGAACAAGAATAAGACAAATACTGTCTTATTCCAGTCTGTCTTATTTGACATTTCAAAACACCATATTCTTACCCAGTAAACTGAGGCACAAAGCAAAAAATTGACACATACTTAGCATCCGAACAAGGAAGAGAGATAAGAATTGTTAGTTTTATTTAAAACATCTACCAATTGTAATGGTTACAAATAAATTTGGAATGGGAACTCAGGACAAGGTGATATGCATTTGAATTGCTTAAAATTAGAAAGTAACTAGGTTTCCTATCCCCTAGAATCATAACATTTTTTGTATCAGAAAAAACATTAAAAGTTATGAATTACTTTAGGGGTCACTGAAATGTTTCCTTTTTTAAGAAGAGGTGATGATGAAAATTGAAAATAGTTCACAGATCTTAGTGCATCCTGGATAAGAAAAAATAATTTCAATGCAGAACAATGTATTTGACTTTCCATTTCCCATCTTTGCACCTCCTCTCATAACATCATCATGAAGATGAGGTTTGAGACAAGTTCTTGAAAGGAGATGTTGATGCAGGTGTTCAGTGTTTCTGCATCTTATTTTTCAAGCTTCCAAATTTAAGAAACTGGTTCCAAGCATTACATTAGGCAAGAAGTAGACAGCCAGTGCAGAATAATTACACCTGGTTACAGATGTAAGTATAGATATGTGTGCAAAATAATTAGACCTGGCTACAGATGTAAGTCAGAGAAGGCAATGGCACCCCACTCCAGTACTCTTGCCTGGAAAATCCCATGGGCGGAGGAGCCTGGTAGGCTACAGTCCATGGGGTCGCACAGAGTCGGACACAACTGAGGGACTTCACTTTCACTTTTCACTTTCATGTACTGGAGAAGGAAATGGCAACCCACTCCAGTGTTCTTGCCTGGAGAATCCCAGGGACGGGGGAGCCTGGTGGGCTGCCGTCTATGGAGTCGCACAGAGTCGGACACGACTGAAGTGACTTAACAGCACAGATGTAAGTATAGTCAAGTGTATATGTCTAGTATATGTGTAGCACAGGTAGAGAATAAGTGTCTAACCATGTTTTGATGTAATCTTCAGAAGTGCTCCTTGGATGGGCTTGATTATGGAAGACTTCCACTTTCTAAACGTATATCTCAATGAGATATTTCATTTTGCAGTGGATCATAAGAAATCAAAGGATTGAAAAGAAAATAAAGGAAGGGAAGGAAAGGAAAAAAGAAGAGGAAAGCATCCTGGAAGACTTCTGAAAATTAGACCCTCAGTATGAAATAAGGCTAAAGCCAGTGAAACCCACTAAATAAGATGTTTAAATAATACTTTGGTCATTCTGTGACACTTTCAGTTCAGTTCAGTTCAGTCACTCAGTCATGTCCAGCTCTTTGCGACCCCATGGACCACAGCACGCCAGGCCTCCTTGTCCATCACCAACTCCTGGAATTTACTCAAACTCATGTCCATTGAGTCGATGAAGACATCCAGCCATCTCATCCTCTGTCGTCCCCTTCTCCTCCCTCCTTCAATCTTTCCCAGGATCAGGGTCTTTTCGAATGAGTCCATTCTTCGCATGAGATGGCCAAAGTATTGGAGTTTCAGCTTCAGCATCAGTCTTTCCAATGAACACCCAGGACTGATCTCCTTTAGGATGGACTAGTTGGATCTCCTTGCAGTCCAAGGGACTCTCAAGAGTCTTCTCCAACACCAGAGTTCAAAAGCATCCATTCTTCGGAGCTCAGCTTTCTTAATAGTCCAATTCTCACATCTATACATGACTACTGGAAAAACCATAGCTTTGACTAGACGGACCTTTGCTGGCAAAGCAATGTCTCTGCTTTTTAATATGCTGTCTAGGTTGGTCATAACTTTTCTCCCAAGGAGTATGCATCTTTTAACTTCATGGCTACAGTCACCATCTGCAGTGATTTTGGAACCCCCCAAAATAGTTTCTCACTGTTTCCCTGTCTATTTGCCATGAAGTGATGGGACCAGATGCCATGATCTTAGTTTTCTGAATGTTGAGTTTTAAGCCAATTTTTCACTCTCCTCTTTCACTTCCATCAAGAGGCTCTTTAGCTCTTCTTCGCTTTCTGCCATAAGGGTGACATTTTAGCAGAGGTTTAAGGGTGACACTTTAGCAGAGGTTTAAGGGCAAAGAGCCATCTGCAGGGTGGCCAAGTCCCTCTCCTGCCAGTGCTCTTGGTTCAAGCATCTCCCTGTCTCAGACCCTTGAGATGCAGCCTGTATCTCCCCAGCAGGAGCATCTGAATGATGCTGGGGAGATGGGAGTGATACCTCCCTGGAAGCTGCAGCAGGTGGGGAGAGAACAGCAGGCACAGACTTTCCTGTAGTGAATATATTCAATGTCATGATTACACTCTCCTTTGGAAATGTGAGACTGGAACCAGCAGAAGAAATCACTCCCTTGATTTGGCTTTCAATGTGCCAACAGCGGTTTTACAATCAGGCTACCTGATTGTAGGAGTGTGGAAGAAAGGAATATGAGTTAAACATGGAGTCTGGGAAAAATCGCCTTTCCCGGCTAGAAATAGACAAGGTCCCTGGCCTTGAGGTAAGAAGTAATTAATATAATGCACTGATTACTCAGGCTATCTTGGACCAGTAAGCCTTACATAAAATCTGAACACTGCCTACCAACAATTTGATAAAATAATACAAACAACTATAAGGATAACAAAAATACTGTCCTGCCTGAGGAGGGAGTGCTTTTCCTGACACTGAAACTGAATGCTAGCCTTGTATCATAGATTTCCTGACCATATGTGGGGAGCCAATCCCCTAGTTATGCCACCTTCTTAATAAAAGAAGCAACAAAAACTGGAACATTCTTCTATTCTCTATCCTCTCTCCACAACTCCTTCCCTGTTGGCAAAACAAATCATTAAAAGACGACAGTGTTAAATTTGGAGAGAAAAATACCAATTTCAAATATTTATGAATAAGTCAGAGTAAGTAAATTCACAGCCTTTGAATAAACTTAAAATCCCCAAATGGAGAACTCCGGGGAGAGCCAAGAGAAAAACATAAACGAAGCAGGACCGGCAGAGTCAGGCGCACAGCGGCCACTTTGAAAACTAGGGAGTTATGTCACTATCCCTTAAGAAAGTCGCTGCTTCAGAGACTTTTGACAGCTTTTGACTAACGAAATGAAATCTAATAGTAGGTCGTTGCCATGGGTCGCCCCTAAAAAAAATGATAGGAAGAGCTTATGGAATGGAAGCAGAAATAGCTGGTATCACAGTTAAATTTCCTTACAGGGTTCTAAGAGGCATGTTTTTGAAGCAGGGTCCCTTCTCAGCAACTCTGACAAAAACAAGCGAAAACAACGCCAGGGGTACTTACCGGGTCTCCCCCAGAGGCAAAGGAGATGGACTGCATGTGATGATTCGCTATAATCTGCCAGGCCGAAAACAAGAAACAAAGACGTCCTGTTATTACCCTTTCCATGTCTTGGAAAACAACCTGTTTGTTGGCAGAAAATACAAATCAATAAGGTTTCCTGAAAACTGGTAAAATTGGTACCCAATGAAAAGAACAATTATAAAAGTAGTAATAATAGATAACCTCAAGTGAACTTTCACAGCATATCAGCTGTTCATTTAACTACTTTGCCAGAATTATCTCATTTATGTCTCACAGCAGCCCTATGAGGTAAGTAACTATTGCAACCCCATCTTACAGATGAAGAGCCTGAGGCCTCCAGGGGCTAAGCAAGCAGTTGGCTCAAAGCTCTATAGCTAATAAAAGGCAGAGCTGAGACCTGAACACAGAGGGTCTTAATAACCATGCCTCTTTGAGATGGAAGACGTCTCACCTACACACCAAAACTGTGTAGTTTGTTTCCAAAGACATATGGGGTCTAAAGACCCCATAGCTGGAGGGGAGGAAAATGTGGTTGTCCCCTACTTCATCTGGTTTGTATCATGAGCACACGAATTAACTTACACCCAAGATCACAATCAATGCCCTCTCCAGCACTCTTGTCATTGATCAATTTAAAAACCAGCAAGAATGTTCCAAGTTAATTTTAAAATGGGAAATTTCCATTAGCATTATCAAATGCAGCATACAGAGGAATTGAGTAGACACTGAGCAAATTAGAAGCTGCCCTAAATTTAAAAAGCTGCATAAGTCTTCCCTGCTATTTTTATCTTTTTAAAGACAATGCGTGACACTGAGGTAAATTTTCGGGGGTGGGAACAGCACTCTTGCCTTCAGCCCAGCATAACCAAGTTTGTTTCTGCACAGCCCCCTCAGGCCCTCGCCAGCAGGCAGAATTCACAGAGCCGTAATCCTACCATCCCAGGGATTTTTCCGATCATGTGCCAGTAAAACTCAAAGCAAAGCTATAACTGAATTACAAGATAAAATGAGATATTTTTAAATGCCTACTTCAGTTGTTGGCACTCACAAAACTACTCAGAATCTAGAAAAAATCCTGAGCCTATATATGAATAAAAACAATGAGTCCAGCTCTGTAGCCTGTACTCAAACCCAGCTGGATCAAGCTAATGGTTGCCTTTTGCAGCTGTTTCCTGCCTCTAGTCTAGGGGTAGGGGGCTCCCAGGAGAGCAATGAGGTTTGAGCAACGTAGCAGTCCCCAAATGATGACAAACTGTGACGTCTATAGTTGTTCATTTCTGCTTGTTAAATGTTTTAATTTTTTATTCCAAAGCAGCCCTAAAGCTGAGATTTGGAAATCAAAGATTTCAGAATAAAATGGACATCATATTTGGTCAACATGACCATTACTGTGTGATTTTATGTTGTCAGTTTGGGTAGAGTAGAAATTGAAAAGGAGAGTAAGAAAATGAGAGCTAATTAACTAAAGGATGTGTTTTGCTCTGAGGATGCTTCATCTTGTTTCTCCTCCTTGTAAGCTCTGCAGCAGAGAGCTAGCACTGCATCTCTGTTGTCTCTCTGGATTGGGAAGGGCAGGCCCACTGAAGCTCCTTCTCACTGCTACAGCCAGGCCTAAACTCGGGAGAGGCTGAGGGATGTGAGCTCTGGCTCCTGCCAAACCTTCCGCAGACTGTGCTCATGTCATCTGCACTGGCATCTCCCAGGACTCTTGACCTAGCACTCCCTCCCAAGGGCAGGACGATGAGACCAGGACATACCCAACCAGCCCCCAACCCCAGGATGGGGAAGGCCAACCATCGTGACCTCGTCCTTTCTGCTCTGAGAGTTTGCCTGTCTCTCTCGTTTTATTTTTTGAGGTGGGACACTAAGTATAAGGTGGAATTGCAACGATCTCACAGAATTGAGGATCATGGCCTGACGATTCCTAGAAACAAAAGATGCAACAGTCACATGCAGTAAAAATGGAAGAGAACAGACTGCAGTTGCCGAGCGGGGAGAGGGCAGGAGGGAAACACTGGGAGTCGGGGATTAGCAAATGCAAACCTTTATATAGAGAATGAATAAACAACACGCTCCTACACTATGGCACAGGAACTATATTCAATATCATGTGATAGATCATAATGGAAAAGAATTTTTGAAAGAATATATATATATATAAAAATACATATATAACTGAATCACTTTGCTGTACAATGGAAATTTACAAAACATTGTAAATCAACTATACTTCCATTTTAATAAAAAAGAATGAGAGTGGGCATGTGAGGGAAACCCTGAGGAAACCCATCGCATTAGCTTTCATGCTTGAGCATGCTGCACCCCAAGTCACCACAGTGCTCAGCTAGAGCAGCTCCAGAGAAAGGCTGAGACCGTTGCATCTTTCTAATCTACCACGAGACGACTGGTTACCCATCCCTCAGAAGGGCCGATGAGAAGGAATTATCCATCAGGTGAGTGAGGACAAAGGGATGGAGTGAGAAGTGGCATCCAGTATGCCAAACCACAGCCTAGGCATTACCTCTCATTTCTATGCCAGATCTAGAATTTACTTCAGCATCTTGGGTTGGGGGCGGGGATGAGGTGGTGTTCTATTCATCCTAAATGAAGCTGGGCAGGCTGCTTGCTTACCTGAGGGTGTGGAAATCAATAAATATGACTGTGTTTAGCAAGATGAAGGTAACCCTGGGCATCCCCGGTAACACTGCAGAGTGGGGAAGTATGTCACTCAGAGGTCTGTGGATTGCCCAGCCTCCTCCATGGAGACAACACCTGAATCCCAACTTACACGGCCGCCAACAGAACCCCAGGCTGAGTGGAGCGTGCTCACCTCCTTTGCTTCCTTTGGCTTTCTGAACCAAAGTTCTCTTGGTTCCAGGATAGCTACTCATACACTCATTTTCCCAGCTGAAGGAACTAGCAGTCAAAAACACTTAAACGACAGACTGTGGGAAAACCCAACTATCTTAACAGAGTCTGCCTCAGTAAGCTTCATCACCCCCACTCCAGTCAGCCAGGACCCCTCCACACTGGACATGCCACAGATGCACGATGTCACATCAACTGCATGACGGTCTCAACTGTGAGAGCCTCCAAAATAATGGCCCACTAAGAAATTAAAAATACTATCAATTAAACCACAGCATGTGACCATTTCAAAGATGATAAATGTGAAAATTAAAGGTGGGCTGTAGAACCAATAAAACAGAATGTAAGAGAAAACAAAATGGAGCAAAGGGACATCGATAGGAAAATTCTGCATGTACAAATGCACCTCTTTTTAACTCTAAGTAAATCAGTGATTTCATGCATTTTCCTTCCCTCCCCCAACAAAAAAAGGTAATTTATAGCAAAATTCAAAAAAACTAATTCCAGCTATCACTCACTTGATGAACTTTAAAAGTGGCCAGAGTTTGTAGACTGGTGAAAGTTTATACAAATGTGTTTCACAGGGACCCGATAAAGCTAGAAACGGGAAGCCCTTTCAAACAGCCACGGTTTGGGGGTTCTGGGCAGGGCAGGGCCTGGGCGCCTACCGACCTGTTTGGAGTCCGGCGTCCGCAGGTTCAGGCTGGCTGTGGAAATGGTCAGGGAAATGCTCATGCCTGCAAACTGGAGGTTGCTCTTGCCCAAGATGCTGGACAACATTTTGCTTGGAGGCTGTGAAATGAAGAAGCATTATTTTAGCTTTCCATTCTCGCACTGACGGGGCCCCCATGCTGTTCCATCCGCCACACCTCCAATCTCCACTATCCCCTCTCATCAGGCCTGTGAAGGCAATGCCGCAGAAATGAGCTGGGAGGGTGAGACCTGACCCTAACACATCAATTCTAGAGTATGCAGTATGCAAACTAAAACACCTAATATGCACACATTGAGATGAGGACCCTGCAGGAAGGTCAGAGGCATCAGTACACCAGGCAGTTCGTTTGGGATGCGTCTCATGGGGGTCACTCATAAGCCTCAGAAAAGCATCACAGGCCACAAGTTTTGCAGCCTCAGAAACTGGTTTTATCCCACCAGGAAACTACTCAGCACTAGACTAAATGGACCAGCTCATGGGGCTGATGAACAATCAAATGGTCCAGTTAAAACTGTTGGGTCTGGGGCCAGCACAAGGATGGACAGACCCAGTTCTGCTCCAACTGGTGCATAAAACAGTCCTCCAGAATTGTCCTTGGCACAGGGACCAAATGCCCCCCATCCATACTTTTCAGATTAGAACATGCCCTCTTCTAAGATGCCAATGCACACTAGTTCTTAACCAGGCAGGCACTATTTTTGAATCCCCTGCCAGAGCTATTTAAAAACAGAAATGCCTAAGGCCCACCCAGGAGATTCTGATTAAGTATACCAGAGTGGAGCCTCAAAATAGAAATTGCTTCCCCCACTTTTGTCAAGAGGACCGTGAGGGAATCCTGAGAACTGCTGGTCAAGTACCATGTGACTATAAAAGCATTCCTGTTTTCAAAATTCTGGAGCCTGCCTGGTCCTCTATGTCTCCCGTGGGCTGATTGAAACACAGGCTGGCACATCAAGTTGAGCCTTCATCCAAAATTATCTGCCTGAAATCCAGTTACTCTGTGGGTTCACAAATGTCTGCAAGCTGTGAAAACAGAGCTGACCCGCAGCCCTGAAGCAGCAGAGGCAATGACACAACTTGCCCCAGAACCTCAGCCTTGGGACAGACTCGAAGACAGGGATGCACGCACTCCCCACCACTCAGTCCAGGCTTAGAAAAGTCCAGATCGTGGGTATTTAGTTATGCATATACTTTCACTTTTTACTTTCATGCATTGGAGAAGGAAATGGCAACCCACTCCAGTGTTCTTGCCTGAAGAATTCCAGGGACGGGGGAGCCGGGTGGGCTGCCGTCTATGGGGTCGCACGGAGTCGGACACGACTGAGGTGACTGAGCAGCAGCAGCAGGCACTTAATGAAAGAGTTTTTCTATGTTTTCTCTTAATCAATTTTTTTTTTTTTTTTTTTTTTCCTTTCTGGTCCAACCACTTTCAGGATGAAAAAAGGTCAAGGAATTAAAAGTGCAACCCCTGAAGTCAGGCGGCCTGAGCTTGAGCTCAGCTCCACCACCTTCTCGCATTGTAAGTTCCCATCCCTGTACTTCAGGTTCTATCATCTATAAAATGGGGATATCCAGTGGTATTCTAGAGCTGGTTTGTTCTAGCTAAAGAAAGCCAATTATTAATTTTGGGGGAGTTTTATGAGCTGGTCACAAAGAGTTGGACATGACTGAGTGACTGAATAATAATAACATGAGCTGGTCATTAAAAAGAGCTGCTACTTAAAATTAATTTATGTAGACTTACAATTAAATTAGTGACATTTAAAAAGCAATAAATACTCAAAACTCATCACTTCCTAATTGTTGCTCATTAGCTATTATGTATTAGCTGTGCTGTTCAGGTTGGTGACTCACTGGTAAAGCATCCACCTACCAGTACAGGAGATGCAGGTTCAATCCCTGAGTCAGGATGATCCCCTAGAGGAGGAAATGGCACCCCACTGCAGTATTCTTGCCTGGAAAATTCCACGGACCTAGGAGCCTGGCAGGCTACAGGGCATGGGGTCACAAAGAGTCAGACATGACCAAAGACTGAGTATGCATGCCCACGCTGTTCAGGTTCCTTATGTCCATTACATGTGGCAGGGATGCTGTGTAACAGTGACCTAAATCACACTTCTTCCCGACTCCCCTTTAGGCATATCAGGTTGAGCTTGAAATTGGCCATAGTGGAGCATTTACACCATGGAAACTGGCAAACAAGACCAACTTAGTGCTTCTCAGTTTCCATCTCCAGCCCCAAGAGCCTGTTGCTCAACTTTTACCAGCACACCCCTGAGGGCGTCAACCACAAAGAGTTGCTCTAATGAAATTAATTAATATATAGAAAAGCTGAGAAGAGCATCTAGCCCTGGTTTACAGGGCTTTAGGTGTAGACCTGGAGTGTTTATTTTGGCAACCGTATCAATTAGCCTTGATAGCTAACTGTCCTCATCGACCATATGGCAAAGAGGAAAACTAAGCTCTTTTTGTTTTTAAAAGTGACAAAAGTCATTGTCGCTGTCAGTTACCCTCTTTAAACCAACGGGTGACTCTTGGTTCCCCACTGCTCAGCAAAAAAGAAAAAAAGTGGCAACAGCCAGGCCATGGGAAAGAGAAACTGAACAATGCATGTGATTAAAGATACTGCGTGGTGACGGAAGTGGGGAAGAGGAGAGGAGAGACACAGGTAGACACAGAGCTGGGAGGACGGTACCTTTCTCTTCCTGAAGGCTCCCTTGGATCCAGGGACAGCTTCACAAACTCGGCTGATGGCTTCCCTAAGAGGACAGGAAGAGAGATCCATTTCATCACATCCGTCAGGATTATATAACCCAGATTGCCTTCATGTACAAAAAGCAAAACCAAAAATCCACAAGCAGTGCATCTTAGAACCTCTGACTGCCAGTATCATAGTTCTATCTGTTGCAATGGCCATTTCCTAAGGCTGTGATATGTATCACTTGCTTTTTTCTTTTTCAACATTTGGTTAAGATTCCATTTTAGAAAATCAGTGCCGTGAAGCGCTGAAGTGTACTTTTCTGGATGTTCTCTCCATGGCTGTGGTCATGGCACAAGGCCCAATCCTAATCAAGCACTGCTATTGATCAAGATCTTCTGAATTGAGTCAGAATGTAATTAAAAGAAATTCAGTCCTCTGAGTGTTATTCCCAGCTTCTGCAGTTACTAAATATTATAAAATCAAGAGAGTTTTGAAAGAGGATAGGAACTCCGGGGGTATACAAATGAGCCAGAAATGAGGCTCTGAGCTGGCATTTCTAGAGTAGCTACAATGTGCTGGGCACAGTCCTGAGGAAGGAGACAAGGAACATAGGTTCCAAGGGAGACTGACAGGAGAACCAGCTGCAGAGCGTCTGACCCACAGGCCTGTCCTGGGCAGGAGGCATGAAGGAGTGTGTGCATACTCAGTCATGTCCAATTC
Source organism: Cephalophus harveyi (assembly GCA_006410635.1). Classification (NCBI taxonomy): domain Eukaryota; kingdom Metazoa; phylum Chordata; class Mammalia; order Artiodactyla; family Bovidae; genus Cephalophus; species Cephalophus harveyi. The sequence goes on along the minus strand of SJYT01051436.1, from coordinate 112,848 downwards.
TTTGCAACCCTGCGGACTGTAGCCCACCACATTCCTCTGTCCATAGGATTTTCCAGGCAGGAATACTAGAGTGGATTGCCATGCCCTCCTCCAGGGGAACTTCCTGAACTGGGGATCGAACGCACGTCTCCTGCATTGCAGCCAGATTCTTTACCACTGAGCCACCCAGGGCACCCACAGGAGCAGTGGGTGGGTGCAAAAGTAAGACCAGGTGGAGGCTGCTATAGTCCAGATACTGGAAGCTGGGGAGAACATGGCTCTGACAGGTGCTTGAAAGCATGTGCAGCAAAATTTATGACTCAGCCTCAGTGAGAAATGATGAGTGATATGCCAAGTGAGGCCTCAAAGTCAGGAGCCCCAAAAAGAGCTGGGTTAACTTCTAACTCCCACATGGAAAAGGACAAAATAGTAAAAGAACATTAAAAAAAATAATAAATAGGAATTTGGAGACACATTGAATAATAAAGAAGATAATGGGTCCTCAGTGACATTTCACAAAATTTTTCAGCTGAATACTTCTTGCAATTATTTCTATCATCTAGAAAAATTATTACTGTCACAATAGAATGCTTTTAAGAGAAATATGACCTTGTCAAATTAAGCAAGAGACTATTAAGATAAGCTTTACATTTGCCATTCAACTCATTGTAGAGAAAGGAGAAAGAAACACTATTCTAAAAGTTCAAATGCCATAAAAACTGTAGACAATGAATCATCATGATGCAGAAAAAGTTTATTTGAAAGAAACAAATTTTTTGATGTTTATCCTTAGCAATTTATTTTAAAATACTATTATTTCTAAAAGTGGTTCTATCAAAATGATCATCCAAAATATTTTCTAAAGGTAAACGCCTTATTGAACAGAGTCGAGTCATTTCTCTAGAGAAACATGCATTTTTTAAAAAGTTACTATATTTTATCTGTTTAATTTTTTAGAAGTTTGATGCCTGTCTGCACTGTCTGTGTTGTATTAAATGATATATTTAGCTGAGCAAAGCAGTTCAGCCTCTGATAGTCCCAGCAGGCTAGAAAGACATTATTTGGTGAAAAGTTTCCAGTTAGTCATTTTTTAAATGCCCCTAGTAAGCATCGGATTTCTTTTCCCTTCCACCAATATGCGAGAGGAAAAAAACTGGTCTTGGATGACAGGCTTCAAAAAAGAAATGTCAAATGTCTAATTTAGTATATAGCTTCAGTTCAGTTCAGTTCAGTCGCTCAGTCGTGTCCGACTCTTTGCGACCCCATGAATCACAGCATGCCAGGCCTCCCTGTCCCTCACCAATTCCCGGAGTTTACTCAAACTCATGTCCATTGAGTCGGTGATGCCATCCAGCCATCTCATCCTCTGTCCCCTTCTCCTCCTGCCCCCAATCCCTTCCGGCATCAGAGTCTTTTCCAATGGGTCAACTCTTTGCATGAGGTGGCCAAAGTACTGGAGTTTGAGCTTCAGCATCAGTCCTTCCAATGAACACCAAGGACTGATCTCCTTTAGGGTAGACTGGTTGGATATCCTTGCAGTCCAAGGGACTCTCAAGAGTATTCTCCAACACCACAGTTCAAAAGCATCAATTCTTCAGTGCTCAGCCTTCTTCACAGTCCAACTCACATCCATACATGACCACTGGAAAAACCATAGCCTTGACTAGATGGACCTTTGTTGGCAAAGTAATATCTCTGCTTTTCAATATGCTATCTAGGTTGGTCATAACTTTCCCTCCAAGGAGTAAGCATCTTTTAATTTCATAGCTGTATATAGCTTAGACATCATCAAATGTCCCATTTAGTCAAGTCATGAAGCTTGAGCAACAGGCCTTGCTACCTATGTATCACTTTGGGAGGTGGAAAAGACCAGTGAGCTTTAAGAATGGGATTGTGGTGAAAATGTTGCAAATAATGAACATGGTCTATCAAACAAATCCCATTATCTCTATCCCTCCCATAGAGAGATAAGCAGCCATCTCAGGGCATGTTCAGAGATTCAATCTTTTGCAAATGTAAGACATTCTAGAAATGTCTCAGAGTTTATGGACTCAGGGAAGTCCTAGGTATCCTCCTCGTGAGCCAGCTTTTAGAATCCCCAAGGAGGTTTGCAAACCAAGCTGCTTTTCAGAAAAATGCTCTCCTTTCATCATTGGCAGAAACTTGTTTCTAATGAACGTATTCCTCATGAGTGTGAATTCTCATTTCAATCAGGTTGATGGTATCCATTTCTGTTTGAAATAGAAATGTGACATAACTATTAATAAGTGTAATAGTTACATGACTGAAATTAGCTTGAACTTCAAAGTCTAATTTCGATGTAACAATTTTTATTGTCCCTCCTTACTCCCTAGCAGAGTGCCTCTTGGTGATCAGTACTATTTCAATTGGTTCATTTAGCAATCATTATTTAGCCTTTGTATAAGTCCATTTAATCCTAGTTTGAGCTTCCAGTTGTGCTTTTGCCCTGTTTTTAATAATGGAAATTGCATCCTAACATTCTGTCCAGCGAGATCCCATTTTGGTAAGTCAACAATGACCTTGGAGTTCAGTTAATATGAAAATGGAATGTTTGGCACCTCCAGGGTCATCTGAGAGTACAATTACTGGCTTCAATAGCCAGCCCCAGATGCTAATCCTTACTTTCTCATGATTTCACCACCGTCCCTTTTTCAGTCTAAAATTCTCATTGTTAGAGCCAGTATCCTTGAGATTTAATAGCTTTTTCATTGGAATACAGTACTAGATCCTTTGAAATCATGCAGCATCACCTTATTCCCTACTCACAGTCTCATTGCTGCCCATCCAATCTCCCCAAACACACACACACACACACACACATTTTACAGACTAAAACAATAAAAGGAAGGAAAACAGGACATCTGGGTTATTTCTACACTTATCACTCTTATTCTAGTGGGTTGGGTGTGCCACAAACACATACATATAATCACAAATTGCGATCCATTTCATGAAGAAACAAAAAGTAGAGGTATGTAGAATGTGTAGATAGTAGAATCTGCCACCCTCAAATATGCCTCTCTGGTGTAAGGATCATTTTGAGCTGAAGGCAACTGAAAAGAAGCAGATACAAGAAAAGTTCCCTGCACTTCTCCTATTTGCCTAAAATTAGGACATGAATTTTCAAAGGCATTTCTTTATCCTCTCTACCAAGAAGGACACCTGGAGACAATGCTGTGTGTGTGTGTTAGTCGCTCAGTCAGGTCCGACTCTGTGACCCAATGGACTGTACCTGTTCATGGAATTCTCCAGGCAAGAATATTGGAGTGGGTTGTGATTTCCTCCTCCAGGGATCTTCCTGACTCAGGGATCAAACCTGCGTCTCCTGCATCTCAGGCAGGTTCTTTACCCTCTGAGCCACCAGGGAAGCCAGACAATGCTAGACCTTGATCAACTAAGAAATGCACCAGCGGAATCTGCATAGCAAACCTTGTTACTAACTCTTACCTTCCATTAGTTTCCCCATGCACTTTATCTTCCCACAATCTGTCACCCCTAGAAACGCAGTCTTTTTCCTTGTGCCTTGTCTATTCTGTACAGATCTATTCTTCAATTAAGATGTAAGCCCAAGTTCTAAGCACTTCTTTGAGTTACTCATCGCTGAGTTTCACTGTGTGCATACGCACTGCATGCTTTAAGCAACAGTTCATCTTTCTCTCATTAATCTGTCTTCTGTTAGTCTAATTTTAGGGTCCCAGGCAAAGAACATAGGAGGCTAGAGCACAAAAGTTTTTTCCTCCCCTACAGAATAAATGTGGTAATGTATATCAGTTGAGGGGAAAAGTTACCCAGTGGGGGGCATTTAAGTGCCTGGGTAACCATCTAGGAAAAAGTAAGTTGAGTTCCTATCTTATATTTATATAAGTATGCAAATAGATCCTAGGTGGATCACAAATTTAATTTTTTTGTGATGAAACCATAAGAGTACTAAAAGAAAACTGGGAAGACTTTTTAAAAATTTCTTAGAATGATACAGAAGCCATAAAAGAAAATATTGACACAATATCATAAAACTTCATGCACAAGAAAAAATGGCAACATTTCACAATCAAAGAGATAGCTGTCCTAATATAAGTCAATAAAGAAAACATCAAAAACCCAATGGAAAATGGGTAAAAGATAAGAACAAAGAGTTCACACAGGAAATAAATGTCTCTTGAAAATATGACAAGATTCTCAGCTTTACCATAGTAAGAATATAAATTAAAGCCTATGCTAAAAATCAACTTTTACAGTCAAAGATTTAAGCTTGATAAAACTTTGTAGGTAAAGTACCTGCATCAGTGAGAACGTGTAAGTTGGTATAGCCTCTGTGGGAGCAGACTGGTCATATCCCTGACAAAACGAAAGACGCATAGACCCTTTCATCCAGCACTTCTACCTTCAGGAATGCATCCTCTAAATACACTCAGAAACAAGACAGAAGACTTACATACAGCACCACTGATTGCAGCAAATTCTTTAACATGCTGATGGGAAACAATGTCTATCATGGGACCAGTTCAACAAATTATGGTACCTCCATTAAATGAACTATCAATAGCGTTGTTGATGGTGCCCTCTCCACTCTCACCTCCCTTTTCCTCCTCAGCTTTCTCCAAGTCACTCTTGTTCACACTAACCGTCCCTGCAAAGTCACCAACACCCCCCCTAGCACCAAACTGGCAGGTGATCTCCTGTCCTCATTTCCTTGATATACTTCCTTTTCTTGACCCCTTGCTTCCACAGTCTCTGACATGCTCCACCCTCTTGAGTGTTTCTGGTCAATTTCTCACCTTCTCCATGACTTTGTCTCTAAATCGTAGAGAGCCCCAGGGATCTATTCAGCCCAACTCCTCTCTGTCCTCTGTATAACCTGGACAAGTAGATGGTGCAATCTGAGAACAAATTTACTGCCCAAACATCTTCTGTCTAAATCCACTCAGGGAGCCAGCTCCTCCCTGGCTCTGGATGAAGCCCTTGGGCACACCCCACATCTGGTCAACTCACTTCTGGACAAGAAAATGTCCTCAATCACTTACAACTGACTCCATTTTCCTATTTCCAGTGATTTAAAATGTTTAGTCCCAATGTAATGGTGAAAGCCTGGAACATCATTTAAAGTTAGACTCTTCTCCCTCTGTTAGCAGTGCCTGGAGCCCAAAACCTTCTGGTGGCCAAGGAAGGAGGTGCCTCCCATCCTCTGGACACAGCTGGGATGGGGGTCTGGGGATGCACACAAAGAAGTCAGGGAGCATTGAGGGACACTGTCAGCCCTGGGTCTGGCCCCTCAGGCCAGGACTGAGGTTTGCAGCAGACTCCTCTCATAGGCACTCTCATTGCTTCTTATGCAGAATACATCACAAGAAATGCTGGACTGAATGAAGCACAAGCTGGAATCAAGATTGCCAGGAGAAATAGCAATAATCTCAGATATGCAGATGACATCACCCTTATGGCAGAAAGTGAAGAAGAACTAAAGAGCCTCTTGATGAAAGTGAAAGAGGAGAGTGAAAATGTCGGCTTAGAAAACTAAGATCATGGCATCTGGTCCCATCATTTCATGGCAAATAGATGGGGAAACAGTGGAAACAGTGACAGACTTTATTTTGGGGGGCTCCAAAATCACTGCAGATGGTGACTGGAGCCGTGAAATTAAAAGACACTTGTCCCTTGAAAAAAAAGCTATGACCAACCTAGACAGCATATTAAAAAGCAGAGACATTACCTTGCCAACATAGGTCCATCTGGTCAAGGCTATGGTTTTTCCAGTAGTCATGTATGGATGTGAAAGTTGAACCATAAAGCAGGCTGAGCACCAAAGAATTAGTGCTTTTGAACTGTGGTGTTGGAGAAGACTCTTGAAAGTCCCTTGGACTGCAAGGAGACCCAACCAGTTAATCCTAAAGGAAATCAGTCCCTAGTATTCATTGGAAGGACTGATGCTGAAGCTGAAACTCCAATACTTTGGCCACCTGATGTGAAGAACTGACTCATTTGAAAAGAACCCAATGCTGGAAAAGATTGAAGGTAGGAGGAGAAGGGGATGACAGAGGATGAGATGATTGGATGGCATCACTGACTCAGTGGACATGAGTTTGAGTAAACTCTCAGAGAGGGAGATGGACAGGGAGGCCTGACATGCTGCAATCCATGGGTCACAAAGAGTTGGACATGACTGAAGGTCTGAGCTGAACTGAACTTGCTTCTTTGACAGCTCCTTCCCCATCTCCCAGGAATAGTTGGGTGCCTGTGCTATGAAATAGATAATGTCCATCCTTCATCTACCCACACACCAGCCCCTCCTAGCATCACACCCATGGAGTAGCTACAGCTTGTTGCTGCTGACACAACCTCATTCTTCAGCTGAATGCTTTCTAGCATGGATTCAGTGGGCTCATGACCCATTAGGGTACCTCCTGTGCACAGCACCTTCTATCAGCTACAGGTAGTTTCTCTCCAAACACATTTCCTCCTGCTTAAGGTCTCAACATTGCAAATCTGTTGATCCACTGGGCTGCCTGAGCTCCCGGTGACACATGCCAAAGTCTGTATCATTTTCTCAAAGCCCATCACTGTGTCTAAAGCAAGAGGAAACCATCTGGCCCCTCCCACATTAGCAGGGTAGAGACCACAAGACACAGAACTCTAGCCAGAGAAATCCTCTCCATAATTCCCAACATCACTCATTATGCCTTCTGGCTGAGTATTGGGAAAACAACAGCAAAGTAGTTTCCACACCCATCTGTGGTGATCCCACACCTTAGCCCTCCAGGAGTGCTGGAGCCATGCCCTGCCTGGACCTCTGCTAAACAAAGGCAGCGTCCAATTTTACTCTGTGGTTGCCTCTACCTATTTCTGTCCTAAGGTGTCTTATTATCTCTAGCTCCAAAGGCCTCATTTGTCTTCATCTACAGTTTTAATCTTCCCCAGGATGTTGGTACCAGGATTTTATAGACAATTACCACATCCAGTTGCTATCTGCAGCTCATTTCTAAAGTTTTCCCAGACTTGTTTTCAAACAAAGCCTTGATTGTCCCTACCAAAAGCATTCCTTCCCTGGTCTTCCCATGGTAGAAAACAGGACCATGGTCCAGAGAGCTACCCCCACCCCACAGCCAGGAGCTGTCCTTGATCTTCCCATGCCACCCCCACACCTAATCCATCAGAGCTCTGACCACCGTGGAGAAGCAAGACAGTCTACGCTCTCAAGAAACCTACAGAGCAGAGGAGGAGACCAGCGACTCACGGAATACTCTAGAGAAAGCAGTAGCCAGAGTACGTGCACTGTCAACTACCAGAAGCAATTCTGTCTTTCAGAGAAGCAAAAAGGCAGGTACACTTTGTCCACAGAGAGGCCTCCATGCTAAAGAAGCTGGAGGCCAGGGGTGGTAGAAGATCTCAGGAGAAAATACAGATTGGAAATGGGTCAGAGAAGCATGACATGATGGAAGTATAAGGAGCAGCCTCAGTGAGCAATGGATGGTCTGGGAAACAGCAGACTGGGTCAGATTTGCAGAGGGCTGGGAGAAAGAAACAGATGGGTTTAAAATTCAGACCCAGGTCCAAGAAGTATTCAGAGGTGCTCTGAGGAGTGACAAACAGAGACCTTTTAAATAGGGCTGATATTGGCCATTATCAAAAATCTACAAACAATAAATGCTAGAGAGGGTGTGGAGAAAAGGGAACCCTCTTGCACTTTTGGTGGGAATGTAAATTTATACAGCCACTATGGAGAACAGTATGGAGAGCTACCATAAGACCAAGAAATCCCATTATGGGGCATATAACCAGAGAAACCATAATTTAGAAGGATACATGCACCCCAATGTTCATTGCAGCACTATTTACAATAGCAGGTACATGGAAGCAACCTGAGTCCATCAACAGAGAAATGGGTAAAGAAAATGCGGTATATATACAATGGAGTATCACTCAGCCTAAAATAGGAATGAAATTGGGTCATTTGTAGAAACATGGATGGACCTTGAGACTGTCGTACAGAGTGGAATAAGTCAGAAAGAGAAAAACAAATATTGTGTATTAACAAGTGTATGTGGAATCTAGAAAAATGGTATAGATGATCTTATTTGAAAAACAGAAATAAAGACACAGACGTAAAGAACAAACATATGGACACCAAAGCAGGAAGGAAGGGGTGGGATAAATTGGAAGATTGGAACTTCTATACATATACTATTGATACTGTGTATAAAATAGATAACTAATGAGAACCTATTGTACAGCTTAGGTAACTCTACTCAATGCTCTGTGGTGACCTAAATGGGAAGAAAATCCAAAAAAGAGGGGATATATGTATATGTAGAGCTGACTCATTTTCCTGTAAAATAGGAACTAACTCAACATTGTAAACCAACTGTATGCCCCTCCAAAAAAATTATTTAAGAAAGAAAGAAATAGGGTTGATATGATAGAAACAAAACTGAATGGACATTAACCTAGCAGCAGTATGCTAGACAGAGAGGACTGAGAAACAGCAGGCAGGGAGACCAGCCCAGGCTTCTATGGTGAGAATGACAAGAAAAAGAGGTGCATTTGGAGAAGAAAACTCAACAGGCCTGCCTGATAGTGGAGAGTAGAGCTGAGGGTGAGGCCACAGACAGCTCACTCTCACTGTCAGGAAGGCTTCTCTCTTCCCCCAAAGACCCTTGAAAGCGGCCCATTATCTCCATCGTGAAGCCATGAGACAGGCAGGCAAGGTATGAGAGCCAACACTCAGCAAGGATGGGGCCAGGAGGCTGCCAGTCAGGGTGAGAGAGGACATGGATGCTCAAAATGCCATGAGGAGGACTTAGAGCAGATGGCTTCTTCCTAGCTTCATCCATGCAGATGGATGGAAATTTCCCAACACCTACAATCTAAAGCATCATACAAGATTAAACACAATTTTAGGCATCACAAATATCTCAAACTTAATTTGTCAAAAGGAATTTCACCACAACAGGTCAAAAGCACTTAAGTTTTCCAACAATAGGCATGTTGTAAGCAGAAACAGAGCCGTGAATTTTGAAATCTCTGTACCACTTGAAGAATCACTGAGATACCAAAGCAAGTTCCCCACCCGTCACAATTTTACAGTCAACTCTGCCATTGCTATCCCAACATTCCCAATGCCTGTGATTTGCCCCAGACACATGTACACAGTAGGTGTCAATAAATACTGGTTGCTGATTACTAAACAGATACAAAAACTGGTATCCTATAATTTCTCATTTAAAATAAAAGCCCAACAGAAAAGTAGAAAAGACATTCCTTAAGCAACTTGATATCTCCAAAAGGAAACATAAACCCTTGACATTGCTAAAAGTATCTGAACCAAAGAAAAAAGCTCCCTGAGACAATATTAAACCTAATATTCCTAATGGTTTAAATAACTAAAGTCTGCTCAAGAGCACTGGTGGTGGTCACAGACATCTCTGGCTGAGAGTTCAGAGACTTGCTTTATTTATTCTTATGAGCACTTCCACTGAATTTTCTTTTCCCCTTTAACATTCTCATTGGTGAGTTAGAAAAAGTGCTCCTAATTCAACTGCTTCAAGATGCTGATAAGCCAGTCAAAGATAAAGGGACACCTCATAATTGCTCTTTTTGGACAGGCACAAGTTTGTAAAAAGCCAAGTTCTCAGGTAATTAGGATGAGTCCACAACCCACACTGGGCTGTAGGCAAGGCAGTCCCACTTCCCTCTGAATGCCAGCCACCAAGAGGTTAAATGGGGCTGCCCAAAGGAGCGTGGAATCCACAGACCTTGGAAGCTCTGCCTATATCTATCTTTAATGCCAGCTTTTAAGAGAGATTCATCTTCTGAGATCAAACATCACAGGCTCTAAAAAACCCAAAGCCACTGAAACCTGCTTCCTTATAGCACAGTAGAAATATAGGAGAAGCAAGCGAAACTGACCTCAAAATCTCTGACCCTTTGGATACACATATCAAAAGCAAACCAGTCAATTCTAAAGGAAATCAACCCTGCATATTCATTGGAAGTACTATGGCTAAAGTTGAAACTAGTACTTTGGCCACCTGACATGAAGAGCTGACTCATCAGAGAAGACCCTGATGCTGGGAAAGATTGAAGGCAAAAGGAGAAGAGGGTGACACAGGATGAGATGGTTGGAGGGCATCACTGAGTCAATGGACATGAACTTGGGCAAACTCCGGGAGAGAGTGAAGGACAGGGAGGCCTGGTGTGCTGCAGTCCACAGGGTCACAAAGAATCAGACATGACTGAGCAACTGAACAACCACCAAAAGCAAAAGGGTTCCTGACATTTTCCAGACTCTGTTCTACGTGCCTTCAAGGTACGTGTGTGTGCTCAGGCACTTCAGTCATGTCTGACTGAAGTCAGGTCTTTCCATTCAGTCATGTCTGACACTTTGCAACGCTATGGACTGTAGCCTGCCAGGCTCCTCTGTCCATGGGGATTCTCCAGGCAAGAATATCGGAGTGGGTTGCCATTTCCTCCTTCAGGGGATCTTCCTGACCCAGGGACCAAACCCACGTCTCTTTCAAGGTGTGGCCTCATTTAATCCTCACACATCTTGGCAGATAGGACCACTGACGGTGGTTTTATAGTTGAGGAGATGGAGACACAGAGTAGTTAAGCAAAGTGTCTGAGACCACACAGCCAGCAAGCTCCTGAGCCAGCTTGGAATCCCGGGACTGACCCCTCAGCTCCAAGACCACATCACACGGGAGGTCCACAGAGATGGTGCATTTTTTGAATCCGTCTCTCTCTGGACCTCGGGAGAGCCCACCCACATATTCCTCGGGAAGGTCACCAGCAACTGACTCAGAATCTTAGCATTCTCACCATCTCAGAACTACATGAGGCCTTGGAAGTCCTGAACATGATTTCTAACCCACTGGGGACCTTGAGTGGTGGGAAAGATGAGGGTCATGAGTAAAAAAAAAAAACAGGTGCCATAATATCCAAAACCTATGCAATGTGTAAACAAACCATATTCAGAGTAAAATTGTGCTGGCAGTGAAAAAGATCAGACTAGGGATCCATACAGAACATGGATGAGTGTGAACAAAGTTATATGCATGAGGGAGGTCAGACAAAAGAGAGTAAGTGCCACCTGATTCCATATATATATAAAAATTTCAGGAAATGCACACCAATCTATAAGTGATGGTGTTGTGTGTGTGACTGGGAGACCACAGGAGGAGGAACGAGCCTGTTCCCATGCTCCCTGGGAGAAGCCTGGGTCCAAGATTCCCAACCACATCTGGTCAAGTCAGGACAGGTTCCCATCATCAAGCCTCTCTGTGGCTCTAGTCTTGGCTGCCCTGCCTAAACCTGGAACAGACACCTGCTCTTCCTTCCCTCCGTCCTCTGCATTCACTCTCCTTTGTAAAATGGCAGCTGCAGCATTGCGGGTGTCCCTTTGGCCAGACAGCTCAGACACTAGACTGGGCTGGCTCCCGCGCTGTGCTCTCTACCGCACTGCAGACCCAGAAGCCGTTTCCCAATGAGATCTTCCCCTTTAGGATCCTGTGGGTGGATGGATGCAGGTCTCGGAGGCAGCAGCTAAAAATAGGTTTAGCCAACAGGAGGATCTCCAATGCAGCCCTATTTAACAGTCCTGAGCCTCGCACAGACACGTCCTCTGTCATTATTTTCTGTATATCATGACATTTTGACATCTTAAAGAAATTTTCTAGCTGAGGACAGACCACTCCACTGGGATTAGCTGATTGTTTAGAGACAGCAAAGGGCCCAGTGGAGCTCCGATGACATGCCGATGAACAAATTCAGAGCCAGGCCTCCTCTCTCAGGCCCCTGCACCCCAGAGGCAACATTCCTCTGGCTCTCTCCTCACCGGACTGGGTGCCACGTGACTGCTATAGCTCAGAGCCCACAGGAGTTATTTGAGCTAGCTAGGCTGGAGTGGGCATGCAGCCCTGTCTTGCCTTTCCCGTGGAAACCCCAGCAGATGCGCTGGCCTAAACCTCCTCCCTCCTGTCCTCTGCCTCCTGCTCCCTCCTGTGCCTCCTGACATCAGGGTGTGGGGAGCTCATGCCAGCCTCACAGAAACTCAGGGGCTGTCTCAGTCTGACGCCTCCTCCTCTCTACTCTTGTGGGGGCCACCTCAGTGAGCTCCCCCTTTTAGAGCAGTCACTGGGGGTTGAAGGAGGAGTGAGGAGGAGCCCTGGGGAGCCCAAGGGTCAGGGAGAGGCAGGCGACTCCTCACACTCCCGCCTCTTTTGGGGACCTACTTCATGGGTCCCCAAACATCCTTTCTGTCACCATTTTATTAATAATAGAACAACAACAGATTTTTATATAAACAAACTCAAGAAGATGAGCAGCATGGCATATAGGAAGCTAAAGTACAAATTCCTAGAAATAAAGACCACATAGACAAAATGGGTTGTTTTTCTTAAAAAGATGTTTAATATCAGGCAAGAACTACAAGGCTGTCAATCAAAAGGGTGATCACAGCGCCCAGTGGGTAAGGAGGTGGAGACCCCCAGAGAGGTGGGGAAGTGCAGGATTAGGGGAGGGGGGCAGGGCAGGAGCCTCGCTGTAGAGAACAGAGAATTCGGGGCTCAGGATACAGCACCTGGCTAGACCAAGGTGGCCAGGGCGCTCCAAGGGTGTGAAGGCCCCCCTCCGCAAGTCTTCAGAAAGTGCCTTGCAGAGACAGTACATCTGGAAAGCAAGAGAGAAAATCTGGTTTGATTCTTCCTCATGTACAAATGGTGTTAATCTCACCCCTTCCTATGGGAGGCACCCATCATGTGGGTGTTTGTTTAAACAAGCGACATTTCCCTTCTCTGATCATTCAACAAACTCTGTGCATCACAGGCTGTTCTATTTGAAGAGAGATCCCTTATTAGCCCTCTTGTCTGACTTTCTGTCTGTATTTGGCTGTTTCTATGTAGTGTGAAAACAAGTCCCTCTGATTGATTTTGCAGAAAAGAAAGGAAGAGGGAAGGAGATGGGGCTTGAGGGAAACATTCGGAAACAATGAATAAACTTTCAAAACAATATGCTTGAGCAGCTGCCTGTGTGTGGAGATAATTCTCAATTTAAGGGGCAGAGCGAGAGGGGACTGGGGGCCTGGGACCCAGAGGGTAGATCTTCAGGCTCCCTGCAAACAAGGACTCTAAGCTGTAGGAGGGGGGCTCATATGAACACACACACACACACATATGCTCATTCCATGGGGAGCCAGCACCCCAAGAGTAAGGAAACTGGCCTCTGCTGTGTGCCTTCACACCCCTCATCTCCCTGAGCTACCACCCCTGAGATGTAGCCACCATCTTTCCCCTTTGGGAAAAATGAACTAAAATTAAGTGAATTCTCTGGGAGCTCAGCTGGTAAAGAATCCATTTGCAAAGCAGGAGACCCCAGTTTGATTCCTGGGTCTGGAAGACCCACTGGAGAAGAGATAGGCTACCCACTCCAGTTTTCTTGGGCTTCCCTGTGGCTCAGATGGTAAAGAATCCGAATGCTATTCGGGAGACCTGGGTTCAATCCCTAGGTTGGAAAGATTCCCTGGAGAAGGGAATAGCTACCCACTCCAGTATTCCTGTCTGGAGAATTCCATGGACAGAGGAGCCTGGCAGGCTACAGTCCATGGGGTCTCAAAGAGTTAGACACAACTGAGTGACTTTCATTTTCACTTTCAAAATGAATTCAGTTCAGAGAAGGTACTTAATTCTTCCCAGAATCACATTATATTAGAGGAGTCAAAATCTGAATTAGATCCTTGGGGCTCCACAACCCTGAGCCTCCTTAGAGGTGATGGTGGGGAGGCCCTGGCCACCTTAACTCACCCGATGCACTCAGTGACCCAGGGGCTGCCTGCCATCAGCCACTGTGAGCAAGGAAGCAGGCACCTCCATGGTCACACAGGAAGACGGGACCCCAGGCTCGGTGTGAGATCCTGTCTGGTCACCACAGCCCACAGTGACCAGAGGCAACACCACTGGGTATGTAGCACTGCCTGGTGATGCTGGGCACAGCCCCAGAGTTCCAAGCTTTCATCTCTTGCAAGGATGCTCAGCATTCCAGAGTTGAGCTCTGCACTTCAAAAGCTACTCAAGCACATCATCGGGTCCACACACAATCCCAGAAACACACACAGTGGGTGGGCACTCAGCATCGATGAGCCAGGTCAGGTCAGAAGAGAACCGTTAGACCCAGCATCTCACTTAGATCACAAGAGGCAGTGGGGCAGACACTCGAACCCCTGTTCATTTCACTCTCCTCTTGCGGGGTGGGGAGACCAAGCAGGTCATGTGAGACCACAAGGCCAGCACTGGCACTGGGGTGGGCCCGGACCAGCCCTTCCCTCCTGAGGGTCGAGCATGTGCAGAGAAGCCAGACCCAGTGGGCAGTGGGGACAGACACAGAGAAGAGCTGCCTACATGGGATGCGTTCAGAGGTGACACAAGAAGGGAGACCAAACGCGTGGAGTGTGGCGGAGGAAGGGCCACATCCAACCTCACGCTGTGTGACCTGACAAAGGCCTCAGAGAAAGGAAAGAGCACGGGCCTTCAAGTGCAGGGTCAGAGTGGAGAAGTGTTTGGCTCTGGGCACAGGCTGGCCCTCTGGGGGTTTTGGTGGGCTCTCTGTTGAGAAGGGTGCCAAGCACCATACAAGAAAGGGGAGGACAAGCAAAGATGTAGAAATAGAGAGAAGGGAGGGTGGGCCCTAGTGGACCAGGAGGAGCCTGGAAGGCAACTACAGAGCCCAGAGGGCTGGTCTGGAGTGGGACCTTGGACAGGAAACAAACAGGCAAGTAACCCACAAGGGTGGTGGTGTGATCATGGGAGAAATTATTTCATTGAAGAGATGTAAAGGAAAAATTACTGGGAAGTAAGATGAAAATCTGGTAACGTAGAGACAAACAAGAAAGACTCTTTTCCTTCCGAGAGCAGTGAGCACATAGAAAGGGGAATGGTGGGGTGAAGGGTGGGGAGCCCTGCACATATGGATGACAAGACATAGGATGGGGTGTAACACATGGGGCAGCACCTGCATGAAGACAAGCAGAAAATGTCATCACAGGACATAACGAGGTCTGAATGAATGTCCCCGGATACAAAGACATAATAGTATTAAATGCAACTTCTCCCCAATACAATAAATTAATTTGATTATAATTGTAATCCTAATGAGATCTTTTTGCACTCAACAGTATGATGTTAGAATGCATAAGGAAGTTCAAAACTTGAGAAGAAAGGCTTTAAACAACAAGAAAGACTAATGAGAGGCAATGCCTCCTACAAGATTAGAATCATGTTATACCACCACCAAGATCAAGCACTGGAGGTTATTGGTACACAGAAGACAAATCTGTAAGTAGACTGAAATAGGAGGCAGAAACAGAGCCAAAGGTATAGGGAATTTAGTAGATGAAAAAGCTGAATTTGGGCTTTCCTGGTGGCTCAAAGGTAAAGAATCCGCCTGCCAGTGCAGGAGATGTGGGTTTAATCCCTAGGTCAGGAAGATCCCCTGGAGAAAGGAATGGCAATCCACTCCAGTATTTTTGACTGGAGAATCCCATGGACAGAGGAACCTTGTGGGTTACTGTCCATGGTGTCGCAAAGAGTTGGACACAGTTCAGTTCAATTCAGTTGATCAGTCATGTCCGACTCTTTGCGACCCTGTGGACCACAGAACACCAGGGCTCCCTGTCCAGCTCCCGGAGTTTACTCAAACTCATCTCCATCAAGTCGGTGATGTCATCCAACCAGCTCATCCTCTGTCATCTCCTTCTCCTCCTGCCTTCAATCTTTCCCTCAAATGAGTCAGCCCTTTGCATCAGGTGGCCAAAGTATTGGAGTTTCAGCTTCAACATCAGTCCTTCCAATGAAGACCCAAGACTGGTCTCCTTTAGGATGGACTGGTTGGATCTCCTTGCAGTCCAAGGGCCTCTCAAGAGTCTTCTCCAACATCACAGTTCAAAAGAGTTGGACACAACTAAGCGACTAAGCACAGACACACAAGGTGGAATTCAACTCAACTGGAGATGCTGTTTGGGGACTTGTACCTTATGAGAGGTGAAACGAAAAATCCAGATGCAAAAAATAACGTAAAACATTAATAATCATTAGCGTGATCTTACAGTGAGGGAAATATTGTGTTGCAAAATACAACTGTGTGTGCAAAAAGCTCCCCCAAATTGACAAGAAAATGAAAAAAAAAACCGACAGAAAAATAGTCAGGAGATGTAAAAGTGATTCATTAAAAAGGAAAGGAAACCAGCCGGCAAATATGTGTGAGAAGGTGCCACCTTTCTGGTACACAAAAACCTTAAAGGAAAACAACAGCAACATTGTTTTGACCATAAAACTGGTAAAATTAACATTAAGACTCAGTACTCAAATGTATTTAAAAAAAAAAACAAAATGGGTGGGGGCTGTATTTAGAAATTGCTCAAAATGGTGTGAACTTGAGAAGTGACCCAGCAGCAGCCCCATGTCAAGGAATCCTATCAAAACCCGAGCTTCAGCACCAAGGACAGAGTTCCCTGTGACCTTGCAGGGTGGCTTTGTCCAGAAAGTAACAGATTTGGGAGAAGCTGACTAAATTGGCACATAGCCATAATGACTTGCAGCCATTAAAACATGAAGGAGTCAGACCAAAATCTACTGATTTGTTCATGAAGAAGGTAAATTGTAGAAATCAGTGTGGTATCAATTTGTTTTTAACAAAAAGAGTGGCGAGTTATTATGTGTGTGTATGTGTGCTATATATATGTGGTGTGTGGTGTGTGGTGTGTGCAGTGTGTAAATGCAAAAAAAAGAAAATGTGATTACCTGTTACCTCACCTCAAATAGCTGTGATTGGAGCAGAGACACTGTACCTTTTCTTTCTGTACTTCTATACTTTTTAACTCATTATAATAAGCACCTACTGTATTAATGAAAATTTTAAAGAAAAACATGTTTAATAGAACAGGAACTCAGTCTATGTGGTTACATACATCAGCAATTCTTCTTTTTTATTGCTAAATGGTACTTATAGCAGGTACATACCAGAATTTATTTATTTACTGGCTGATCAATGGGTTGGGCTGTTTCTAGCTTGGGTCTGTTATGAATTATAATGCTGTGACCATTCACCTACTGTGCATGTATGTTTTGCTGACTTATCTGGTAAACTTATATCAATTTTATTTTAAAAACTGTCCAAGAACTTCCTTAGTAGTCCATGGCTAAGATTCCACACTCCCAATGCAGGGGGTCTCTGGTCAGGTTTGATCCCTGGTCAGGAAATTAGATCCCACATGCTGCAGCTAAAGATCTTGAGTGCTGCAACTAAGACATGGTACAGCCTAATAAATAAATAAATACATTTAAATAACTTTTTAGAAAAATAACTGTTCAGCTACTTTCCAAAGTGTTGTGCCATTTTGCATCCTTAACAGCAATGACACACAACCACATTGCTGGGACCCTCAAAGCACTGTGCACAGTGAAAGAAGGCAGACACAGAAAACCTCGTTCGGCATGGTTCCATTCATGTGGAATTCTAGAAAAGGCGACATTATAGGGCCAGAAAGTACTACAGTTGCCTGGAGCAGACTTGGGGATGGCTATCAACTACAAAAAGCGTAGGGAATTTGGAAGAAGGGACAAAAATGTTCTGTAATTAAATGACCGTATACAATTGCCATCACTCCTCAAAATGTACGCTTAACATAGGTGGATTTTACCTAAGTCAGACCTCAATGAACCAAGGGGAACATTTATAACAACAAAATTTTTTAATGAAATAAGAAACATGGCCTACACTTGGTGCACACTAAGGTACATATCCAAGAGAAACCATGCATGCATTCCCTGGGGGAGATGCACAAAACCATGCATAGCAGCCTGTGGCCTCAGAGTCCCTGGGTACCATTCATCAGTAGAAAAGAACAGACAACAGTGTGAATGAAGGTCGAAGAGGAGACAGGAAGCCATGAAGGAAAGGAAAAAGACTGGCACAAGGACAGGGTATATCCTTCCATTTATGAGAAGTTCAAGAACAGGGTAGGGGTGTACTGGCTTGGGAAGCCACAGAGGGAGTTCTGGGGTCTGGGAATGTTCTAAGTCTTGATCTGGGTGTCAGCTATTCAGTGTATGCACGTGTAAAATTCCAGTGAGTTATACGCTGAATATTTGGACACTCTACCGGAGGTATGTTATATTCATACCTCAATGAATTCATTGTTAAACACCAACAAAAATGAAAATTCAAACAACAAAACCAGTCAGCAGGACTGGAATGTATTCTGCTACATTAGGACCCACTGTCATTAGGACCCACTGTAGCTTTTGAAGCTAGAGAAAAAAAGTGATGAAAATTTTGGAACAGGGATGTGATCTTTTTAAAGGAGAAATCGGAGGAGGAAGTTTTCCTGGGCAAATATTTAGGGGTCAAATGTGAAAGTGAGTCTCCGTGGTTAAAGAATCCTGGGGAGAGCTGAGGTGGGATGAAAGGAAAGTGAGAACATAAGCGGCATTTTCAAGAGGAGCACACACAGGCTGAAGACGCTGACTCTGTGTCTGGTGACAGGGTAATGTTATCATCAAGGTAGGAAGGTTGAAACAGTAATAACAATATCCACAACTAATACTTATGGAGTGTTTGTTCAGTGGCTGGCCCTGTTCTATTGATTTTGAGTATATTAACATTTTAATATTATGATTCCCATTCTACAGGTGAGAACCTAAGACCAGAGAGGTTAAGTGGCCTATCTGAGGTCACACAACTGGGCGGTGGCAGTGGGGAATGGATCTCGTTTGCATCATAAGCCCTGGATATGGGAAGAAATTTGACAAGTTCAGACTGGGGCACCTGGCATTAAGAGTCACAGTGAACATCCATTACCTATGAAGGGATCAAAGGTGAACTCACATGCGAAAGGACTTTGAGATAAAAAAGCAAAACTCTGTAAATAATCATTTCTGTTAAAGCCACAGTGATGTTAATGTATGGCGGAGGCCAACACAATATTGTAAAGCAATTATCCTCCAATAAAAAAAGAAATAAGCCACAATGAGATGCCAAGTCATACCTATCAAGATGACTATTATTAAAATAAAAATTTTAAGTAAACTGAAAATAGTAAGTGTTGGAAAAGATGTGGAGAAACTGAAACACTTGTTCATTGCTGGTAGGAAGGCAAAATGGTGCTGCTGCTGTGGAAACTGGTATGAAATTTCCTCAAAAAATTAAACATAGACTGACCACGAAAGCATTGTGAAAATGTTAATCACTCAATCATGTCTGACTCTTTGCCACCCCATGGACTCTAGCCCATCAGGCTCCCCTGTCCATGGGATTTTCCAAGCAAGAATGCTGGAGTGGGTTGCCATTTCCTTCTCCAGGGGATGTTCTGGGTCTCCTGCATTGCAGGAAGATTCTTTACCATCTGAGCCACCAAGAAAGCCTAAAACTGACCATATGATACAGCAATTCCATTTTCGGGTATATATATCCAAAAGATTTTATATATATATATATACACACACACACACACACAAATTATATATATGGGTGTATATATATATAGGTGTACAAATACATATATATATATATCATATGTAGGGATCCATATATTTGTACACCCATATTCATAGCGGCATTATTCACAATAGCCAAAAGGTGGTAACAACTCAAGTATCCATTGACCAGGCAAATGGATACATCAATGTGAAATATACCTAAGTGGAATACTCAGTTCAGTCCAGTTCAGTCCAGTTGCTCAGTCGTGTCCGACTCTTTGTGACCCCATGAATCGAAGCACGCCAGGCCTACCTGTCCACACCAACTCCCAGAGTTCACTCAGACTCATGTCCATTGAGTCAGTGATGCCATCCAACCATCTCATCCTCTGTCATCCCCTTCTCCTCCTGCCCCCAATCCCTCCCAGCATCAGAGTCTTTTCCAATGAGTCAACTCTTCACATGAGGTGGCCAAAGTACTGGAGTTTCAGCTTCAGCATGAGTCCTTCCAAAGAAATCCCAGGGCTGATCTCCTTCAGAATGGACTGGTTGGATCTCCTTGCAGTCCAAGGGACTCTCAAGAGTCTACTTGGCCTTTAAAAAGCAGGAATTTGACACATGCTACAACATGGATGAACTTGGAGGGCATTCTGCTAAGTGAAATCAGCCAGTTTATAAAAAGACAAACACTGCATGATGCCTCCTATATGGAGGAGAAATAAAACTCACAGAGACAGAAAGTAGGATGGAAGTTGCCAGGGGCTAGGGGGAGAAAGGAATGGGAAGTGATTATTTAATGGGAACAGAATTCCATTTGGGAAGATAGAATTATCCTACAGATGGATGGTGGTGATGGCTACACTACAAGGTGAAGTACTTAATATCACTTAATCAGTTAAAAATGGCTAATGGATAAAGTGGTGAATTTTATGTTTAACCACAATAAAAATAAAAAACAATCACTGCTGTCAGAGCCAGACACCAAGGGCGTGTGTACCCCCACGAGGGGCATGGCAGCAGCCTGGCATAAAAGCGTAGTGTGTCTCACACCTACAGGCTAACCCACTGGGTCACAGGCCACTGACCGATATTCATCGATCTTAACCTTGTCCTTCGTCTTGGATATAATTAAAACTTCAGCATTTCCTGTCAAATGCATCATCATTCTTCAATATATTTTTATGCCCATAATGATAGAATTCCTGCCTGAGGCTATAAATAATTGAACTAAGTAAAGCCTTTTCAAACTTAAATGATAATATGCTTCTCATGGGATATCCTTCAGCACAGCCTGTGTTCTGCAGCTATTAAAAGGCTTTGTGGGCGTCTGGCCACATGTCAGAAAGCACTGCCTCAGATACAAACAAACCACAGCTAGAAAATAATAAATAACATATATTTAGGCACATACATTTCAGAGGATCAGGGTCTACTCTACTATACACACTAATGTTGAATATGGATGAATAAGAGAGTCATAGTCAGAAGAAAACAAGAATTTCGTCAAACACATAAAATGTTACTGGCTAATAAATGGGCATGAAATGATTCTTGATCCCCCGAGAACCAGGACATCAGTATTTGCTTGTATCCTGGATTCAAGAAGCTGGATGGAGACTGTGAGGCAGACCTGATCCCATCCACCCCCAAGTGAGGTTTGCACTCAGACTTGCCTCCCACCAGGCGTGAAGGGCTGAGTTAATTTCCATCTAGACTAAGTAAGTAGACTGGAGGGAGTGAGCTGGAGATAATATATGGACATAACATAAAATTAAATTAATAATCTGAACGTGATGTTACTTAATGTTATATTGGACAAAAAATGAAGGGCACAAAACTTTGCATAGTGTGATGGATAAATGTGAAAGATTACGGGAAAACATCCCCCTTCTTTTGGGGGGGGGTACGTTTCTTTGTTTTCTAAAATTTTTCTGGTGGGCATGTATATGTGACTTTTATGATGAAATCAAATTTAGTTTTAAGGTAGGCAGGTGGTGCCAGTGATAAAGAATCCGCCTGCCAGTGCAGGAGACTTAAGAGATGTGAGTTCAATCCCTGGGTCAGGAAGATCCCCTGGAGGAGAGCACAGCAACCCACTCCAGTATTCTTGCCTGGAGAATCCTGTGGACAGAGGAGCCTAAGGGCTACAGTCCATAGGGTTGCACCGGGTCGGACACGACTGAAGCTACTTAGCATGCATGCAGGTTAGTATAAAGCAGCAGTTTTAATCCAGGGGACACTGGGCAGAGTCTGAAGACAGTTTGGATGTTGTGGGAGGGGTTGTCTAGTAGGTACATCTCAGAGGGGCTTTTAAAAGTCCTAAAATGCACACAACAGTCCCCCCAACAAAGCGTGATCTGACTCCAAAATTAAAGGATGCCAAGGCTGAGAAACCCTGGGGTGGAGCCTAGTTTTTGTTTCCCATAAGAGACCACAGTGCCCTGGATCCCACCCCCCAGGCCAGCAGCAGTACCAGCTGTGTTTGTGTGTGTGTGTGTATGTGTGTGTGCTCCCAGGAGGAGTTCATGGATGCCCCTTTTACAGGAGAGGAAGATGTCCAAGGAGGTAGGCTCAGTATGAAAGTCACTGAAGGGGCTGCCCCCACCCTCCCGGTGCACTAAACTCAGGGGTCACCCGGTGTGCAAGCTGCAGCATCTTCATCTTCACCATCACCTGGCTGTCCTCCAGGTACCTGCGGGTCAAGAGGGAACAAGGGTGAGGACAACCGGGGCCTCTGATGTTCACAGGCAGCAGAGTTTGATAGTGCTTCAGATGCTCCTTGAAGGGTCTGAAAACCAGACCCCCAGGTTCTGTCTGCCAGCTGCCTTCCCCAGGGTGAGGAGTCTTGGGCTCTGGACAGAATGGAGTGGACAAGGAGTTCAGCAGCCACCTATGCAAGGCTGGTCCTGCGAAACTCGGGGCCTGAGGAAGTGAAGATTGCTTTGTTGACACAAAAGACAGCACAAGGAGCGACCAGGGCCCAGTAAGAGAGTGGAGGAAACTGCATTAGGCAGCAGGAACCAGTCGCCCCAGCCCTTCAGGGGGAGCCCTCTAGGGCATGTGCCCCCAGACCAGGGGACAAGAGGAGTTAGAAGTCCCACCAGAGGGGGCGCTGTAGAGACCCTGGATGCTGCGAGGAATGCGCCAGAGTAGAAGCTTGCCAGGCCAGGTTCCAGCAAGCAGTATGAGGAGCTCATTTGCTTAAAAGAACAACCAACCACAGGCCCTGTCGCGTCCCCCGGAGAAGTCAGGATCAGACTCACCGCTCAACAATATGTCTACCTCTGATAGATATTTTAGGTAATAAAGTGCATTAAACTAAATTACAGGAAATAACAGATGAGCTAATTGAATTCACTTTCCAGTGCTTAAAGGCTTTACTCCAAAAGGAGCTATAAGCTGCTAATCTGGAAATTATCCAACAAGTCTTCATTTTTCCAGGTCATAAGTAGAAAATGAAAATGTGAAGAGAAAGGACACTATCCCACAATATTATATTCAAACAAAGGAGCCTGGTCTTCTAAAAATAAGTGACTTCCATTCTGCTCAGCAGATGTAGCTGTACTCATTTTCACAGAAAAGGTCCTGGGGGCAAAAGGAAGGAAAAAATTTAAATCATTCTTTCTACTCAGAGTTTGTCTTATTAATCACATCTTCAGCTGGTCTGCCACTATCTGCAATTTGCTTTTATCTGATGTTTCATTTTTAGTTATTTCCCTGGATTCATAGAGGGGGCTTCCCTGGTAGCTTGGATGATAAAGCGTCTGCCTACAATGTGGGAGACCCGGGTTCGATCCCTGGGTCAGGAAGATCCCCTGGAGAAGGAAATGACAACCCATTCCAGTATTCATGCCTGGAAAATCACATGGACCGAGGAGCCTGATGGGCTACAGTCCATGGGGTCACAAAGAGTCAGACACGACTGAGCGACTTCTCTTCACTTCTTCTGGATTCATGAAAACTTAAGATTTCAACAGACATTGATTGAGCACCTACTATGTACTGGCTCAGGGCCTAAGTCTCTACTAGGGACAGGCTGTTGGCTTTGTGGGCCATGAAAATGCCTCCCTGTGAACTCATCAAGGAAACTCAAACCCAACTTTCAAGACAACTTGGCTCAACACAGACTGCATTCAGACATATTAGACTTTGTTCTTTTTGCATAATAACATATACTGAAAGTTTTTAATAATGACATATGTTTATGATTCTAAGGGAAGAAACATGAATAAACTTTTCATATACAGTCTGAACACTACTGTATCAACAATGCATAAGAAAAGTAAACCATCATAGTTGTACCAAACTAACTCATCAAAGTTGATGTCACCAATATGGAAAAAGTTACATCATGTATCTCCTAAGGTCATGCACTGAGAAGGAAACAATAATTATTATTGTTCACTGCCAAATATAACCCAAAATGAATCATGGGAAAGCAACAGGAAAATTAAAAGTGTGGTAAATTCTGCAAAATAACTGGCATGTACTCTTAATAAATGTCAGTGTCAAGAAAGACAAAGAAAGGCTAGGTAACTGTTCCAAATTAAAGGAGTCCAAAGAAACATGATGACTAAATATAATGCGAGATCCTGGATGGAATCCTAGACTGGGCAAAAACAGCTGTGGAAGACATTACTGGGACAATTGATGAAACGTGGAGATGGGCTGTAGTCTAGGTAATAGTGTTCTATCAGTGTTACAGTTCCAGATTTGATCACTGTACTCCAGATAGGTAAGGAAATGTCATCGTCCTGAGGAAAGACACTTATGTAGCTTTGAATGGTTCAGAAAAAAAATTAGAGATTGGCAGGGATCTTTGGTTCTATTCTTACACCTTTTCTGCTTAAAATCACAAACAAAAATGTTTTAAAACACACAGAAAAGATGAAGGAAATGTTATCTTTAGCCAAATTGAAGATGAACCCAGTTGCAAAAGAGATCATGTGGTATGTCTCAGAAATTAAAAATGCTCATTGTATGTCCCACAAATAAAGAAAAAACTGTGACACAATACTTCATCTCTTAGAATTTTTCTTTTATACTTGCAGAGAACTTTTTTAGACTTATTGATGCATAGAGTTTTATATATATATATGTATCTTTTGTGTATATACATATATATCACTCCTATATATGCAAAAATAAATAGGTAAGTGAAATAAATGGACTAAAATATTCCTGCAACCTCTTGACATTGTGGTTTCAACACTTCTGAATCACGTTATGATTCAGTTGTTGGTATCTGTGCATTTCTCTGAAACAGCATCCTCTGAGCCATCCAGAATGCAGGTGAGACAGCAGTTTTTATATGAATGCTTTGTTACTATTTTGGTATTTTCTTCCAAGCCACTGAGGCCTATTATGCAAGAGTTAATGCTTGGCCTTTCCAAAAGGTCTTGGGGGAAGGATTTTGACCCATTTTGAAGACGTACATTCCCTTGAATGGTTGGTGAACTGACCATCGAGGGTCAAAGTTGTCTGCTTGAGCTGACATGATCAATCAGCAGATGTTCACATGCTCAGCAATGACAGCAAGGGCAAAGGAGAAGGCCCCGCAAAATGGTAGGAGGGGTGAATTCACATTTAGAATCAAACCGCATTCCCACCAGAGGTGCTCAGAAGGCTCAAACAAACCATGTGTGCACCAGGACCAGGAGAAAGGAGCAGTGACCCATAAGACACTGACCCAGACTTGCCCAGAAGTGTCTAGGAGTCTCCAGTGGAGGCGTGGATTGGTGGTGGCCTGCTGCAGGGCTGGGGGCCTTGAGTGTAGCAGTGAGTGCATGGGACCTTTTGAAGGAGGTCACCATTATCTTCATTACCTCCACCTAGTTTGGCCCCAGGTAAATAATGGGGAGGGAACACAGCTCCAACCATCAATGGAAAACTGGATTAAAGATTTACTGACCATGGCCCTGCCCGTCAGAACAAGATCCAGTTTCCCCCTCAGTCAGTCTCTCTCAAGAAGCTTCCATAAGCCTTTTATCCTTCTCCAGCAGAGGGCACAGACTGAAAACCACAACCACAGAAAACTAACTAATCTGATCACATGGACCACAGCCTTGTCTAGCTCAATGAAATTATGAGCCATGCTGTGTAGGGCCACCCAAGACAGACGGGTCGTGGTGGAGAATTCTGACAAAATGTGACCCACTGGAGAAGGGAATGGCAAACCATTTCAATATTCTTACCTTGAGAACCTCATGAGCAGTATGCAAAGCCAAAAAGGTAAGACACTGAAAGATGAACTCCACAGGTTGGTAGCTGCCCAATATGCTACTGGAGATCAGTGGAGAAATAACTCCAGAAAGAATGAAAAGACAGAGCCAAGGCAAAAACAACACCCAGTTGTGGATGTGGCTGGTAATGGAAGCAAAGCCCGATGCTTAAGAGCAATATTGCACAGGAATCTGGAATGTTAGGTCCATGAATCAAGGCAAACTGGAAGTGGTCAAACAGGATGGCAAGAGTGAACATCATTTTAGGAATCAGTGAACTACAATGGACTGGAATGGGTGAACTTAACACAGATGACCATTATATCTACTACTGTGGGCAGGAATCCTTCAGAAGAAGGATGTTGCCATCATGGTCAACAAAAGAGTCCAAGATATAGTACTTGGATGCAATCTCAAAAACGACAGAATGATCTTTGTTGGTTTCCAAGGCAAACCATTCAATATCACAGTAATCCAAGTCTATGCCCCAACCAGCAACGCTGAAGAAGCTTAAGTTGAATGGTTCTATGAAGACTTACAAGACCTTCTAGAACTAACACCCCAAAAGATGTCCTTTTCATTATAGGGGACTGGAATGCAAAAGTAGAAAGTCAAGAGATACCTGGAGTAACAGGCAAATTTGGCCTTGGAGTACAGCATGAAGCAGGGCAAAGGCTAATAGAGTTTTGCCAAGAAAACGCACTGGTCATAGCAAACACCCTCTTCCAGCAACATAAGAGAAGACTCTACACATGGACATCACCGGATGGTCAACACTGAAATCAGATTGATTACATTCTTTTCAGCCAAAGATGGAGAAGCTCTATACAGTCAACAAAAACAAGATGGGGACCTGACTGTGGCTCAGATCATGAACTCCTTATTGCCAAATTCAGACTTAAATTGAAGAAAGTAGGGAAAACCACTAGATCATTCAGGTATGACCTAAATCAAATCCTCTAGGAGTATACAGTGGAAGTGAGGAATAGTTTCAAGGGGTTAGATCTGATAGAGTGCCTGAAGAAATATGAACAGAGGTTCATGACATTGTACAGGAGACAGGGATCAAGACCATCCCCAAGAAAAAGAAATGCAAAAAAGCCAAACGGCTGCCTGAGGAAGCCCTACAAATAGCTGTGAAAAGAAGAGAAGTGAAAAGCAAAGGAGAAAAGGAAAGATATACCCATTTGAATGCAGAGTTCCAAAGAATAGCTGGAGAGATAAGAAAGCCTTCCTCGGTGATCAGTGCAAAGAAATAGAGGAAAGCAATAGAATGGGAGAGAGTAGAGATCTCTTCAAGAAAATTAGATATTCCAAGGAAATATTTAATGCAAAGATGGGCACAATAAAGGACAGAAATGGTATGGACCTAACAGAAGCAGAAGATATTAAGAAGAGGTGGCAAGAATACACAGAAAAACTATACAAAATGATCTTCATGACCCAGATAATCACGATGGTGTGATCATTCACCTAGAGCCAGACATCCTGGAATGTGAAGTCAAGTGGGCCTTAGAAAACATCACTATGAGGAGAAGGCAATGGCAACGCACTCCAGTACTCTTGCCTGGAAAATCCCATGGACGGAGGAGCCTGGGTGGCTGCAGTCCATGGGGTCGCACAGAATCGTACACGACTGAAACGACTTAGCAGCAGCAGCAGCAGCAGCATGCGGTTACAAGCATAATGTAGATGGATCCTAAACTACATATCATGTGTAATTCATAAATGAGATTGTGCTTACATAAAGAAATGATCCTCTCAAGTGTAATTAATGGACTTTTAGATATGCAGATGACACCACCCTTACGGCAGAAAGTGAAGAGGAACTAAAAAGCCTCTTGATGAAAGTGAAAGAGGAGAGTGAAAAAGTTGGCTTAAAGCTCAACATTCAGAAAACGAAGATCATGGCATCTGGTCCCATTACTTCATGGGAAATAGATGGGAAAACAGTGGAAACAGTGTCAGACTTTATTTGGGGGGGCTCCAAAAACACTGCAGATGGTGATTGCAGCCATGAAATTAAAAGACGCTTACTCCTTGGAAGGAAAGTTATGACCAACCTAGATAGCATATTCAAAAGCAGAGACATTACTTTGCCAACAAAGGTCCATCTAGTCAAGGCTATGGTTTTTCCTGTGGTCATGTATGGATATGAAAGTTGGACTGTGAAGAAAGCTGAGTGCTGAAGAATTGATGCTTTTGAGCTGTGGTGTTGGAGAAGGCTCTTGAGAGTCCCTTGGACTGCAAGGAGATCCAACCAGTCCATTCTAAAGGAGATCAGTCCTGGGTGTTCATTGGAAGGACGGATGCTAAAGCTGAAACTCCAGTACTTTGGCCACCTCATGTGAAGATTGATTCATTGGAAAAAGACTCTGATGCTGGGAGGGATTGGGGGCAGGAGGAGAAGGGGACGACAGAGGATGAGATGGCTGGATGGCATCACTGACTCGATGGACATGAGTTTGGGTGAAGTCTGGGAGTTGGTGATGGACAGGGAGGCCTGGCATGCTGCAATTCATGGAGTCACAAAGAGTCGGACACGACTGAGCAACTGAACTGACACAAAACCTTTCTGTGTTGGTGCTTGTATTTAAGACTGTAAATCTCATCAGCTTTTGCACAGTTAATGTCTCTATTAGACTCTTTTAAAAAGTATCTTTTATGGTTAATAAAATGTAAAGACTGCACCTGCTATTATGCTAGCTTTCATTCTTACATATTTTCACAGGGAACCTGTTTTAATGAATTTATTTTGAGAAGTTTTGAATCAAATTCTATGACAGGATTTTACATTAATGTCCAATAGGTGGTTAGATTTGTTCAATGTTAAAATAGGTATTATGGTAACTTTCTCATCAGTTAAATTACTAATTTGAAGTATAACATGTTTTTTATTAAAAGAAACTAACTTATAGAGAAGTTTGGCTGAGAATAGACAACTGTTAAGGCCCTTTGTTGTACAGAATGCTGTGCTTTAACAAATCATGAGGTTGCAATAGAAAAAAAAGAAAAGAAAAGAAAACATCACTATGAACAAACCTAGTGGAAGTGATGCAATTCCAGTTGAGCTATTTCAAATCCTAAAAGATGATGCTGGGAAAGTGCTGCAGTCAATATGCCAGCAAATTTGGAAAACTCAGCAGTGGACACAGTGGACTGGAAAAGCTCAGTTTTCATTCCAATCCCAAAGAAAGGCAATGCCAAAGAATGCTCAAACTACAGCACAATTGCACTCATCTCACATGCTAGTAAAGTAATGCTCAAAATTCTCCAAGCCAGGCTTCAGCAGTACATGAACCATGAATTTCCAGATGCTCAAGCTTGATTTAGAAAAGGCAGAGGAACCAGAGATCAAATTGCCAACATCTGCTGGATCATAAAGTAAGAGAGTTCCAGAAAAACATATATTTCTGCTTCATTGTCTATGCCAAAGCCTTTGACTGTGTGGATCACAACAAACTGTGGAAAATTCTGAAAGAGATTGGAATACCAGACCACCTAACCTGCCTCTTGAGAAATCTGTGTGCAGGTCAGGATGCAACAGTTAGAACTGGGCATGGAACAACAGACTGGTTCCAAATAGGAAAAGGAGTACATCAAGGCTGTATATTATCATTCTGCTTATTTAACTTCTGTGCAGAGTACATCATGAGAAATGCTAGACTGGATGAAGCACAAGCTGGAATCAAGATTGCTGGGAGAAATATCAACAATCTCAGATATGAAGATGACATTACCCTTATGGCAGAAAGTGAAGAAGAACTAAAGAGCCTCTTGATGAAAGTGAAAAAGGAGAGTGAAAATGTTGGTTTAAAACTCAACATTCAGAAAATGAAGATCATGGCATCTGGTCCCATCACTTCATGGCAAATAGATGGAGAAACAGTGGAAACAGTGACAGATTTTTTTTTGGGGGGGGGGGGCTCCAAAATCACTGGAGATGGTAACTACAGCCATGAAATTAAAAAAGACACTTTTTGGAAGAAAAGTTTTGACCAACCTAAATAGCATATTGAAAAGCAGAGACATTACTTTGCCAACAAAGGTCCATCTAGTCAAGGCTATGGTTTTTAGTCACGTATGGATGTGAGAGTTGGACTATAAAGAAAGCTGAGTGTTGAAGAATTGATGCTTTTGAACTGTGATGTTGGAGAAGACTCTTGAGAGGCCCTTGGACTGCAAGGAGATCCAACCAGTCCATCCTAAAGGAGGTCAGTCCTGAATATTCATTCAAAGGACTGATGCTGAAGCTGAAACTCCAATATTTGGGCCACCTGATGTGAAGAACAGACTCATTGGAAAAGACCCTGATGCTGGGCAAATTGAAGTTTGGAGGAGAAGGGGACGACAGAGGATGAGATCTTTGGATGGCATCACTGACTCAATGGACATGAATCTGAGTAAACTCCGGGAGTTGCTGATGGACAGGGAGGCCGCGCATGTTGCTCTCTATGGGATCGCAAAGAGTCGGACCCGACTGAGTGACTGAACTGAACTGAGTGACTGAACTGAACTGATACAAGTTCAGTCCACTGAACTGAAAGAGGTTAAGATAGGTATGACTCAGTAGAAATGTACCCATATTTCAGAGACGTTAATATGTGAAAACGGAGAAGGCAATGGCACCCCACTCCAGTACTCTTGCCTGGAAAATCCCATGGATGGAGGAGCCTGGAAGGCTGCAGTCCATGGGGTCGCTGAGGGTCAGACATGACTGAGCGACTTCCCTTTCACTTTTCACTCTCACGCACTGGAGAAGGAAATGGCAACCCACTCCAGGGTTCTTGCCTGGAGAATCCCAGGGACCGGGGGGCCTGGTGGGCTGCCGTCTATGGGGTCACACAGAGTCGGACACGACTGAAGTGACTTAGCAGCAGCAATATGTGAAAAGAGTGCATCTGAGAGTTGAAATGTGGTATTTTAAAATACTTAACGGTGTTGGGTTTATGGGTAGAAGGTTTTACTGCTTCTATGCACTCCGATGTTGTACCAATAGACATACATTAACTTTTGGTGTTATTTTTATACTCAGAAAAAAAGGATACATTTTGATCCACAGAATAGAGTTATTTCATGAAAATCTTACGCCTGATTCTTATTTGTGCATTCCCTTTGTCTCCCAAGGCACAAAATTCCCTACCTATTAGTTCAAGTTTAAGACAAAAAATTTTTAAGACAATAGGGGAAAGACAGGTCTCTTGAAATAAAATTTACATAAGGTAAAATTCACTCTTTTAGATGTTCAATTCTATGAATTTTGAAAAGTATATACACTTATGTAACCATAATAAAATCAAGAGATAGACTATTTCTATTATCCCTGAAAGGGGTCCATATGCCCCTTCTGTGGTCATTCCTTTTCTCCCTCCTCCAGGCCTCGGCAACTAGGGAGCTGAACTCTGCTTTTAACTTCACCTTTTCCAGACTATCATATAAATGAATCATACAGCATGTAGCCTTTTGTGTCTGACTTCTTTCACTCAGCACAGTGCTTTAGAGATTTATCTATATTACTACATGTAAGAAGATTTTGTTGAGCAGACCATTAGTAATATAGAATCAGTAATTTAAAACTTCCCAACACACCAAAGGGGGAAGAAAGATGAAATGAACTGGGAGATTGGGATTGACATATATACACTACTATGTATGAAATAGGTAACTAACGAGAATCTACTGCCTAGCACAGGGAACTGTATCGGTGCTCTGCGGTGACCTAAATGGGAAGGAAATCTGAAAAAGAGGGGATATACAGCAGTCCACGGGGTCGCTAAGAGTCGGGCACGACTGAGCCACTTCACTTTCGCTTTTCACTTTCATGCATTGGAGAAGGAAATGGCAACCCACTCCAGTGTTCTTGCCTGGAGAATCCCAGAGACAGAGGAGCCTAGTGGGCTGCCGTCTATGGGGTCACACAGAGTCAGACACGATTGAAGCAGCTTAGCAGCAGCAGCATGGATACGTATAGCTGATTCACTTTGCTGTACAGCAGAAACTAACACAACAAAGCAACTATACTCCAATAAAAATTAAAAAAACAAAAACTTCTAACATAGAAAATCCCAGGATCAGATGGCTTCATTGGAGTGTATAGAAGCAATGTAAACTCTTACCCATAAATTCAACACTATTAAATATTTTAAAATACCACATTTCAACTCTCAGATGTAATGAGTCAGCTTTAAAATATTTAAAGAAGAATTAAAACTGATTCTTTTCAAAGTTTTCCAAAAAACAGGAGAGGAGGGGAAGTTTCAAACTCATCTTATGAGGCCAGCATTATCCAGACACCAAAATCAGACCAGGACAACATAAGAAATGCAAGCCTCGGCCAGTATCCCTGATGCACATAGATGCAAAAATCCTCAACATGATATTAGCAAACTAAATTCAACAACCATTAAAAGGAGCATATACACCATGATCAAGTGGGAGTTACTCCAGAGATATAAGGATGGTTCAACATCTGCAAATTAATCAATGTGATATACATTAAGAAAAAGAATGATAAAAATTATAATGTTCATATCAGTAGACATAGAAAAAGCATTTGACAATATTCAATATCCAATTATGACAAGAACCCTCAACAAATTCTCACCAAAAAAATAAAAATACCTCAACATAATAAAAGACATATGTAACAAGCCCACAGCTAACATCATACTTAATTGTGAAAGCCTGAAGCTCCAAGATCAGGAACAAACAAGGATGCCCATTCTCACTACTTTTATACCACATAGCACCAGAAGCTCTAACCAGAGCAATTAGGCAAGAAAAGGATATAACAAGCATCCAAACTGGATTGGAAAGGAAGAAGTAAAACTGTCTCTATTTGCAAGTGACATATTATGTATAGAAAACTCTAAAGACTCCACCAAAAAAAAAAAAAAACAGTGTTAGAACTAATAAACAGATTCAGTAAAGCTGTAGGAAACAATACACAAAAATCACAATGAGCTATCAGAAAGAAATTAAGAAAACAATCCCACTTACAATTGCATCAAAAAGAATAAAATAGGTATGAATAAATTTAACCAAGAAGGTGCAAGATCTATACACTGAAAACTGTAAGACACTGATGAAAGTAATCAAAGAAGATACAAATAAATGAAAAGATATTCCATGCTCATGGACTGAAGGAATTAATACTATTAAAATATCTATACTATCAAAAGCATTATACAGATTCAATGCAACTTCTATCAAAACTCCAGTAGCATTTTTCACAGAAAAAGAACAGACAATCTTAAACTTTGTA
The DNA here is from genome assembly GCA_006410635.1 of Cephalophus harveyi. Lineage (NCBI taxonomy): Eukaryota > Metazoa > Chordata > Mammalia > Artiodactyla > Bovidae > Cephalophus > Cephalophus harveyi. The sequence goes on along the minus strand of SJYT01051436.1, from coordinate 79,906 downwards.
TGGAACCATGACACACCCAGAGTTCCCAGAGCAATCTTAAGAAAGAACAAAGCTGGAAGCATAACATTTCCTGATTTCCAAGCCATAGTCATAAAAATGGAACGGATAGCATAGAAATGAACCCATTCATATATAGTCAATTGATTTACAACAAAGGAACCAAGAATATACAATAAGGAAAATATATTCAATAAATGGTGTTGGGAAAACTGGACAGTCACATGTAAAAGAATGAAATTGGACCATCTCACACAATACGCAAAAATAAACTCAAATGGATTGAAGGTTTGAGCATAAGACCTAAATTTTCTAAAAGAAAAAAAAAACAGAGGATAAGCTCCTTGACATAGGTCTTGTCAATGATTTTTTGGGTTTGACACCAAAATAAAAGGTAACAAAAGCAAAAGTAAACAAGTGGGACTACCTCAAACTAAAAAGCTTCTGCACAGCAAAAGAAACCATCAAGGAAATGAAAAGGCAGAATACAGAATGGGAGAAAATATTTGCAAATCATCTGACAAAAGGTTAGTATCTAAAATATATAAAGCACTCACACAACTCAATAGCCAAAAAAAAAAAAACCCAATACGATTAAAAAATGAACAGAGGAATTGAATGGATATCTTTCAAAGAAGACATACAAATGGCCAATAGGGACATAAAAAGGTGATCAACAGTACTAATCATTAGAGCAGTGCAAACCAAAACCAAAATAAGATATCAGGTGCCAACCTGTTAGAGTGGCTCTTATCAGAAACAGAAAAGGTAAGAGTTTTTGAGAACGTGGAGAAAGGGAATCCTCGTGCACTGTTGCTGGAAATGTAAATTAGTTCAGTCACTATGGAAACCAGTTTGGAGATTCCTCAAAAAATTAAAAATAGAACTACCATGTTGTTATTGTTCAGTTGCTCAATTGTGTCTGACTCTTTGAGACCACATGGACTGCAGCACATCAGGCTTACCTGTTCTCCACTATCTCCCAGAGTCTGATGAAATGATTGGATGGCATCATTGACTCAGTGGACATGACTGCGAGAACTACCATGTGATTCAATAATTCCACTTAGTGAGGAAGTTTGTTGTAAATGATGATAGAAGGCCATTGTTGTTTTTGTTGTTCTTGGTTTTTGCATGTAGATATGCAATTGTCTCAGCAGTATTATTGAAAAGACTATCCTTTCTCCATTGAGTTACCTTGACACCTTTGTCAAAAATAAATTGACCATATGTGTGCATATGTTTCTGAACTCTACATGTCTGTCCTTGTGTCCTTATGCTAACATTGGTTACTGCAAATTTGTGCAAGTTCTCTTTGTATGGCTTTTTCAAAATTGTTTTGACTATTCTAGGTCTTCGATTATCCTATATATACTGAAGAATCAGCCTGTCACTCTCTACAAAGATCTTACTGAGATTTTGATTAGAATTATATTAAAATATATCAAGTGACTATATATAAAGATCTGGTATTTTAACCATTCTGTCTTCCAAACCATGAACACAGTACATTTCTCCACTTATTTAGATCTTTTAAAATTTCTCTCATCAATGGTTAGAAGTTTTTGAATATAAATCTGACACATATTTTGTTAATTTAACACTATTTCATGTCTTGTGCTATTGTAAATGGTTCTTTTTAAATTTCAGTTTTCAACTCATTCTTTAGTATGTAAAAATACAGGATACAACTGATATTTATATCAATTGTATTCTGCAAATTTGCTAAATCACTTATTAGTTCTAGTAGCTTTTATGTATAGAGTCTTCAGGAATTTCTATGAATGATTATATCATCTGCAAGTAAAGGCAGCTTTATTTCTTCCTATCTAATTTGTATGGTTTTTCCTTTTCCTTTTTTATTATCTTACTAAAATCTCTAGTACAATGTTATATAAGAGCTGTGAAAGTAGACATTCCTGTTTTGTTCCTGATGCTAGAGGGAAAATATTTAATTTTTCATCACTAATTGTGGTATGGGCTATAGGGTTTTTTTGGGTGTCTTATCAGATTAAGGAAGTTTCCTTCTATTGGTAGTATGCTGAGTTTTTATCATGAATGTGTCTTAAATTTCATCAAAGGTTTTTCTGCATCTATTGAGATTTTCATTTTTCTTTTTCTTTTTCAGTCTGCTGATATGTGTAATTACACTGATTTTTTAAAATGTTGAACCAACCTTACAACCCTTAGATAACCCCTCCAATGTACAATGTATCACATATGTACAATGTATCAAAAAGATAACAATAAGCTATATTTATTGTTTAAAGATAAATGTTTGGTAGAATTTACCAGTGGAATCATGTGTCCCTGGAGTTTTCTCTATGGAAAGATTTGCTTATTGCTTTTACCATGTATTTAATTTCTTTAATAGATACAGACCTATTATGTTTATCTATTTTTCCCTTAAGCCACTTTGGTAGTTTTGCCATTTTATCTAAGTTGTTCAATTTGTCGATATAAAACTGTTCATAATATTCCCTTTCTATCGTGGCAGTGTCTGTAGTGTCTGTAGTAATGTTCCCTCCTTCCTTCCTGTTATTGGTAATTTGAATTTTCTCTCTCTTTCCTTGACCAATCTAAGTAGTAGTTTATCAATTTTAGTGCCTTTTAAAAACTACCTTTTCAGTTTCAAACTTGTTTTCTATTCTTTTCCTGATTCTAATTTTATTGCCTTCTAATGCTCTTGAAATAACCTAAAGGACAATAAAATTTAGAAAAACATAGACAACAAGACTTGGAGTCAAAAAAAATGATCCACTTTATTCAGACTCTGACTTAGAAGAAACTTCTAGGAATATCTTTTTCATATTACTTATATTTTCCTTCTAACAAATGTACAAGTATTACGATGATATAAATCTGTGTCTGCAAAATATCCAAAATAGCTTTTTCAATATATGTAAACTGAATCCAAGTGATGTGAAAGCATTGCATCATATTTTAATTGACAGTGAGTTTTTTTTAGTGGTTATAAAAAAAGGAAGTGTTTTTATATATAGGAGATGATATTTGAGTAGATGAAATATGACCTGTGTCTTTAAAAGTCTAATACAATGTGCATAAGGTAAAAACCTACAAAGCAATTCAGACAAAGTGGTCTTACAGCTCAGGGTAAAAGTGAATACTTCTTATAGCTGGATATTTCACTTTGAGGTGTCATAGTGGACCAGGAGAATGGAGCAGTGTGTAGGTTGGTATGGTTGTGCAAAGGAAGCATAATGGGGAGTATAAGAAATACATTTGGAAAGGTATGCTGGGGCAGCTCAAATAGAACATTGAATATTAAGTTAAATTTTTTTTTCACTGTATTCTGCAGGTAGTGGGTAAGACAATGAAACTTAACAGGAAGTAATATGTTTTAGGCACATTAATGGATTAGCAAATACAAATAAAACTGAAGGAGAGAGAGACTAGAAAAAAGGAGGGAAATTACTAGGGAGGCTTCCAAAGGATAACCCACAGCATTGGTAACTGTACAGGTAAGAGAGATGATATTAGACTGACTCCCTGGTTCCTATTTTGAGAGAATGCATAGGTTATAGTTGTGACAAACATTCAGGGAGTGTGAGCTGGACCCAACTATGGTAATAGAGATGAGAATGGAGAGACATAAACAGAACAGACAGTCAGAGATAGGTTGCTTAGGATTTGGCAACTTACTGAGCAAGAAGACACAGGTCCATCAGTTGCTAAAAATACAGGGCTGTACCTAAGAGAAGATCCAGAGGTACAGATTCAGATTTGTGACTTATATACCTAGAAGTGTTATTTAAAGCAGTGAGATTGCCAACAAAGAGGGGATATAATAAAAATGAAAATATCAGTATGATATTCACACACCTTAAGCCCTTCCATGTACAAGACAACATGTTACGTGCTTTCCAGATATCAATGCAATTTCTTCTCAATCCTTTGAAAGAGGCACCATGATGATTCCCATTTTAAAGACAGAGAAACTGAGACAATGAGAACATAAGCTATTTGCACAAGATCACAAGCTGGAAAGTTATTCAGCCTAATATAAGCCCAGACAATCTGACTCCAGAACCTGCAACACTAGCTTCACTCTGCAAGAGCAAAAAGTTCCTTATGGAATGATATATTTGGGGGTAGGTGAACTCAGAGAAAGAGACAGAAAAGGAGCAATCAGGGGGGTACATTCTTACACAAATGTGCTTCTGGCATGAGGATTATAAATATACACTATACCAGATGGTCCTTAAGGAGAGTATGGAATGAATGCCACACATTCATCTTATGGATTCTATTTAAACCATTCTAAACCATGAACTTGAGAATGCTCTCCATTTTTAAAATTTTTGGATGAGTGGAAACACTGGAAAAAAATAAATAGACCTATTTTCAAAGCTGTGGTTTCATAGATGGTAGTTGCAAATGGTTCAGAAGTGAAAAATAGAACTCTGGAACATTGCTTCTCAAAATGTGATACCTGAGGTGGCAGCATCAGCATCTGCCTCTGAAAACTTGGTAGAAATACACATTTTCAGCCCCCACCCCAGACCTACTGCATCAGAAACTCTGAGGGTGAGGTCCCACCATCTGTGGTAATGAACTTTCCCGGTAACTTTGATGTATGTTTGAGTTTGAGAACCTCTACTCTAGAAAATGTGGAGAAGGCAATGCACCCCACTCCAGTACTCTTGCCTGGAAAATCCCATGGATGCAGGAGCCTGGTGGGCTGCAGTCCATGGGGTCCCAAAGAGTCGGACATGACTGAGCGACTTCACTTTCACTTTTCACTTTCATGCATTGGAGAAGGAAATGGCAACCCACTCCAGTGTTCTTGCCTGGAGAATCCCGGGGACGGGGGAGCCTGGTGAGCTGCCGTCTATGGGGTCGCACAGAGTCGGACACGACTGAAGCGACTTAGCAGCAGCAGCAGCACTCTAGAAAATGAGATGATATTTGCATGTGTCGTTAAATCTCTGGGGACCCCGTCCCAGGTCAGACCATATCTGTGTGGCCCCTCTATTCCAGCTTGCTAGATTCTTCAAGAAATCCAGAGCACAGTGGAGCCCGGGTTAGGTGAAGAGCCCTTTCCAAGTGGTGTAATATGGTAAAGAAGAGAAAAAGATCTTCCGTTCCTATTGCTGTCATCCAGAGATATTATCAGGCTACCCTGAAGATCACCCAGGCCTCACCCCAACCAACTGCAGCAGAATTCTCTCCATGGGAGGAGATTATGGTAATTGACAATTTTCCTGTGTTCTCTGTCTTCCCTTCAAAGAATGATATGTCTTTACTAAATAAACGTTTCACCAGGAGACAGAGCTAGTTGCTAAAGAAGTAAATAAGTAACCAAAAAAAAAAAAAAAAAACTCGAGGCTTTGCACATGAGGATCTGCCAAGTCCTCAACTAGTTCAGTGTTAAACTCTTGGACACTGTGTCTAACCCCTTTCTCTGTGTTTCAATGACATCTGAACTTTTTCTAGCCACTCACCCTTCCTAGCCCTACTTCGCATGAGATCCTGGCTCATGTGTGCAGCCAACTGGCTGTCCAAGCACATGCCATACAAGTCCAGTTGACACTGACACTCCCACCCAGCAGACTGTCAGTAGAAAGATCTCTCCACCCAGGTTCCCAGGAACAGGTCCCATGGTTGGAGGTTTTTATGCCCTTGGGCACTATGCCCTCACTGGGAGAGACAGCTACTTAACTTGAAGCTGATCTCCTAAGCAGCTTGTCAGAAAATTACGGTGATAGGGTCATCCTGACAAAGTGTTAACCAGTGTCTGAATGAGGAAGTAGAATAACGTCATATTTTCCAGTTGGGGGAAAAAAGAAAAAAATAAGAATCAGACTCAGTTCAGTTCAGTAGCTCAGTCGTGTCTGAGTCTTTGTGACCCCACGGGCTGCAATATGCCAGGCCTCCCTCTCCATCACAAACTCACGAAGTTTACTCAAACTCATGTCCATTGAGTCGGGGATGCCATCCCACCATCTCATCCTCTGTCATCCCCTTCTTCTCTCACCTTCGATCTTTCCCAGCATCAGGGTCTTTTCAAATGAGTCGGTTCTTCACATCAGGTGGCCAAAGTATTAGAGTTTCAGCTTCAAAATCAGTCCTTCCAATGAACATTCAGGACTGATTTCCTTTAGGATGGACTGGTTGGATCTCCTTGCAGTCCAAGGGACTTTCAAGAGTCTTCTCCAACACCACAGTTCAAAAGCATCAATTCTTTGACACTCAGCTTTCTTTATAGTCCAACTCTCATATCCATACGTGACTTCTGGAAAAATCATAGCCTTGACTATCCTACTCAGCCTTTCCCATTCCAAAACCCCCACCTAGCCACCCTTCCTCAACTCATCTATCCTATTACCTCTCAATCACCCCTTTCTGCCCCACCTACTCACTTTGAGCTAGTTAAGGTGGCTAGGGTCTCATCCTTTCTACAAACTATTCGTATGAAAAGTTTTTGTGTTCTTTTTTTTAAAAAAACATTTGTATTATATTTACTTCTATAATTTAGTGACATTCAATGAAGAGTTGCTGAAGCACAGGACAAGCATTCCCAGGATGAATAAAGCAAGTAGAAGGCAAGCAGCACAGTCTTTGAAGAGCCCACTCTGCCCCACAGCTGACCCTTTTCCTTACGTGTATTTGTCCCATTCATCCCAATCAGACTGCAAGTGCCTCATTTCCTCCCTGGCCTGCTCGAGGCCATCATGTCACTGCGTTTGGGAAAGGAGTTTTTAATTAACAAGCAATTTCCATCTGCCAATGGGGCGCCCCTGCCCAGGGTATGTCTGGAGTTTGCCAGCATTTGTGGCTTCCCTAATGATGCAGCCCTCTTGTTCAAGCAGCAGTGGGTCTGCTTGAACAAGACTAGACTCCTGACTCTAGATTCAGACTTGCTCTGGTTCGGGTCTCAACTTTGCCGCTTCCTGGCACTGTGATCTTTGGCAGTTTTTGTAAACATTCTGATCCTCGGTTTCCTCATCTCCAAAATGTACACAGTCCACCTCCCAGGGATCCTGAGAGAAGACACCACATGCTCTCATTGCTATCTGAAACTATTATGCCAAACAACACAAAACTGCTGACATTTGACTATTTTCAACTAAGAAAACTATAAGTTCACCCTTCTTTTGATATGTCTATGTGCTTATTCTCTCTCTCTGCAATAGTTTTTATTGCAGAGAATAGCTTTTATTTGGTGTCCTGTTCCTAATATCTAAATAGTGACTGACCACAACATGTGATCAATAAAAATTTGTTCAATGAATGAATGACATGTTTAGAGCAATATAGCAAGTATTCAATAATAAGTAAGTAATAAGTAAAGTCGCTCAGTCGTGTCCGACTCTTTGCGACCCCATGGACTGTAGCCTACCAGGCTCCTCCCTCCATGGGATTCTCCAGGCAAGAGTACTGGAGTGGGTTGCTATTTCCTTCTCCAGGGGATCTTCCCAACCCAGGGATCGAACCCGGGTCTCCCACATTCCAGGCTGAGGCTTTAACCTCTAAGCCACAGTGTTGGTATTATTATTATCATTATTATTACCAGCAACAGCAGCAATCAGCAAAGCAAGAAGATAGAATGAAATACCAGATAATATTGGCTTAAGTGAAAACCAATGCTACATTACCAAAAATTTCACCCTTTTCAGTAACTTTAGTTTCTTGTCCAGTGTTTCTTTTCAGCTAGAAAACATGCCCTGAATGGAACTGGCTGATATTGATAATTAGAATAATGTCAATCAATAGTTGATATAGAAATTTGGAAAGAGTGAGTAAACTGCAAAATTAAATCCATGATAAAGACCCTATCCAGATTTGCTGAACACCTACTATGTGTAACCTGGCAAACCAGGTGCAGCCCCAGCACTTTGCAGGTTTAAGACTCTAAACAAGCCTGCTTGTAGGGATTCCATCTCTATTCCACAAGTGAGGAGCCAACCCTGGGAAGTAATGAGAACCTAGGATGCTCCTCTCTGGTGAGAGGTAATTATGAGCTGTTACCTACGGATCCCTTTACTCACCTGCTAGGTTAGGAACCCCACCTGTAAATAAGGCTCTGCTGCTTGGGTCAGGAGACTGCTGTCCAAAGATTAGGTTAGGATGGCTGCTCAAAGAGCTCCAAGAGAAAAAATTGATTTGGAGAGGATTCAGAGAGACAAGCACGGGGACCAAGTGATGCTGTGGGTCTTCAGCTAGAGCTGTCATTTTGCAGCCCCCCGTCCACTCTGGGCTCCATGGACGTCCCCATACAAATGGCTCTGCTCCCTCCAGGACCCGAGTCTGGCCTCCACTGCTCTGATAGGGGCTTCACCAGCACTGGCGGCCCATTCCCACCTCTGCTCCCTGCAACACCCTCCCCAGTAGGCTCCTCACACTAAGCCTCAGGGTCTGCTAGGGGACAGATGAAGGCACGTGTGGGTCTGGTCAATGGAATGACCTTGAGACTTTACCATACTTTACCATACTTTACTGTACACAGCTTGTGCCAGATGTTGTAACTTCTCATTTATTCCTCACAAAGTCGGTGAACGCATCAACACATATTAGCAAGCAGAGATGGAACCCCAAACTGCGGCCAATCAGAAAGCAGATGCCTATGTCCCTCAGCCCCAGAGCTCTCTTTCTGTCCTAAAGGCAGCCAGGCTTGGGCCCAGGCCTCAACCAGGTGCAGGGTGTGCCTGTGTTCCTTCACTGCATCCGACTCAGGCCCCACCCTCTGGCGGGTATTAGCATTACTGCCCAGAGGTAGACAGGTAGAACCTTGAGGGGCCCAAGTGGAAGCACTTGCCTCAGGCTTTCTTCCGGTCTGCCATGTGATCCAGGAAATTCACCCCGGGATTAAACGCTTCCTTCCCCAGGAAGTCCTCCCAGATTCGTCCAAGCCTTTTCCGTATTCCTGTGGTACATTTTATACGCTTGCTGTCACCTGACCCACTGCCTCGTGACTTTGGCCCTCTTTCCCTAGTCGTGGCTTTTTGGGCACCTGTGATGCACACACCCCCATCTATCACATTCTCGCACGCAAATAATGACGAATGAGGCGCAAAGCACAAAACTACTTTGGTTGGTGGTAAGCCCTGAGTAACAACGTAGAAGTAAAGCGGAAGGACTCAGCCTGCTACATCCAAAGCCCGGATGCGTTTGCACGGAGGAGGCAAGCTGGTGTTTTCAAAAAGAATTCTAAACTGAGAAAACACTAACTCCCTCCCTGCCAGGCCTCGCCCCTCTGGGGGTGGAAGTCTTCGAAAGGCTCAGCCTGAGAAACGTGTTCAGAACAAATAAATTTAGAGCAAGCCGTAAGGCTGAAATCATAAGTTAGCCATCCTGTGCCGGCAGGATGTACACAGGGATGGGCAGGCAGGCTGTTCACACCCACTGCTCCCCTTTCTAATTCTGAGAGTCAACCAGCCTCGGGAAAGATTTTTACAGATTTCTTCCTTTTCCTGGCGTGTTGAACTTAAATTGACATTAGCCGTGTTTCTTTTGTAGCGAAAAAGGAATTCTCCAATATGATAGAGGAGGAGTCGTAATTGGCGAGATTAGATCCTGGAACCTGAAGGCACCTGAGCAAAAGTCAGTCTCGTTTTTCATGTCACCTGCCAGGTATCAAGTGCACATCTTAACACCTTTGATGTAATGGGTTTGCAGATAAATAAGAGTGAAAGTCACTCAGTCGTGGGCCACTCTTTAGGGCCCCATGGACTGTAGCCTGCCAGGCTCCTCTGTCAATGGAATTCTCCAGGCCAGAATACTGGAGTGGTAGCCCATTCCCTCCTCCAGGGACTTCCCAACCCAGTGACTGAACCCAGGTCTCACACACTGCAGGCAGATTCTTTACCATATGAGCCACCAGGGAAGCCCCCAAAAACTGGAGTGGGTAGCCTATCCCTTCTCCAGGAAATCTTCCCCACCCAGGAATTGAACCGGGGTCTCCTGCATTGCAGGTGGATTCTTGACCAGCTGAGCTACCAGGGAAGCCAGGGCCCTTCCAAATTCATCCTCTGGGTCTGTAAGGTGAGAAAGCTACAGAATCAAAGTCCTGCCCGTTTCATGCAGCATGTGGGATCCATGCCATGGTCCAAGAGGAAGTGATCACCTCAAAGCTGAACAGAATATGTTCAGACCCCCTCCCTGCCTGGGTGTTTCCAGCTTCCTCCTGGTCAGGATATGTGATCAGACCCCAGGTCATCCCCAGACCGTGTACAGTTCTCCCAGAGGCAGAGCTGCAGTGCCTTACCTGCCCTTCTTCCTCTGCGTCCATCTCCTGTCCCCGCAGCTCCTCCCAGGCTGAACGCCACCCTGAGGATGGGAAATCTTCTACAAACAACACAAACAGCTCATTAGTAAATGTGGCCTTACCCCAAACCTCAGCCTGGGCACTGATCCACTCCCCCATGAGCTGGTGATGACATGGCCACGTGACACAGAAGTTTGATGTGAGACGGCAAAGGGCTGTGGTGGACGTCGTGGGGGTGGAGGAGGCCAGGGTGCCTAGCCCCGCAGCCTGGTCGGTCCCTCTCTTGCGGGAAGTCCAACGAGGACACGCGGTGGTGGGAGGCCTTCGTGCACATGAGGAGAGACACCACAGCTGGGATGGAGGCACACAGATGAGGATGCTGGGGGAGTCAATGGAGCTGAAGGACTGTGGTGAAAGGTTTTACCTTGGCCTTTTTCTTTTTCGAGAGCATTGAGAGAATGTTGGAAGCCAGAAGTGACTGGACAAGCGAGCGTTACCAAGGCTGCCAGGTCGACTTGGGGAAGAGAGGGTGGATGGAGAGAAAAAGCTGGACTGAGGCCATCCAGCTAGCTGTCTTTCAGGCTGAGGATGGACCCCTCCACGCTCCTAATTGGCAAGAGACCCCTGCAAGCCAGGCCGCCGTTCTCACTGTATCAGACTGTATCAGGAGCATCTGCGATCGATCTTTAACACCGTCTGTGGGTTCTCTTCTCCCTCTGGCCACAGGGTGTGCTGGTTATTTTGTTCAAAATCATGGCCCTGTAGCCATCACAGTGCCCAGCACTGTCAGACCAGTTCCACACAGTCACACATCTACCATCTAACCAAACTCCCTAAGGGAAATATTGGACATAAAAGATCGCAACATCACAACGTTCGGTCTGACTCACCAGCTCATGGCTGATTCTGTGTCCATTACACTCTGCCCCCTCAGGCTGTAGTAATGTGAGAAAGTTGTGGCCAGGTGACTCTGAACTTCAACACATGCTTGCATCTATGATAAAAGTCTTCAGAGAACCCCATCGATAGGTTGAATCAGAACAAAAAAAGGGACTTCCTTAGTGGTCCAGTAGCTAAGACTCTGTGTTCCCAATGCAGGGGGACTGGGTTCGATCCCTGGTCAGGGAACTAGATCCCACATGCCACGACAGAGTTGGTGGTTGGTGTACCGCAACTATAACCTGGTGCAGCCAAATAAATAAAATATATTTTTTAAAAGAACAGAAGGAAATGCCTTCCTCAAAGAAGGAGGTTGTCCTTACACAAATTTTGAGTTTGGTTTCAAACCAAAAAGATTTCATACATGTTCCTGGGGAATTTTCAAAACACCTGGACTCTGAAGCAGAACCCTCCAGCATGTGGATGCTAAGTGGAGTGCTAGGGAGCAATATCACCCATGGGCCGTGCTGGTCAAGGTCTGGGCTAAACCTGCATCTTCAGGGCCCATTGAACTATGACAGTTTTGAAATAAGGGAAAGTGGCCGGTTAGCTCAGTTGGTTAGAGCATGGTTAATAAAATAAGGGAGACGAAAAGCCTAAACTAGATTCAACTGTTTCCTCTCTACAGTTTGTGTTGGTCTCTGCTCAACATTTTGTATATTTACAGGAACTCACCCTCACCTTCATTTACAGGAAGTGTAGCAAAGCCATGTACACTGAGTTCATGTGTCTATGTGAGGCTGAATGGAAAGCAAACTTGACAGTTATTGGATGAATCCAAGCACTGCCGGAGGTCAGCTGGGGTCGTTTAGAACCAAAAATACACGTCAGACCATCATACTTACTGTTGGAGAAGGACCAGCTTGCTGAGTGCTCTGGGTCTAACTGCATATATATTTATAGTCTTCCATGCCCTAAAAACAGCTTAAGGTGATTTCAATAATAAATCAAATTTAACACGGTAAATCAAGTTAGCAAATGGGAAGCGGAAAGAAAGTAAGGCCTTGCTTTTCCTGTGACCATGGCACATGGGTGCTTCCTGTCACCCTGCAGGGTGGCCTGACAGCCTGCTCGCCCGAGTCAGACCAAAAGCACACTCGCCACCCCGTCCCAGTCCACCCCATCTAATGAGGCACGTCACGCTCTGACAGGAAGTACAGTAACTCAGTCCAAGCCATCCCCCGAGGCACAGGGTGTGGTCCCCGTGGGCAGAGTGGCCAGTTGCCACAGCAGTGGCCATCAGCATTCTGCCACAGTCTCCTCATGTGAAGACCCAGTGGCTTAACGCAGATGAAAGCGTAGGTCTCTGTCTGACTTCCAGCTGGGGAGCTGGGTCCTCCCTGCTTCAGGCCCCCACCTTCCCCAGGGTGACACCAAGCGAGACCCTCCCCCACGGCCCTCCGGGCTACAAAGCACAGTGAAATCATGCAGGGAGAAAGATGGTTTCCCACGTGGGTTTCAGGTTTCACAGACCATGAGGTGGCGCTGGTGACGGGGGAAAAAACCAGAGGGCAGTTTCCTCAAGCTCTCGAGTGGCCCAGCTTCTGCCATGGGGTTCCTGTATGGCCTTAATAGTGCTGAGTTATAAGGGTGTCGGGAGGCGTGCTGACAGGGGTCGCGTTGTGGGGTCGGAACTCAAGGGAGTCACCCTCTTCAAGGCCATGCAGGTGCAGGGACCAGGGGCACGTTGGGAAGCTAGTTCTTCTCAGTTTAGTTCAGTTGCTCAGTTGTGTCCGACTCTTTGCGACCCCATGGACTGCAGCACAACAGGCTTCCCTGTCCATCACCAACTAGTTCTCCTGCAAAAGTTTTTTCTTCATCTGTCAAGCATCTCTGTCCCCTGAGCAGACTTTCATAAATACAGTAAGTCCCCACATATGATCCTTCAAGTTGTGTGTGTGTGTGTGTGAGTGTGCGCTCAGTCACTTCAGTCATGTCCAACTCTTTGTGACCCTATGGACCATAGCCTGCCGGGCTCCTCTGTCCATGGGATTCTCCAAGCAAGAATACTGAAGTGGGTTCCTATGCCCTTCTCCAGGGGATCTTCCCAACCCAGGAATCAAACTCGGGTCTCCTGCATCTCCTGCACTGCAGGCGGATTCTCTACTGCTGTGCCATTGGGGAAGCCCAAACCTTCAAGTTGCAAACTTGCTAAGATGTGAACATGGTTCACATGTCCAAATCACATAAATTAGTTCACACAGGTGGCATACATTGTCACATGGGTGCATCCTCCACCAGTGGTTGTGCTTTTGTGTACTTTACTACAGGATTGTCTAGAGTGTAGAGGTGCAGTATCTTTATTTCAAGTTCAGGATGCCTGGCAGCAAGCATTACAGCAGCAGCGATGTAGCAGATACTACTGTACTTTTCAGGGTACTGTACTGTAAGATTAAAAATGTTTTATTTATTTTTGTTTGCTTTTTTATATATTATTTGTGTGAAAAGTATTTTAAATCTTTTACAGTATAGTACTATATAGCTGGGCTTTCGAGGTGGCTCAACGGTAAAGAATCTGCCTGCCAATACAGGAGACACAGGTTCAATCCCTGGGTCAGGACGATCCGCTGGAGAAGGAAACGCCAATGCACTAGTCTTCTTGCCTGGAGATCCCCATGGACAGAGGAGCCTGGCGGGCTACAGTCCATAAGGTTGCAAGAGTTGGACATGACTTAGGGACAACAGCAACAAGAGAACTTAACTACAACATTAGGCTTCCCTACAACCTTTCAAGAATGCCTTTAGTACGTATACAAAGCACATCAAGATAGGAGAATTTAATCACACGTATGTTTAACACTCAGCTGTCACACAGACTTTAAATCGTGCCACATCCACAGGACACCATTGAACATTCTTGTCCTCGGTGTAAAGGCTGCTTTTTGATTTGTCAAACCGTTTCCTACAAGTGCTGTCTGGCTCGTAACAAAATAAGAAACAGGTCACATGATAAAAATGAGGCAAAAGACAAAAAGCATCACAGAGAAGAGCATAGTTTTCAAAAAGTTATATGTATGTATAACTGAATCACTTTGCAGTACAACAGAAATTAACATGATATCATAAATCAACTATATTTCAATTAAAATAAATATATTGATTTTTTTTTAAGTCTAATAAAACCCAAGGCAATTCTGATATAATCGAAGTACAACACCAAGTTTCCTGACTCGAGGAATGGTACTTCACTTGGCCCATTACATTGCTGCACCTCTGCTAGAATCTAAATAGAATGGAATTGGATGCCTGTTCCACAGCTTTTTTTCTACCACTACTACGATTTTATCTGCCCATTTGGCACCCAAAGAATGCCCAGACCTTGATCCAAAAGCACACTGGGATTGCTACTGCCCCACCCTCCACTGCCCACCTCCATTCCTGAAAAGCAGGACTTGGCCATTTGCATGTGCATCTTTCTCCCCCAAAACAGGGGGTCTAGCAAAGCAGAACAGCAGCCATGGTAAAGACTCGAAAAATATATCAGAAGAATTAAAGTGACATAAAATTATCTTGCTTCCCTGGTGGCTCAGAGGTTAAAGCATCTGCCTGCAATGCGGGAGACCTGGGTTCGATCCCTGAGTCGGGAAGATCCCCTGGAGAAGGAAATGGCAACCCACTCCAGTATTCTTGCCTGGAGAATCCCATGGACGGAGGAGCCTGGTGGGCTACAGTCCACGGGTCGCAAAGAGTCGGACACAACTGAGCGACTTCATAGTAGTGGTAGAAAAAAGCTGTGGAGCAGACATCCAATTCCATTCCATTTAGATTCTAGCAGAGCCGCAGCAATGTAATGGGCCAAGTGAAGTGCCATTCCTCGAGTCAGGAAACTTGGTGTTGTACTTCGATTATATCAGAATTGCCTTGGGTTTTATTAGACTTTAAAAAATCAATATATTTATTTTAATTGAAATATAGTTGATTTATGATATCATGTTAATTTCTGTTGTACTGCAAAGTGATTCAGTTATACATACATATAACTTTTTGAAAACTATGTTTTCTCTTCTCTGTGATGCTTTTTGTCTTTTGCCTCATTTTTATCATATGACCTCTTTCTTATTTTGTTACGAGCCAGACAGCACTTGTAGGAAATGGTTTGACAAATAAAGTTCTAGGACCTGTAAAGAAAATTCAGTAGAAATGGTCGACAATTCTCTTTAAAAAACGACGGCACCATACACAACATTGTAAATCAAATATACTTCAGGTTTTTGAAGTTAAAAAACAAAGCAACTGCCACCCCCCATGAGAAGGTGACCATGGTCAAGGGTTCCAGTGTCCGTAGGTCCGTGGTTAAGCATTCTGCCCACACCCCCCACACAGCACTGCCTTCTCACAGCTGGGATGAATGAGTGATTGACTAAACATTCAGACTTTTATTCTAACTGCTCTCACTTCAAAATACCATTCTTTTGCCTTGGCAATATCCATAAACCATTTTCTACAAATATGTGGAGATGGATTCTCCCCTTGGTGTAGATTACTACTGTGTTCACAGTAAGTATGTCTTGAGTTGCTTGAGAGAGAAGGAGAACATCAACTCTTTTGAACATGAATTTCTTCAGTGAGCCAGAAGAGGTTTCATTGTGATGCTTAAAACGTCGATCTGAGGTATGTAAATTACTGAGCAGCTAATTACCATAAATAATTGCTTTCTAAAGCTCAATCTTTAGTTTTTGGCTTGCTAATGCAAAGATATCCAGTAGACAAATTTGAACGAAATAAAACTGAGGCATTTTCTGAGGTCACTGTTTAAATTAAACAATGCCACTACTGCCAAAGCAATATAAGCTCATCGCCTTCTGAAATGTAGCTATTGCACAGACCTAGTCTTAGCTTTCTGGTTCTCTTCTTCAAGATGACTTGAAATTGGCATTTTTCTAAAGATACAAGCTCTACTAGGCTATGGATCTTATAAAAACATGCTTAAAAGCAGAATTGGCCCTCAAAAAGTTTAAAATCTGGTTTAAAATATATAAACCTGCTCAAAATCCCTGATGCCTTAAAAGAATCAGTCTGCTTTCTAAATTATTTCTCCCATTAAGATTTCTACTTCCAACTCTGTGCATTTTATTCTCTGTGTATACCATTGGAAATCTTCTCTTGACATCTTGATTTTAAAAAAAAGAAGAAGAAATAACAGAGGTTTAAAATATCAGTCTGGTCTTAGAGTTTCATTTATTAAAGAAACAAACATAAACACTCCATTTGTTTGCAACTTAATTATAAAAAGAGTTTGGAAGTGAGGATTGTTCTTCAGGAGGCTTGTGTCAAGACATACGTGTCACAAACATAGAAGAACACTTGGGAGACTTGAGACAGTGGGTCCTGACTCCCTGTCACTGGTCACCAGCACTCAAGGCGCAGACTTTCCCTCTGGAAATTTCTAGTGGTTTACCTCAGAAATCATTCCTTCCTCAAGTAAAATCACAGGAGTCCATTTTCAAGAGGGCTTACCTGGTAATTTGCGTCCTTGTACTGAAGTCAAGTGACCTCATTGAGCGAAGAACTTCAATGCACCCCAGATACTGCAAGGAAAGAAAATGTAAGTCATGAGTCAGAGAACTAAGATGAAGAGATGATTCCTAACCAAAGCAAAGTCATTTGGGGAGCCACACACATTTTTTCAACCACATTATAACTTTTTATTCATGGTGACACTTCCTTCTGTTTCTGTAGAAGTAATAACTCACACCCATCAGAAAACATCCTGAGTGCTTACAGTTGGCACTATACTTAACTTTCACGAAACCCATTAGTATGTTCACTTTCTTTAGCAATACATCTTCAAAAACTTGTGTTGAGGTATAACTTGTTTGTCATAAAATGCAGAAATCATAAATGTACAACTCAGTAATCATTTAAACATGTACCTGTCATGTAACCACCACCCAACATCCCATTTCTAGTCCTTTACTAAATTTCCAGAAGTTTATAATATTTAAAGAAAGAATGAAAACACTATAATACCAACATTTTGGCCAACCTTACACTTCACTATTTAGTAAATACATTTTGGGTTTTGAATAAACTATAGATTATCCCCAAAGGTGTTTTATTTTGGTTTACCAGAAAGACCTCTTCTGAATTAGTTAACATAAATTTTCAGAATTTCAACTTAACATCTAAATTTGAAGCTAAATTTGTTTATCAGTTTTATACATGAGAATGTATGTGTATATGTGAATATATGGCCACAGTTAAAGCTACAGACAAACAACTAGAATGGAAGAGATAGAATATTCGTGTTCCAAAGCCCTTGGGGGAGTCTGAAGGTACAGATGTTTTATACTAATGACTTTAAATTTAGACATAGCAGGAAGGGACCTCATGGTGTAGTACAGAAAAGACTGCATTTAAATTATACAGAAAACCTGAATTTGAGCCTGGCTCTGTCATATCTTCTTACATAACCTCAAGCAAAACTTTAAACGTCTCTGAAATGTGACTATTACTCCAACCACGGCACAGTCACAGAGTCATTTAAATACCACCACCTCCATCAGTTACATGAAGAGTCACAGAGACATACGAATAAGATGACCACCAACCCCGCAGAGTCACATGATTAAGGGGACAATATCACAGAGTCACGTGAATACCGAGACCAGCATCACTGTTATATAACTACCACCACCACCACCAAAGTCGAAGACTTAGGCAAATACCACATCCATCACCACAAACGCACATGAGCACCATGACCAACATTGCAGAGTTATGTATACTACAACGAGGTCACAAGTCACAGGAAAATGATGAACAACAGCGCATGATTGCGTGACTACCACTATGGCTACTATAGGCTTGTGTGGATGCCATCATCGCCACAGCCGGGCTAGAGGATGACCACCGTCACTGAGAAATGTGGAGACCACGACCCCCTTCACTGAGTTACAGGATTGTCAAGACCAGCACTGTCACAGTCATGTGAACACCACAACCACATTCCAGAGCTGTGCGAACACCATCACTAGCAACATTACAAAGTGAAGTGATTACTTCAACCAAAGCGGCAAGGTTGTGTCAATAACTCTGAAATGTGTGACGACCATTACTACCACCACTGCAGTTATGGAAACCTCCATGCCCACCACTGCAGATGTGTGACTATGACATGACCACTGCAGGTCAGCTGGTTACTATGCCCACCATCACAGAGCTATTGAAGACCGTTTTATAACACTGCAGAATTATATGATACCACCAACACCACCATAGCAAAATGTGAATTCTATGAATGCTCTCTCAGTTATGGGAATATCACTACCTCACAGTGCCATGTTAATGCCAACACGACCATCACTGTAGAGCTGTGTGAATTCCATGCCCAAGTCCTGGTGTTATCTGAATTACACCATCACTGTCCTCACAAGATCTGTGAATAACAATATCAATGCCACATAATTATGCCAACACCATGACAAAATAACATCTTAGGATTATGAATACTGTGATGAATTGCAGTGTCTATGAACACAACCTTCCCCAGTGATGCGGGGTCATGTGAATACAAGACCTCTGCCACACAGTTATTTGAATATCACATGTTGGGCTGAGCCCTACAGGCCTGCAAGCCCTGTACTTGCCCCACTTCAAGACCCAAGAAAGAGCTGGTGTCAGCAACAGAGACATCGATGGCTTAATGGATGGGGGGAATCTCACATGTCTGAAGCAAGGTCCCAGAGAAACAACCCACCATGTGCAGCAGACAGCGGGCAGAACAGGGCAGTAGTCTTCTCTCCTAGAGGGAGAGGGAGGTTACCAGTTATAGGGGGAACTGACATCAGGTTGGCTATCAGTTACCAGGGAAAACCAGCCGGGGAGCATGTCCATAATGGCCCATTTGATAAGGTATCATGGTGGAGATGCTCTAAACCAAAGCTTAGAATGATCACCAGCTGGGGCCGGGGGCAAGGATGTGGGAAGGTCAGTCATGTGAGTAGGATGTAGGTATAGCTGGCACTGGTCAAGCAGAGGATGTACAGAGAGCAAGAAAACAGCCATCTTGGATGGCCGGATCATCCACCACCTCTGCCCCAACAATGATATGTGAAATGCAAACACCTGGCCAACCTCAAAGGGCCATGGAAATAACATCAGCAACATCACAAAGTCATGTGAATGCACCTATCACAGTGGCACATTGCTGCTGCTACTGCTAAGTCGCTTCAGTCATGTCCGACTCTGTGCGACCCCACAGATGGCAGCCCACTGGACTCCACCATCCCTGGGATTCTCCAGGCAAGATCACCGGAGTGGGTTGCCATTTCCTTCTCCAATGCATGAAAGTGAAAAGTCAAAGTGAAGTCACTCAGTCATGTCTGACTCAGCGACCCCATGGACTGCAGCCTACCAGGCTCCTCCATCCATGGGAGTTTCCAGGCAAGAGTTCTGGAGTGGGGTGCCATTGCCTTCTCCGCAGTGGCACATTATGTGTATGCAAATACCACCACCACGATAGGGCTGTGTGGATACCATGACCAACATCACAGCTATGGGAGCTGTGGGAGCTATGGGACTAGACAGCCAATGATGAGGTTATGAGAAGACTATCTCTAACACAACCACTGAGTTATGTGATTACCACCACCAACACCGCAGGTTGTATAAACACCATAACCAACATCCAACATCATTTCAATGCTATCAGCAACACTGCTGCTGCTGCTAAGTCACTTCAGTCGTGTCCGACTCTGTGCGACCCCACAGACGGCAGCCCGTTGGGTTCTGCCATCCCTGGGATTCTCCAGGCAAGAACACTGGAGTGGGTTGCCATTTCCTTCTCCAATGCATGAAAGTGAAAAGTGAAAGTGAAGTCGCTCAGTCATGTCTGACTCAGCGACCCCATGGACTGCAGCCCACCAGGCTCCTCCGTCCATAGGAGTTTTCAGGCAAGAGTACTGGAGTGGGATGCCATTGCCCTCTCCGATCAGCAACACTGCAGATACGTGAATATCATGTCCACCACAGCAGAATTATATGAAGACCGTCTGCACCCACTCCACAGAATAACCCATAACAAGCTCAACACTGCAGTGGTAGATGAACATTACCACTTAGATCCTGGCAGAGTCACATGAATACCACAGCCACCAACTCTGCAGTTATAGGAATATGACCACAACCAACAGCACAGATTCTTGGGAATACCACCACCAACGCTAATGCAAAGCTCTGTGAATTCCTTGATGAATGTGCAGAGTAACATGTAGACTAATTTCTCAGAGTTGTCATTACCACCACCACAGCCTTCACAGGGATGCCAGTACCTCCACTGCTATCACAGTTATATGAAGACCATGTCCGACTTCAGGGAATTATATAGGATGACCAATACTGCCACATTCACAACACTGCGTGAACATCACCACCAACACTGCCAAGTTGAATTACCCTCCCAAGGGTCTGTAGCAATTTGTCCTGTTCCCACCAATGTCTAAGCAAGTTTACTTCTCTACCCTCTGTAACAGTGGACAACATCAGTCTTTTGAAACTTTGCCTCTCGTGGGCAAAAGTATTTCTTTTCTGTTGTTTTCATTTGAATCTCTTTGTCATCTAATCAGATTGTGTAGTTTTCTCATTTGTTTATTGCTATTTGCACTTCTTTTTCTGTTAACTGACTGTTCATATCTTTGGTCCAGTTTTCTATTAGGTTCTTTATCTTTTTCTTCTAGATTAATGTGATGTTAATCTTTTGATGGTCAGTTTCTACATTTTACCTAAAAGAACTTGTTACCATAGTAATATAGTAATAATTCCTGTGATTACTCGTCTATCTTTTCTGGTGTGGCTTTGGCATGCCCTATCTTGCATGAGAAGGTCTTGTGTCCACTGACTCTCATAATACTCTTCCAAATTTTATTTTAAGAATATTTATTTATTATTTACCTATCTATGCTTTCACTTTATTTAATGGTTTTCATCTAGCTTTTTAATCTATTTGGGATTTATTTGTCTATATAGGCTATGGCATGAATTATAATGCTAGCCTCCAAATGGACTGCTACTTATATGAGTTGTTGTTGTTCAGTTGCTAAGTCATGTCCAAATCTTTGCAACTCCATGGACTACAGCATGCCAGGCTACCCTGTCTTTCACTGTCTCTGAGAGTTTCCTCAAATGTATGTCCATTGAGTCAGTGATGGCATCCAATCATCTCATCCTCTGTGGTCCTCTTCTCCTCCTGCCCTCAATCTTTCCCAGCATCAGTTCTTTTCCAGTGAGTCGGCTCTTTGCATCAGGTAGCCAAAATCTTGGAGCTTCAGCTTCAGCAGCAGTCCTCCCAGTGAATATCCACGGTTGATTTCCTTTGGGATTGACTGATTTGATCTCCTTGCTGTCCAAGGGGCTCTCAAGAGTCTTCTCCAGCACCACAGTTTGAAAGCATCAATTCTTCAGCCATCAACCTGCTTTATGGTTCAACTCTCACATCCATAATAAAGGATTACCAGAAAAACAATAGCTTTGACTATACAGACCTTGATCAGAAAAGTGATTTCTCTGCTTTTGAATATGCTTTTTAGGTTTGTCATAGCTTTTCTTCCAAGGAGAAAGCATCTTTTAATTTCATCTCTGCAGTCACCATCCACAGTGATTTTGGAGTCAAAGAGAATAAAATCTTCCACTGTTTCCACTTTTCCCCTATCTGTTTGCCATGAAGTGATGGGACTAGATGCCATGATCTTAGTTTTTAGAAAGTTGAGTTTCAAGCCAGCTTTTCACTCTCCTCTTTCACCCTCATCAAGAGGCTCTTTATTTCTTATTTGCTTTTTGCCACTAGAGTGGCATCACCTGTATATCTGAGGTTGCCGGTATTTCTCCCAGCAATCTTGAGTTCAGCTTGTGAGCTATCCAGCCCAGCATTTCACATAATGACTCTGAGGCTTCCCTGGTGACTCAGATGGTAAAGAATCCACCTGCAATGCAGGAGACCCAGGTTCAATCCCTGGATGGGAAAGATCCCCTGGAGAAGAGAATGGCTACACACTCTGGGATTCTTGCCTGGAGAATTCCATGGACAGAGGAGCCTGGCAGGCTATAGTCCATGGGGTTGCAAAGACTGGGACACAACTGAGGGACTAACTTTCACTTTTCACCCTACATATACATTAAATAAGCAGGGTGACAATATACAGCCTTGATGTACACCTTTCCCAATTTTGAACCAGCCAGTTCATTCGTGTCCAGTTCTAACTCTGCTTCTTGACCTGCATACAGATTTCTCAGGAGACAGGTAAGGTGCTCTAATATTCTCATCTCTTTAAGAATTTTCCACAGTTTGTTGTGATCCACACAGGATAGCCCAATTGGTAAAGAATCTGCCTGCAAAGCAGGAGACCCCAGTTCGATACCTGGGTTGGAAAGATCCGTAGGAGAAGAGACAAGCTACCCACTCCAGTATTCTTGGGCTTCCCCGGTGGCTCAGCTGGTAAAGAATTCGCCTGCAATGTGGGAGACCTGGGTTCAATCCCTGGGTTGGGAAGATCCCCTGGAGAAGCGAAAGGCTAACTACCCCAGTAGTCTGGCCTGGAGAATTCTATAGACTACAGTTCATGGGGTCACAAAGAGTCGGACATGACTGAGCGACTTTCACTTTCACTCACTTCACACAGTCAAAGGCTTTAGCATAGTCAATGAAGCAGAAGTAGGGGTTTTTGGAATTCCTTTGCTTTCTCTATGACCCAACAGATGTTGACAATTTGATCTCTAGTTCCTCTGCCTCTGCTAAATCTAACTTGTACATCTGGAAGTTCTTGGTTCATGTACTGTAAAAGCCTAGCTTGAAGGATTTTGAGTATGACGTTGCTAGCATGTGAAATGAGTGAAACTGTGAAGTAGTTTGAATATTCTTCAGCACTGCCTTTCTTTGGAATTAGAACAAAAGCAGGCCTTTTCCAGTCCTGTGGCCATTGCTGAGTTTTCCAAATTTGCTGGCATATTGAGTGTAGCACTTGATCCTAACAGCATCATATTTCAGGATTTGAAATAGCTCAGCAGGAATTCCATCACCTCCACTAGCTTTTTTGTAGTAAAATTTCCTAAGGTCCACTTGACTTCACACTCCAGGATATCTGGCTCTAGGTTAGTGACCACACCATTATGATTACTCAGTCATTAAGAGCTTTTGTGTACAGTTCTTCTGTGTATTCTTGCCACTTCTTAATATCTTCTGCTTCTGGTAGGTCCATACCATTTTTGTCCTTTATTGTGCCTATCTTTGCATGAAATGTTCCCTTGGTATCTCAAATTTCTTGAAGAGATCTCTCATCTTTCCCATTCTATTTTTTCCCTCTATTTCTTTGCACTGTTCACCTAAGAAAGTGTTCTTATCTCTCCTTGCTATTCTCTGGAACTCTGCATTCAGTTGGGTATATTTTTCCCTTTCTTCTTAGCCTTTCTCCTCTCTTCTCAGCTATCTGTAAGGCTTATACAAGTACTTAAGTAAGAACTTATATGAATATCACTGATTTAATCATTCATTCATGTCTCCCTTGGTTAATGTGCCAACTTTGTAGTATATTAAATTCCTATTTCTGTATGGACCTTTATCTGAACTCTCTTATATGTCATTGGTCAATTTATGAGTCTCTGGTGCATATTTTTCCTTAAGAACTTTAAGATTATTTAGTGAAGTTCTCCCACACCTCAAAAACCATTTGAATTCCATTGAAATTTCATATGCTACCTTGAAAAGAATTTGCATTTATTATTAAGTTTTTTTCTGCCTGCAATGCAGGAGACCCGGGTTCAATCCCTGGGTTGGGAAGATCCCCTGGAGAAGGAAATGGCAACCCACTCCAGTATTCTTGCTGGGAGAATCCCATAGACAGAGGAGCCTAGCGGGCTACAGTCCACGGGGTCACAACGGGTTGTCTAAAATTCAGATATTATTTATTGCCTTTAATAAGACTTTGTAGTCTTTATTATATAAATCTCATACTTTTCTTTGGTGTATTCCAAGGCATTTGGGGGCTCCAAAATCACTGCCGATGGTGATTGCAGCCATGAAATTAAAAGATGCTTACTCCTTAGAAGGAAAGTTATGACCAACCTAGACAGCATATTAAAAAGCAGAGACATTACATTGTCAACAAAGGTCCATCTAGTAAGGGCTATGGTTTTTCCAGTAGTCATGTATGGATGTGAGAGTTGGACTATAAAGAAAGCTGAGTGCCAAAGAATTGATGCTTTTGAACTGTGGTGTTGGAGAAGACTCTTGAGAGTTCCTTAGACTGCAAGGAGATCCAACCAGTCCATCCTAAAGGAGATCAGTCCTGGGTATTCATTGGAAGGACTGATGTTGAAGCTGAAACTCCAATACTTTGGTCAGCTGATGTGAAGAGCTGACTCATTTGAAAAGACCTTGATGCTGGGAAAGATTGAGGGTGAGAGGAGGGGTAACAGAGGATGAGATGGTTGGATGGCATCACTGACTCAATGGACGTGAGTTTGAATAAACTCCAGGAGTTGGTAATGGACAGGGAGGCCTGGCATAGGGTCACAAAGATTCAGACACAACTGAGTGACTGAACTGAAGGCATTTTTGTATAAATTTTGGTAACCACAGGGAATGAGAGTTTTATTTTTCCATCATGTATCTACCTGGTTTTTACTACATAGAAAATTTGATCAGTGGGCTCCAGAGATGTACAAAATTGAAGAATTGTGCAAGCCTGGACAATGGAGCCCAGAAAACCTCCCAGAACTGAAGACAACCTCCTACCACCAAAGAGACTGAAACATAAAACACAGTGTAAAGTCATGAAATTTAGATGTAGAAGTTTCCACATTAGCCTCATAGGAATTCCAGGAAAATAAAAGAAAAAAGTAGAGAGAAAGTTCTCTTAGCACCAAATACATGAAAACAAATAACATAGAAAGGATGAAGAAGAGTACTAAGCCAAGAATCTTATATCCACCCAAACTCGCATTCAAATAGGAGGGCAAAGCAAAGACTCAGAAAGTTAACCACCCACAGACGTTCTCTGAAAGAATTATTTCAGGAAAACAAGGACTACAAAAAAGAGAAAGATGTGGGCTGCAAGAAACAATGATAAGAAAAGAATCAACAAAATTTACAGGTACACTTTATACCTAAGCAATTATTGATGCATAACTCTAGATTTTTTTTATACTGACGGAAAGCTAAAATCTCAGATG
This sequence comes from Cephalophus harveyi, assembly GCA_006410635.1. Taxonomy (NCBI): domain Eukaryota; kingdom Metazoa; phylum Chordata; class Mammalia; order Artiodactyla; family Bovidae; genus Cephalophus; species Cephalophus harveyi. The sequence continues at coordinate 54,579 of SJYT01051436.1, read as the reverse complement.
ATCTCAATATGGCTAGTAGGGGAAAAAGGAATAAAGTGGTGGAGGAGGATAAGGGAAACTTGCTGAAGGAGACTGGACCACATAAGCGTATGAACATGAGGATGCTTAGTTCACTGGGTCCACCTTCGGAGACCTCAGACACAGAGAGGAGACAAAGATGGGGCAGGTACTGCTGGGAAGAGCAGTGGGAAGGAGGAATGGTTCAGAGGGAGTATCAGCTCTGAATCCTTCTATGTTGTTTATAGACATTTTACATAGCAAGAACATATTTGTTTATTACTCATACAATTACAAAATGAGGGAAAATTAAAAACATTTTCCACCAAAAGAAACAGACCATGCTTAATAAAATTGGATCTCCAAGCCATGATGCAGATGGAACAAAAAGTTATTAAGGTCATCTGGTGTCTCAAATGACAAAGGATCTTAAGCAGCCCTCCCAGATCCTCTAGAGAGCTACCTTGCTCTGATGATGCAATAGTGAGAGAAGTGATCCATGAAACCAGCCACATCTCTCAGGTAGGCTACTTCTATGATGTCTTTGAAGTCCAGCCTCAGAGTCGGTCAAGGATGTGTGTGTGATCCTAGCCAGGCCAACAAGTCACAGTCCTGGGGGTTTTGGTGGAACTGTCTGGACCAGAGCAGCTTCTGAGAGCTGTGGTGGGGTGGTTTAATCACTAAGTCATGCCCAACTCTTGCGACCCCATGGACTGTAGCCCACCAGGCTCTTCTGTCCAGTTAATAGTAACTTCCTCAGTCACCATACCTTTACTTCCAGAGGTTAGAAGAGTTTATGAATAACTAACCCTGGTGACTTCTAGCTTCATTGCCTATGAGAGGCCCCATTCCAATTTCATTTGGAATGATGGTAAGCCCAGGCTTATTATTTTCAAGCATGGCCCCTAAATGGGAATGTCATCCATGTTGCATGAACCCCTTATTGCAAAATTCAGACTTAAATCGAAGAAAGTAGGGAAAATCACTAGACCATTTAGGTATGACCTAAATCAAATCCCTTATGATTATACAGTGGAAGTGACAAATAGATACAAGGGATTAGATCTGATAGAGTGCCTGAAATGTACAGGAGACAGTGATCAAGACCATTCCCAAGAAAAACAAATGCAAAAAGGCAAAATGGTTGTCTGAGGAGGCCTTACAAATAGCTGAGAAAAGAAGAGAAGTGAAAGGCAAAGGAGAAAAGGAAATGTATACCCATTTGAATGCAGAGTTCGAAAGAATAGCAAGGAGAGATTTAAAAAAAAAAAAAAGCCTTTCTCAGTAATCGATGCAAAGAAACAGAAGAAAACAATAGAATGGGAAAGACTAGAAATCTCTTCAAGAAAATTAGAGCTACTAAGGGAACATTTAATGCAAAGATGGGCACAATAAAGGACAGAAATTGTATGGACCTAACAGAAGCAGAAGATATTAAGAAGAGGTGGCAAGAATACACAGAAGAACTGTACAAAAAAGATCATAAATATCCAGATAATCATTATGGTGTGATCACTCACCTAGAGCCAGACATCTTGGAATGTGAAGTCAAGTGGGCCTTAGGAAGCATCACTACAAACAAAGCTAGTGGAAGTGATGGAATTTCAGTTGAGCTATTTCAAATCCTAAAAGATGATGCTGTGAAAGTGCTGCACTCAATATGCCAGTAAATTTGGAAAACTCGGCAGTAGCCACAGGACTGGAAAAGCTCAGTTTTCATTCCAATCCCAAAAAAAAAGGCAATGCCAAAGAATGCTCAAACTACCACCCAATTGCACTCATCTCACATGCTAGTAAAGTAATGCTCAAAATTCTCCAAGCCAGGCTTCAACAATACGCAAATCTTAAACTTCCAGATGTTCAAGCTGGATTTAGAAAAGGCAAGGAATCAGAGATCAAACTGCCAACATCTGTTGGATCATCAAAAAAGAAAGAGAGTTCCAGAAAAACATCTACTTCTGTTTCATTGACTACACCAAAGAGTTTGACTGTGTGGATCACAATAAACTTTGGAAAATTCTTCAAGAGATGGGAATACCAAACCACCTGAGCTGCCTCTTGAGAAACGTGTATGCAGGTCAGGAAGCAACAATTAGAACTGGACATGGAACAACAGACTGGTTCCAAATAGGAAAAGGAGTACATCAAGGCTGTATACTGTCACCCTGCTTATTTAACTTCTATGCAGAGTACATCATGAGAAACACTGGGCTGGATGAAGCACAAGCTGGAATCAAGATTGCCAGGAGAAATGTCAATACCCTCAGATATGCAGATGACACCATCCTTATGGCAGAAAGTGAAGAAGAACTAAAAAGCCTCTTGATGAAAGTGAAAGAGGAGAGTGAAAAAGTTGGCTTAAAGCTCAACATTCAGAAAACGAAGATCATGGCATCTGGTCCCATCACTTCATGGGAAATAGTTGGGGAAACAGTGGAAACAGTGGCTCACTTTATTTTTCTGGGCTCCAAAATCACTGCAGATGGTGATTTCAGCCATGAAATTAAAAGACACTTACTCCTTGGAAAGAAAGTTATGACCAACCTAGACAGCATATTAAAAAGCAGAGACATTACTTTGCCAACAAAATCCATCTCGTCAAGGCTATGGTTTCTCCAGTAGTCATGTATGGATGTGAGAGTTGGACTGTGAAGACAGCTGAGCGCTGAAGAATTGATGCTTTTGAACTGTGGTGTTGAAGAAGACTCTTGAGAGTCCCTTGGACTGCAAGGAGATCCAACAAGTCCATCCTAAAGGACAACAGTCCTGGGTGTTCATTGGAAGGTCTGAAGTTGAAGCTGAAATGCCAATACTTTGGCCACCTGATGTAAACAACTGACTCATTGGAAAAGACCCTGATGCTGGGAAAGATTGATGGCAGGAGGAGGAGGGGACGACAGAGGATGAGATGGTTGGATGGCATCACCAACTCAATGTACCTGAGTTTTGGTAGGCTCCGGGAGTTGCTGTTGGACAGGGAGGCCTGGCGTGCTGCAGCTCATGAGGTCACAAAGAGTTGGACAAGACTGAGTGATTGAACTAAACTGAATATAAGCATTTGTTTACTGCATATGTGCTAAGTCACTTCAGTCATGTCTGACTCTGTGCAACCCTATGCACTGTAACTTGCTAGGCTCCTCTGCCCATGGGATTCTCCAGGCAAGAATACTGAAGTGAATTGCTATTGTGAATTGCTATTCACTTACATACTAAGTGAATTGCTTCTCCAGGGGATCTTCCTGACCCAGGGATCGAACCTGCATCTCTTACATCTCCTACATAGGCAGGCAGGTTCTTTACCACTAACACCATCTGGGAAGCCCATTGTTTACTAACTATATGTAAAAAGACCCTACACCATTCACATCAAAAGTGTTAATGAACACTTATCTGCACCTGTTAGGAGGCTCACATAGAAAGAAATTGAACAGGCATCATGCCTTTGAAGACCTCACAGTTTACTGGTCATTCTTTGACAGCTACATCATGGGGCAGCAAAAGAAATGTGTCAGAACAAAGAAGACAAATTGCTGGGAAATCAAAGGAGAGACCATGAAGCGATGTTCAAATGTACTGTGTATATGAGGCAGTGAATCTCAAAGTGTGGTCCCCTGGCCAGCAGCAGCATCTCAGAACCTGTTAGAAATTCCTGCAAGCTCTCCAGGGATTCTGATATCCACTCAAGTCTGAGATTTGTCTGCATAAATACTGATTTAACATTCCAACCTTTCTTTATCTGATCAATGTTGTACGAAGGCTGCTGCTGCTAAGTCGCATCAGTCGTGTCCAACTCTTAGCGACCCCGTGGACTGTAGCTTACCAGCCTCCTCTGCCCATGGGATTCTCCAGGCAAGAGTACTGGAGTGGGTTGCCATTGCCTAAGGCTATGTAAGTTCAAATCTTGCTTTTTCTATTTAATACTTGAAACTTTAGTTTGTTTGCTGTTTAGTTAATTCCTCCAGAGCCTTGGGCACAGTAGTAAAGGTGTGGCACAGTAGTAAAGAATCTGTCTGCCAATGCAGGAGGCGTAAGAGTCGCAGGTTCGATCCCTGGGTCAGGAAGATCCCCTGTAGGAGGGCATGGCAACCCACTCCAGTATCCTTGCCTGGGAAATCCCATGGACAGAGGAGTCTGGAGTGCTACAGTCCATGGGGTCGCAAAGAGTCAGACATGACTGAGCGACTGAGTGAGCATACAAGTGCATACCTAGAACCTTACTTTCCTTAAATCAGAACAGTGGTGACAACATGTCTCCTGGATTTGCTGTGAGTATAAAACTCACCTGTAAAACATTTCACATAACTCCTGGCATACACATGGCTTAAGATACCAGTAATATTATTATTTTGTACACTTCAGGCCAAGTTCCTAAGGGTATCTTTATAAATGTGGCTGAGGGTTCAACTACAGTTTATATTTAATTTAAAATGGCATATGCTTCAGTGTTTGTTTTTTATTTTTCATACTCCAGCTAACCTTGAGGGTCTCAGAATTTTGTAGCTTTTGGCTTCTCCTGCTTTCTGAAGTAAACCTGGTAATAGCCCCCAGGTAGGGCATCCAAACATCCCAAATCTTGGGAAACTGATGGCATAACATTGGTAAATGGACTCTGTGAAAACCCAAGTTCATGATATTAAAATAAAGAATTTCCAATCGTGTCTGAAGATTTTCTTCAGGAAACAGAGGAATACAGGCAAACAACACTATTATTAAAAACAATAACTCAAGGGCACAGAATAAAATCAGCTTTCTGGATGAGAAGCATTAAAAGCAAAAACATCTGGGGTTGGAGACAGTTCCTGTAACAGAAGTGAGTGTCACTGATAGAATAAACTGAGCTAGCTTGTTCAAGAATTCAAAGAAAAATTTTTTAAAGAATTCAAAGAAATAATAGGGTGTGTAGGCAAGAATCCAGAGCCATCAGAAAAACAACTGCAACTTACAAAGATTCTGAAAGAAAACTCAGTTCATCCAGAGCAGGAGGAAAATAAGGGGAAATGTTCCTTCAATACAGAAGAAAAAGAGCGATAACCGCCAATAGCACTAAGACAAAAGTCATCATTTTGTAAAAGAGGGTCTTGATAAAGACGTTTCTCAGCAACTGTGTGCCTGAGCCAGCTACAAATGAATGGAAAAGGCAGGAAGTCAAAAAAAAAAAAAATGGTTGGGAAAAGATTAGCCACAGATCTCTCACCCTCCACCGACTCTGACGGCTCTCGCCTCACCCCAAGAACGGGGACTGCCATCTCAGAAGTCTACCTGGAGACACAGCCCCGGCATGAGTGCCTGAGGATGAGGGTGACATCAGAACTGTCTTAGTAGGTGCATTTTTCCCTGCCCCACCAGGTGTTTTAGGAAGTGAAGGAGACTGGGGGTCAAGGACATATTGCTGGAGCCAGAATTGTAAAAGTTCCCCAATGTGTGTGTGTTAGTTGCTCAGCGTGGCCAACTCTTTGCAACCCCATGGACTGTAGCCTGCCTGTCCATGGAATTTGCCAGGCAAGAATACTGGAGTGGATAGCCATTCCATTCTCCAGGGGAACTTCCCAACCTGGGGATTGAACCCAGGTCTCCTGCATTGTAGGTGGATTCTTTACCATCTGAGCCATCAGGGAAGCCCTTAAATTTCCCCATGGGATGCAGGAATTCATGGACAGAGAGACTCAGGTCCAAGAACAACCAAAAACTGCCAGGAGCTCAGAACTCACAGTAGGGCTGGGATGCCAGGGAAGGTTTACAGTGCTCACTGAAAGCTGTCACCTTGAACGAATAACTCCCAGGCCCTCAAATTCATTTCACTCTTGCCAGCTGCTTGGACCCTCCAGAACTTGAGGGGTGGGGCCTCTTGCATGGTTAGTTAGTGTTGGTGGGCTTCACAAACCGGCAAGCAAAACCTGAGCTACAAACACGCCCTTCACTCTGCAGTTCAGTTCAGTTCAGTTCAGTGGCACAGTCATATCTGATTCATTGCGACTTCATGGACTGCAGTACGTCAGGCTTCCCTGTCCATCACCAAATCCCAGAGCTTACTCAAACTAACATCCATTGAGTTGGTGATGCCATCCAATCATCTCATCTTCTGTTGTCCCCTTCTCCTTCCACCTTCAATTATTCCCAGCATCAGGGTCTCTTCAAATGAGTCAGTTCTTCGCATCAGATGCCCAAAGTATTGGAGTTTCAGCTTCAGCATCAGTCCTTCCAATTAATATTCAGGACTGATTTCATTTAGGATGGACTGGTTGGATCTCTTTGCTGTCCAAGGGACTCTCAAGAGTCTTCTCTAACACCACAGTTCAAAAGCATCAATTCTTCAGTGCTCAGCTTTCATTATAGTCCAACTTTCACATCCATACATGACCACTGGAAAAACCATAGCCTTGACTAGATGGACCTTTGTTGGCAAAGTAATGTCTCTGCTTTTTAATATGCTGTCTAGGTTGGTCATAAGTTTTCTTCCAACCTCTCTCTTCAGGGAGAGGAAAATAATTATGTGCCCGCTCTCAGGGCATGGAGAAACATCCAGACTTTCAAAGGCCCCTTCTTGGGCCTTCAGCAGGCTCTAGGGTTGTGTCCTGAGCTCTTCAGACCAGATACGAGTTTTCACCTTGGGGATCCATCTGCAATGGATCATATTTAAAGAAAGATAAAGTTCAGCTTGAAATTCCATGAACCTAAGAAATAGAAACATGAAAGTGAAATGTGAAAGTCACTTAGCCGTGTCTGACTCTTTGTAACCCCATAGACTATACAGTCCATGGAATTCTCCAGGCCAGAATACTGGAGTAGGTAACCTTTCTCTTCTCCAGGGGAGCTTCCCAATGTAAATCCCAATAAAAGACATCTGCAAATGCTAAAAAAAAAAAAAAAGCAGGGCAATATTGTCTTTTATTTAAAATAATAATTATAATCTGAACAAATGCATTCTTTTTTCTCAAGTCTTCTCTGCCTAATCAAACATATATCCACATTTCTGTGTGTATGTGTTTATATAGATAAAGGATATCTGACAAGATATATACTTGGTATTCCACCAGGAGTATGCTGAGGGAGAGAAGTGCCCTCGTATTTTGATTTCACACCATTAGGACTGTTGGATTTTCACATGTGTGTAATAAGTGCAGTAAGAGTAAATGCATTACTCATAATAAAAATACTTTTAATTTATGTAACCACACAAAAAATATTTTTTATACATATAAAGAGGCTAAAAACTGTTCTTTGTTCCAGAAATTCCATTTCTGACATTTTAACATAAGAATGGATCTTAATGATCCCTACTCCTAAAAAACCCTTAGGCACAAAGATCCCCTTGCTGTTTAGTTGTGTTGTTTTGTTGTTCAGTTGTGTCCAACACTTTTCAGCCCCGTGGACTGTAGCCCACCAGGCTCCTCTGTCCATGGGATTCTCCAGGCAAGAATACTGGAGTGGGTTGCCATTTCCTCCTCCAGGGGATCTTCCCAACGCAGGGACTGAAACTGTGTCTCCTGCATTGGCAGGTGGATTCTTTCCCACTGAGCCCCCTGGGAAGCCCTATCAACTATTATTTGTTACAAAACAACAAAGACACAGACTAAGTGCTCCTCAGGAGATGAGGGCAGTGTCGTGAAGCTATCAGAAGAGCTATGTCATCATGACATATTTATGAAGACTATATAAATACTGAGGAAAGAATGCAATAGGAACTTCCCTGGTGGTCTAGTGGTTAAGAACCTGCCTTCTTAGAATCTGCAAGGGACATGGTTTAAATCACTGGTCAGAGAACTAAGCTCCCACATGCTGTGGGGCAACTAACCCTGTGCTGTACCAGCCACAACTGGAGAGAAGCCCATGTGCTGCAAATAAGACCCGACAGAGCCAAATAAATAAATATTTAAATATTTTTAAAAATAAATAAGTTAATAAAAAGGAATGCAACACAGTTAATTTTTTCAAACTGTATCTATAGTATGATAATAACTAGATCTTTCAAAAGCTATATATAAAAAACCAGAAGGATTATACCAAAATGTTAATCCTTAAAAGCTAACATTTATTAAGCAATCACTATGTGACAGACATGAGCTGACCATTATGAGCAGTGATCAAACCTATGTAATTTCATTAGCACTCAAACCTAGGTAGTTAAAGCAAAATGAGAAATTGAAAATTGGGGAAAATTTTTTGAAAAATTCAGCAACATCAGTGTTGCTGGAGATGAGATGAAACAGTCTTTATTTACTATTGGTGGAACCACATCTGATACAAGCATTTCAGAGAATGGCTCAAAAACTTAGATATGCGCTTTTCCCTTTTGACCCAAAACTTCTCCTGTGAGAAAGTATTTGTGGAGACTCTCATACATTTTAAGAGGGGGCACATGCAAAGATTTTTACTGTGTGATTATATCAGAAAGAAATTTAATCATGGTTGATCAAGCAGTAATTAAAAAAAACAAACCATGGCTCTGTTTTTGAAACTTTTTTCAAGGCAAGCAAATAAACAACAATAGTAAAGCTAACTTTGGGAAAGTATGCATACTATGATAGCGTTTAAGTTAAAAGCAAAAAAAAGAAAACCCACAAAACCACTTATTCCTAGTGAATATATGTCTGCAAAGATACAAGTATATCCACAGGAAAAAAAATCTACAAGAACAGGCAGCAAACTGGTAGCTGCAGTGACCACTGGAAAAGAATTCGATACCTGTTGGTAATGAAGACGGACTTCTGCTTTTTCATTCTATGTGACATGATGTTTTTCAACAAGAATGTACCCACATATTACTTATGCAATTACAAATAATTAATAGCTAAGGGCACATGAGGATTTCCCTGGTGGCTCGGACAGTAAAGCGTCTACCTACAATGCGGGAGACTCAGGTTCAATCCCTGGGTTGGGAAGATCCTCTGGAGAAGGAAATGGCAATCCATTTCAGTACTCTTGCCTGGAAAATCCCATGGACAGAGGAGCATGGTAGGCTACAGTCCATGGGGTTGCAAAGAGTCGGACTGAACGACTTCACTTTCACTTTAAAGGACACATGAAGAAACCATGCTTAGAGTAATGGTTCTTAAAATTGAGCACACATCAGAAGCACCCGAAGGCCTTGTTGAGCCCAGAGCACTAGGCCCTCTCCACCCAGAGTTTCTGACTCAGTGGTCTGTAAGGGGCCTGATGCAGATATCTGGTCAGAAGTCACACTTGGAAGAAGCCACACTCAGTCCTTAGAAAGGTGAAATGCTGAGCTTACAGGATCACAGGAGGAGTCAAGTTTTGAACCCAGGCCACCTCATATCAGACCCTAACTCTTTATCTCAACCACCTGCTGCCCAGAGTTATCTTCTTTGTGTGGTGGGATTAAAGGGGATTTGTTTTCTGACTATTTTTTAAAATATACTTATTGGACTTTTAAGTATAATACCAACTCATCTTGAAAATCCTTAAACTGTATTTTTTGCTTTTTCCAAAGTTCATAAGTATGCATTGCTTTGGTAAATTTTAAAAAATTACATAACTTTGTTATGTAATAACATAACATACCCTTTGCTCACTAAAGCATCTGCCTGAGGCAGGGACTTCCTGGTGTGAACCTGAGCTGAGCTCCAAGTAGGACTCAGCTCTCCAGGGTGGAAGACAAGCTCTCATTCCATTTATGATGGACATGCAGAGCTGGCAACACGTATCTTTTCCCTAACAGTGGGCATCACCCCAAAATACAACTAGGCTTAACGAAACTAGGGAAATTAAAAAGGAAATGCATTCATACTATGAATGAGGAAAAAACTTTTCTGTTTAAAAATTGATAAAGGTTTTCAATGATGTTGGCTATTTGCATGCACACTGCAGCCTCTCACTTCCACTTAAATCCCCAGTACTGGCAGAAGAGTTAGAAAGAATAGGTGAATCCCTAATTACAATGGGAAGCAGAAGAAGGGGTGTATCAGTGGACAGGCCACATTAAGGCATCCTTGAAAGAGGAAAGCCAACCAGAATAGGACTGAAGAAGGAAGTCACAGACATCATGCATGAAGCATGGGACTGACACTGGAGCACTGAGGAGCACAGACAGCATCAAGAGAATGTTGCCAAGAGAATGCCTTGCTGAGGCTTCATCCTGGTTCCTGAACTAACTGCTTACAGGAGGGTGCGATTACAATGATTGACAGCATATTTATGAGATGGACACAATTCCTAAAACCCACTGCTGCTACGTACATGAGAGGAGCAAAAGGAGACTGTAGGATCAACCATACTAAACACCAACAGCATAAAAGTACAAATTGGGATAAGTAAAAGAAAATTTTAAAGACATTGAAGATAGATTCAGATATTTGTGTACCCATCAAATATAAGATGCAGGCATAAGAATATAGGGAAAAGATAATAGAAAAGATCCAATTTCTCCTTTGAAATGTTCCACCAAGAACAGGGAATTCTCTGGTGGTCCAGTTGGTTAGGATTCCTCACTTCCACTGCAGGGGGCACGGGTTCAATCCTGGGTCAACAAATTAAGATCTCACAAGCTGCATAGTGCAGTCAAAAAAAAAAAAAAAGATTAAAAGCACAAATGAACAAAAGCTCCCATGTCTTGATACAATGTCAGAACAATGATAGAGGAAATCCTCAAAAGTTTGGGTGTTGGAGAAGAGTATTCAGTTACTTAAAAAAAAGAGAGAGACATAAAAATGTGAATGTACTTGATGCCTCTGAACTGTATACCTAAAATGGTTAAAATGGGGAATTTTATGTTTGTATATATTTTAGCACAATTTAATATACATACATACATAAATACATAGATAAAAGAACAAGCATATGGATAGCAACCTCTCACCAGCAACTTCGAATACAAAAAAGATAATAGAGCAACATCTGCAAAATTCTGAAGGAAGATAATTTTTGAACATAGACTTCAACACCCAGCTAAACTATACTGTGGAGGGAAACAGGAAGAAAACATTTGCAGATATATATAGATTCAGAAAGTTTACTGCATGGAAACTCTCTGAAAGAATTACCTGATGTTGCATTCAGTGAGAATTAAATCCTAGAAAAAGAAATGGGAAATAAAACACAATATTTAATAATCAATGAAATTAACTGTTAAGTCTAAATGTCTTGTTGTTGTGTCTTAATATAATAATAATCTGGAACTAAGGTTCTAAGATGGGCTCGATAAAGGACAGAAATCGTATGGACCTAACAGAAGCAGAAGATATTAAGAAGAGGTGGCAAGAATACACAGAAGAACTGTACAAAAAAGATCTTCACGACCCAGATAATCACGATGGTGTGATCACCCACCTAGAGCCAGACATTCTGGAATGTGAAGTCAAGTGGGCCTTAGAAAGCATCACTACGAACAAAGCTAGTGGAGGTGATGGAATTCCAGTTGAGCTGTTTCAAATCCTGAAAGATGATGCTGTGAAAGTGCTGCACTCAATCTGCCAGCAAATTTGGAAAACTCAGCAGTGGCCACAGGACTGGAAAAGGTCAGTTTTCATTCCAATTCCAAAGAAAGGCAATGCAAAAGAATGCTCCAANGGACTGTAACCTACTAGGCTTCTGCGTCCATGGGATTCTCCAGGCAAGAATACTGGAGTGGATTGCCATTTCCTTCTCCAGGGGATCTTCCCGACCCAGGGATCAAACCCAGGTCTCCCGCATTGGAGGCAGACGCTTTAACCTCTGAGCCTCAGATGGTGATTGCAGCCATGAAATTAAAAGACACTTACTCCTTGGAAGAAAGTTATGACCAACCTAGATAGCATATTAAAAAGCAGAGATAGTACCTTGCCAACAAAGGTCCATCTAGTCAAGGCTATGGTTTTTCCAGTGGTCATGTATGGATGTGAGAGTTGGACTGTGAAGAAAGCTGAGCACCGAAGAATTGATGCTTTTGAACTGTGGTGTTGGAGAAGACTCTTGAGAGTCCCTTGGACTGCAAGGAGATCCAACCAGTCCATTCTAAAGGAGATAAGTCCTGGGTGTTCTTTGGAAGGACTGATGCTAAAGCTGAAGCTCCAGTACTTTGGCCACCTCATGCAAAGAGATGACTCATTGGAAAAGACTGATGCTGGGAGGGATTGGGGGCAGGAGGAGAAGGGGACGACAGAGGATGAGATGGCTGGATGGCATCACCGACTCGATGGACACGAGTTTGGGTGAAGTCTGGGAGTTGGTGATGGACAGGGAGGCCTGCAATTCATGGGGTCACAAAGAGTCGGACATGACTGAGCGACTGAACTGAATTGAACTGAAGGTTCTACAGTGACATGGAAGTAGAAGGAGCATAGCAGAGGGAAGATGGGGAAAGAAGGGAAATGAAAGCTAAGATAGTGAGGCTCTTGTCTCCTTTGGACTAGAATACTCACTAACATCAGATACTAAAGCTGGTATTAGAAATATACCAGTTTAAATTGTGCATTATATTTTAAGGTAACTTCAAGTGGCAAATACATGAATGAAAGGTGATCAATTTCATTAGTCATCAGGTAACTGCTCTTTGAACCACAAGGCACACACTACGCACCCACCCAGTTGGTAAAGCGGAAAATACAATATCAAGAGTAGGGGGTGGGGGTGGAGCAACAGGAACTCTTGCACTGCTGGTAGGTATATAAATTGTGGAAAACACTTGAAAACTGGCATTTTCTTCTGAAACTGAATATGTTCATACCCTGTGATACAGCAATTCCACTCCAAGAGAAATAAATCCATCTGCCTACCAAAATAAATGTATGAAAATATTCATAGCAGCACTATTCATAGCAGTCCCTAACTGAAGGAAAACCAAATATCCATTAATGGTGTAATTAATAAATACATAGCAATATATTCACAAAACAAGGTGATAATATAGCAATGAAAACTGGAAGAACCTCAACTACATGCAATAGCTTCTCTCTGTAATTGAAAAAGTAGATCCTTCCAACACATCACTCATTCTGTAAATGTTGATGGAGCCCCTACTCTGTGCCAGAACCGGTCTAGACAGATGAGAGGACAGCAGCGAACAGTATAGATGAGAGCATGCTCTGACTGAGGGTCCGTGCTAGTCAGGAAAGTAGGGGATACATACAAATAAAGCATGATTTTATCCTTCACCTGCTTTTTGGGTTTCACACACCACCTCCACCCCCATACTCCTACCAAACCAAATCTTTCATCACTACCTCGTGCATCCCATCTTGTCACACCTCTTGTGTCCATAGAGGCAATACCCCCCTCCCTGCAACTCCTTTCCTTTCCTCCCTCCCCACTTCCCCTTCTCAGATGACTTCCAGTCCTTCATGATCTGCATCAAATATCAGACACCCAGAAAGTGCCCCTCCCTCCTCAAGTGGTAGTATCCCTTATTTTGTAAGAGCGCTTCTTGTGTTCTGCAGCCGTGACCTCTGCCTGTCTGCATGCTCCTTTTTCACCATTCTATCATGGCATGACGCTTTACTCAGAGAATGTAACAAAGTGACGCTGCCAAAATTCAGAATGAAGAAAATTTAAACCTTTAAGTCTCTCTGACATTTCCATGCCCTCCCTCCCTCTCAATTCCCCAATATCTCAGCTTGCCTCCAAAATATCCAGTTATTGCCCTGCACCCTCATCCCCAAACCCAGTGCAGGCTCCAGCACCCACTCACACACTTTGTCACCTGGAAGAATCCACAGGCCTGCGTCTTTATTCCTCTTTGCATTCCTAATGCCTCAATGAAATGGGTACAAAGTAAACATTTGGTGAATGTATTCACTAAAGGCTAATGAAGTTAAAGATGCTTTCAGCATCTCTCCAGCAATCAGAACCAGAAAGCTTGTAACACTTCATTTGATAATGTGGGAATCTCATGAATCATAATTTTTTCATTAACTTTTTATTTCACTTATTAGCACCAATTTACACTGGTTTGTGATATGTAACATACGTAAACATTCTCTGATTGTGTTTCCCTGAAATTATTCCAGAATTTAGATATTTAACTGTTAAATAGGCCTTTTCACTTAGCTATATTAATCCAAGTGAGTGTCTGAGTGTGTGTATTTTAAGTTAAAGAACAGTAAGGAAAACACAGTAGGAAATGGGAATGCCAATCCTAGCAAAGGAGGAGAAGAGTAAAAAGCACAACAAATATTTGCAACAATATTCTGTAATTATTTCAAAATAAAAAGATGCTTAAAAATTCAGGAATAGAAAAAAGCAGACTATAACACTATCACTATAAACTTCAACATTTTCTCTCAGTTTACCTCCATGCCAGTTTTCCCCCACGTGGAGCAGTATCCTGGAAATTGATACAAGTAACATTCAATTCGGAGAAAGCGATGGCACCCGACTCCAGTACTCTTGCCTGGCAAATCCCATGGACGGAGGAGCCTGGTGGGCTGCAGTCCATGGGGTCGTGAGAGTCGGACATGACTGAGCGACTTCACTTTCACTTTTCACTTTCATGCATTGGAGAAGGAAATGGCAACCCACTCCAGTGTTCTTGCCTGGAGAATCCCAGGGACGGCGGAGCCTGGTGGGCTGCCATCTATGGGGTCGCACAGAGTTGGACATGACTGAAGCAACTTAGCAGCAACAGCAGCAGCAACATTCAATTGGTATAACAGGTGCATTTTCTAAAAGGTCAGTAGTTGGTAGTTTTCCAAACGAATTACATGCTTAGAGTTTCCCAATGACTAATTATAATTTTTAAATGAATACATATTCTATGAGTCAACTACCTTCTCTCTAAGTCTATATGTTAACTGCACGTGTGCTTTTATGTTGATTATGCCATAACTACACAATTCAACAAGTATTTAATGTTTCTATATGCCAACCACTACAATACAAAAATGAACAAGAAAAATCATTGATCTCAAATTTCACTCCTCTGTCTTCTGTTCTTTTAAAAGTATAAGAAGACTGTTCTACAAAAGGCACGTATCACTTTTATGCATTGTTCTAAGTCGCTTCAGTTGTATCTGACTCTTTGCGACCCTATGGACTATAGCCCACTAGCCTCTTCTGTTCATGGGATTCTCCAGGCAAGAATACCAGACTGGTTGCCATTTCCTTCTCCAGGGCATCTTCCCAACCCAGGGATCAACCCACACCTCTATGGCTCTTGCATTGCAGGTGGGTTCTTTACCTCTAGCACCACCTGTTAGTTCAGTTCAGTCATTCAGTCTTATCCGACTCTGAGACCCCCTGGACTGCGGCATGCCAGGCTTCCCTGTCCATCACCAACTCCCAGAGCTAGCTCAAAATTTATGTCCATCGAGTCAGGGATGCCTTCCAACCATCTTATCCTCTGTCGTCTCCTTCTCCTGCCTTCAATCTTTCCCAGCACCAGGGTCTTTTCTGATGAGTCAGCTCTTCTCATCAGGTGACCAGAGCTGGAGCTTCAGCTTCAGCATCAGTCCTTCCAAAGAATATTCAGGATAGATTTCCTTTAGGATGGACTGGTTGGATCTGGATCTCCTTGCAGTCCAAGGGACTCTCAAGAGTCTTCTCCAACACCACAGTTCAAAAGTATCAATTCTTCAGTGCTCAGCTTTCTTTATGGTCCAATTCTCACATCCATGCACAACTACTGGAAGAACCATAGCTTTGACTATACGGACCTTTGTCGACATATCACTTTTGTGAATAGCAAATGACAAAGCCCTGCAAAACCTGTGTATATTTCTGCATTCATCTTGATAGTCAGACAAGAGCAGACTTTGGACTCACACAGCCCTAGGTTACAGACCCACCTCATGGCTGTGTGAACTGCAGCAAGCTTTTTTGCTGTGGGCCTTTTTGAGTTTATTTTTTCTCATCTGTAAAATGGAATTACTGTGAGAAATACACCAGACAGCACAGGTTGTAAAAGAGTGGCATTAACTAAGCTGTGCATAATGAGTGAAAGCTACGTGTACTATACTCAAAATACTGACTATTCATCCACATCAGGCTCCTGTGATAAGGATTTCAATTGGCTTTTCATAAAACTTGTACCGATTTATACATCCATTCATGGTGAGTGCACATTTCCCCTTCTTCTTTGCCATGTCTGCAGGCTGTGATTTATCTTCATTTTGTTATTTACCTGAAAAATAGTTTTTACAATGAATTTCATTGCTTCAGAAGTGAGATCTGGGCTTCCTTGGTGGTCCAGTGGTTAAGAATCTGCCTGCCAGTTCAGGGTATGCGGGTTCAATCCCTGCTCCGGGAAGATCCCACATGCTGCGAGGCAACTATGTCCGTGTGTCAGTCTGCACTCTGGAGCCAGAAAGCTGCAACTACTGAACCCAAGGGCCACAACCACAGAAGCCCATGGGCTTAGAGCTTGTGCTCTGCAACAAAGGATGCCACCACAATGAGAAGCTTGTGCCCTGCAAGGAAGAGTAGCCCCTCACTCACTGCAACTAGAGAAAGCCCTCGTGCAACAAAGACCCAGCACAACCAAATAAATAAATACATAGTTTTTAAAAGAAAGAAGCTGAAGCTTTGTCTAAAACAAAAAATTCACCTGCTTTGAGAAGTCATCCATCCTGTCAATATTTATAATTCATTCATTTTTAGTATATGCACAATATTGTACAACCATCCACACTATTTAATTCCAGAACACTTTCATCAACCCCAAAATAAATCTGGGTAAGGGACTCATTAGCAATCTCTAACCTCTCCCCACCACACCTCCTGGCAAACACTAATCTACTTTTTATTTCTATAGAATTACCAATTCTGGACATTCCATATAAATGGAATTATATAATATGTGACCTTTTGTGCCTGGCTTCTTTCACTTAGCATGTTTTCAAGGCTCTTCTAAGTTATAGCACGCATCAGCATTTCATTCCTTTTTATAGTTGAATCCGTCCACTCAGCAGTTGATTGGTATTTGGGTTATTTCCACTTGGGGGCTGTTATGAAGAAAGCTGCCATGAACATCCATGTACAAGTTTTCATGCGAACATACGATTTCAGTTCTCCTGGGCCTATACCTAGGAGTAGAATTGCTGGCCATGTGGTAACTCTATATTTAACATCTTGAAGAACCACCAAAACTTTTTGCAAAGCAGGTACAGCATTTTACATTCCTATCAGCAACATGAGCTTCAATTCCTCTACATCCTCACCAACAACACTTGTTATTGTCTGTCTTTTTTATTTCAGCTATTCTAGATATCTTATTGTGGTTTTTCATTTTATTTAACATCTTGAAGAACCACCAAAACTTTTTGCAAAGCAGGTACAGCATTTTACATTCCTATCAGCAACATGAGCTTCAATTCCTCTACATCCTCACCAACAACACTTGTTATTGTCTGTCTTTTTTATTTCAGCTATTCTAGATATCTTATTGTGGTTTTTCATTTGCATTTCCCTTATTTAACTTATATGCAGAGTACATCATGAGAAACATTGGGCTGGATGAAGCACAAGCTGGAATCAAGATCGCCGGGAGAAATATCAATAACCTCAGATATGCAGATGACACCACCCTTATGGCAGAAAGTGAAGAACAGCTAAAGAGCCTCTTGATGAAAATGAAAGAGGACAGTGAAAAAGTTGGCTTAAAGCTCAACATTCAGAAAACTAAGATCATGGCATCTGGTCCCATCACTTCATGGCAAGTAGATGGGGAAACAGTGGAAACAGTGGCTCACTTTATTTCTCTGGGCTCCAAAACCACTGCAGATGGTGATTGCAGCCATGAAATTAAAAGACGCTTACTCCTTGGAAGGAAAGTTATGACCAACCTAGATAGCATATCAACAAACAGAAACATTACTTTGCCAACAAAGGTCCATCTAGCCAAGGCTATGGTTTTTCCAGTGGTCATTCATGGATGTGAGAGTTGGACTATAAAGAAAGCTAAGGGCCGAAGAATTGATGCTTTTGAACTGTGGTGTTGGAGAAGACTCTTGAGAGTCCCTTGGACTGCAAGGAGATTCAACTAGTCCATCCTAAAAGAGATCAGTCCTGGGTGTTCATTGGAAGGACTGATGTTGAAGCTGAAACTCCAATAGTTTGGCCACCTGATATGAGGAGCTGACTCATTTGAAAAGACCCTGATGCTGGGAAAGATTGGGGGCAGGAGGAGAAGGGGATGACAGAGGATGAGATGGTTGGATGGCATCATTGGCTCGATGGACATGGGTTTGGGTGGACTCTGGGAGTTGGTGATGGACAGGGAAGTCTGGTGTGCTGTGGTTCATGGGGTCACAAAGAGTCGGACACAACTGAGCAACTGAACTGAACTGTACTGAATGACTAAAGATGTTGAGCATCTCTTCATGTGATTACTGACCATCTGTATGTCTTTTTTGGAGAAATGTCTGTTCAAATCCTTTGCTCATTTTTTTTTAATTGAGTTATTTTCATCTCTATTATTGAATTATAATAATTCCTTATGTATTCTAGATGTCAGTCCCTTATCAGACATGATTCACAAATATTTTCTCCCCTTCTATGGTTGTCTTTTCACTTTTTTGGCAGTGTCCTTTGGCATTTGTCCTTTGAAGCACAAATTTTTTTCATTTTAATGAAGCTAAATTTATCCACTTTTCTTTTGTTGTTTGTGCTTTTGGTAATATAGCTAAGAGACCATTGCCTAATCCAGGGTCACAAAAATTTACTGCGGTGTGTTTTCTATGAATTTCGTGGTTTTAGCCCTTATATTTAAGTTTTTGATTCGTTGTGAGTTTATTTTGATATATGATGTGGGAAGGGGTCCAACTTCATTCTTTGCCTGTGGATATCCAGTTGTCTGAGCACCATCTGCTGAAAAGACACAATGTTGGAATCCTTATCAAAAATAAATTGGCCATAAATGTACAGACTCTCAATTCTATATGATCTATATTTATTGATCTATATGTCTACACTTAGGCCAGTATCATACTGTCTTGAAATAAAAAACTTTGAGTCTTCTAACTGTTTCCTATCAAGATCATTTTGGCTCTTCTGAGCATGATTGCATTTTTAAATTATTTAATTAATTTTTAAATTCTCTATTTGATTAGCTTGTTTATTTTATTAGTTTCTGATTCCTCACTGGAATGTAAGCTCTATGAGGTAAGAGACCATATCTACTTTTAATTCCCAGTTTCTACCCTCTGCACCTGTACAGGGCCTGAGTGTAAACTCAGTGTGATTTATTGAGTAAATGAATGAATGATTGAATACCCAAGTTTTTATAGCAAAAAATATTATAAATAGCATAAATATTAAAAAATAAGAAAGTGTTTCAGTTATAATGTGTTAATGAGATAGAATATTATACAATCATTAAAAACCATATCTTCAGGAATTCCCTGGTGGTCCAGGAGTTGAGACTTGGTGCTTTCACTTAGCAGGCCCCCAGATTCTATCCCTGAGAAGGAAACTAAGATCCCACAAGCCCCACAGTGCAGCCAAAAGCAAAACATGTTTTCTAGGGAATTCCCTGGCAGTTCAGTGGTTAAGGCTCCCTTCCAATGCCAAAGTCCTGGGTTCAATCCCTGATCAGGAAAATAAGATCCTGCAAACTGTGTGGCATGGCCAAAAAAACAAACAAAAAAAAAAAAACATGCATTCTAAGAATATTTACCAATTCGGAGAATCATTGAACTTGATCTCGATTCTGCATAAGTGAAAATAAGGGCTAAAAAAATCATGGAAATCTTAATAGCAATTACCATGAAAAATTGTGATTACAGGTAATTTTAATTTTCTTCTTTATGCTTTTCTCTAATTTCTACTTTTTCTGCAATTTGCTTGCATTGCCTCCATAAAAGGAAGATAACATTATTAACTAAAAGTATCCATATTTGGTAAGGTTGTATATAGACTTTCAGATTTGCAATAATAGTCAATGGTTCTGTTTTTAAGATTTTGGTTGTTAGTGGTGCTAATCGCTAGTGACTTGAAGGGTTTCAGGTTCTATAGGGAAACTGGCACTTGTGATGTGTTCTCTGGGAAATTCGAGTTAAAGATGTGAGGCATATAAGATATACTATAAACGAGCTCCTGCCTGAGTCTCATCTGTGACCTGGTCAACCATCACTCGATAACCTGTGGGAACCCAAAGGCCCAGGGCAGACTGTGAACTTCATCTTTCATCCAAATCCCCAGTGGTGACCATTGCACCAGAGCACAGACAAGGGCTAACCAACTGACTTCCCAGGTGGCTCACATGGTAAAGAAACTGCCTGCAATGCAGGAGACCTGGGTTCAGTCCCTGGGTGAAAAAGATCCCCTGGAGAAGGGCATGGCAACCCATTCCAATATTCTTGCCTGGAGAACTCTGTGGACGGAGGAGCCTGGTGGGCTATAGTCCATGGGGCTGCAAAGAGTCGAACGTGACTGAGTGACTAATACTTCACGTTACTTCACTACACACCTACAATCAATTAGAATTCAAATGTCGTTGACTTACAGAATGTGTGACAACTTTAAATTCAAGCAAAATTCTGTTCCAGAAACTTTAGGTTTGAAAAATTCTTTAGAATTGCTGAAGTTAGCTGTGGCCCAACCATCTTAGCGAGTCAACCACAAACATTTGTGTTCAAGAGTAACTTCTCTACAAAGAACAAATCTGAAGACAGTGTGAAGAAAAGGGGACCCTCCTACACTGTTGATGGGAATGTCAATTGGTACAGCCACTGTTGAAAACAGAATGGAGGTTCCTTCAAAAGCTAAGACTAGAGCTACATATGAGCCAGCAATCTCACTGCTGGGCATATAACCAGAGAAAACATGATCTGAAAGGATACATGCACCCTAATGCTCATTGCAGCACTGTTTACAATAGTCAAGACATGGAAGCAACCTAAATGTCCATCAACAGAGAATGGATAAAGAAGGTGTGGTACATATATACAATGGAATATTACTCGGCCATTAAAAATAATGAAATAATGCCATTTGCAGCAACATGGATGGACCTAGAGAGTGTTATACTGAGTGAACTCAGACAGAGAAGGAGAAATATCGTATGACATCCCTTATATGCCGAATCTAAAAAGAAATGATATAAATGGACTTAAAAACAGAAAGAGATACATAGACCTAGAAAATGAACTTATAGCTGCTGGGAAGGAAGGGATAGCTAGGAACTTTGGGAAGGTCATGTACACACTGCTTGCTCTATTTTAAATGGATAACAAAGACCTGTTTATAACACATGGAACTCTGTTCAATATTATGCGCCAGCCTGGATGGGAGGGGGCTTTGAGGGGAGAAAGGATACATGTATTTTTATGCTGTTCATCTGAAACTACCACAACATTGTTAATCGGCTATACCCCAGTACAAAATAAGAAGTTTCAAGGTTGGGAAAAAAAGTTTATGGACATAAACTAATCAATGGTGGCAGAAGTCAGAAGAGTGTGTACATTTGGGAGGTTCCTGACTGGCTGGGACACAGGAAGCCTGGGAATGGGCTTTAGATCTTTGTCAGATGCTCTGTAGGTGTAATGTGTTTCTATATATATATGATGTTCATTGAGCTAAACACTCAAGGTCACATAGTCTACTATGTGGTCAATAAAAAGAATAAAAGATCACTGCTTTTTAAAAAAATCCTCAAATCACTTTATTTTTAATGCTCACTTTTTTTCCTGACAATGTATGTTCCTTCAAAATTTGAAAAATACAGACAAGCATCAAAAAATGAAAATCATTTCTAATCCATCCACCAAAATAACTTGGCATTATGATACATGTTGTCTGAAGCCCTATGACAGCTCAGCTTCTGTGCACTGGCTTATAGGGCAGCTAGAAAGTTCTGAACCAACACCCATCAACTTCAACATTGGCGCTGGGCACTGCGGCCACATAGACATCACCCACCCACAATGAAACCTGTTTCCAATATCCACACTGCTTCTTTCCAGCAGCAAAAACCAGTTGGTTGGTTTTCAAAACCAGTTGCTGGTAATTACCTTGCTACTCACCCTCCATGACAAACCCATGCCGTTCATACTGTAGCCCCAAAGAAAATCTGCAGAAGTTGTGAAGCTGAGAACCCAAAATGGGGACCAGGAAGAGCAAATGATCGCTCCCCAGCTTTCATCCCATCAAATCTCAAACTCACCTCCCCTCAGGAGCATGTAGGACAGCACTGTAGCATCATATCTGCCTCCTGGAACAGATCCACATGAGTTAAGAGGCTGAGCTGACACAGAGCTCGAGTCACAATCTTGTGATATGACAGTACTCTTTCTTGAATAAAGCAAATGAATAATCAATCTCTTTGACTGAAGACAGAGGTCGTCCCTGATTCATGAAACTTTGGAGAGGTGAGCTCCAGATTCAGTAATAGGGACACGGATGGCTCAAATAGCAAGCTTTCAGGAAGCCTCTGCCACCTGCTAGGCGCTGAGCCAATTGCCCTACTAATGTTCATTGACTGCACTCTTTCTGACCAGCCCTATGAGACGGTGCTGTAGTCATCCCCACTTCAGACAAGGGACTTAAGGCTCCGAAGCACCTCCTCCTGGTGGGCATCACCCTGGGGAATGGACGATTAAGAGTTAAGTAAAGTTGTCACCTGTTCAGAGAACTTGGAGTAATGAAGTGCAAGTGAAAATGTTAGTTTAGTCACTCAGTCGTGTCTGACTCTTTGTGACCCCTTTGTAGCCCACCAGGCTCCTCTGTCTATGGAATTCTCTAGGCAAGAATACTGGAATGGGTTGCCATTTCCTTCTTTAGGGGATCTGCCCGACTGAGGGACTGAACCCTGGTCTCCTGTATTGCAAGCAGTTTCTTCACCATCTGAGCCACCGGGGGTACCTGTTGTTAAGTCCAGAGAACTCAGGGTATCTGTTGTTAAGAATAAAGCCAGAAATATGTTTCTGGTGCAGTTAAAAAAAAAAAGCGCACATAAAGAGGAGCACGCTGCAGGACGGTCTGGTGGGAATAAAAGGGTTGAGTGTTGAGAGAGGTGACGACCCACTTTCAGTTTCCCTGTTTCCTTTATTAGATTTTTTTTCAGCTCCCACACAAGGAAGAAATTAGCCATTTGGTTCCATAGGCATCCTACATCTACGTTTCCTTAGCTAGTGTGACAATTCTCGTTTAATCTTTCATCTAACAGAGAAAATTATATTAATACAAATGCCATATAGACTTTCATCAAAAAAAAAAAAAAGCCAGGATGTCTTTGTAAATGTTAGCTGGTGGCGTGTGTCATCCATCTCATTTACGACGAGGAAGCTGAGTCAGAGAGAGGAAGTATGACTGGGGTTTAGTTAAAAGTAAACCACTGTGCTTCATTTCATCTGAAAATCACAGGCAACGCAATAGGCCACATCTGCTATTCAAAGCCAAAGGAAAAGAGGGAAGAAATATTCCCAAAATACCTACGGGTACGACAGCTAAAGCCACGTTATAGCTAATGTTTGAAGGAGGCTAAGCTGACCGGCCCTCTTTAGCCTACAAAGACGCCATTCAGTCTGACACTGAACTAGCTGTTTGGTCTCAGAAGATACATTCTCTTGCCTGTAGAATTGGTTTTCTTTACTTCCTAGCCCCACCTGAAAAAAATAAATAAAAAGATTATTGGACAAGATGGCCCCTGAAGTCTCCTTAGCTCCTCTCTGTGTAGTTGAACCTTTATAGGCCTAGTGCCAAAGCCACATTCTCAGCCCAGCCAGGCTTCTTCTGTGGACCCACTGGGCCTTGAGCTCTAATCTCAGCACTGGGCCTCCGTATTATTGAATCAGACTGTATCTGGATGCCTGGCTTTGTCTTCCATTCCTTGTCACACTCCCTTCTGCCTGGAGCCTGCCTCACTATCCTGGCTCTTAGTGAGCGCCTGCCAGCCCAGCATCTGGACACTGACAACTGAGAACCTGGCCAAGCGATCTTAGAAGCCTTGTCATGGCAACCGGATCTCTTAAAACAGCCCCTTCGCATTCCTTGGGATGGTGACTTGTATCTTCTTTCTTTTGATACTTGTCAGCCTTGTTAGGCTTATCCATCTTACTGATTATTTTTTTCCACAGAATCAGATTTTTGTTTCATGATTTTTTTTCCTATTGATTTTGTTTTTCATTACATTGATTTCTGCTTTTATCTTTGTTATTTCCTTCCTGCTACTTGATTTGGCTTTATTTTGTTCTTTTTTAGTGTCTTGAGCTAGATACTTGGGTCACTGCTTGGAGAAATTTTCTCTTTTCCAAAGTAAGCATTTGTTGCTACAAATTTCCCTCTTGGAACTATTCTAGCTGTGTCTCACATATTTTGATATGATGTAATTTCATTTCCATTCAATTCTATGTATTTTTGAATTTCCTTTGCAATTTGTCCTTTGTCCCAGGGATTATTTATTTATAGGCATGTTGCTTAATTTTCAAGTATTTGTATATTTTTCTGTTATCTTTCCTTATCAATTTCTAATTTGAATTCATTGCGGTCAGAGAACATAGTTTGTATGATTTCAATTATTTTAAACTTGGTTAGATTTGCTTGCTTTATGGCTTGAGCTGTGGTCTATCTTAGCAGATATTCCATGAGTACTTGATAAGAATGTTTTATTCTGTTGTGGTTTCATAGAGGACTCTATAGATGTCTATCTGACTCTATAGTTGATTATGTTGCTTGGTTGTGTATATCTTTGCTGATTTTCTGGAGAAGGCAATGGCACCCTACTCCAGTACTCTTGCCTGGTAAATCCCACGGATGGAGGGGCCTGGTAGGCTGCAGTCCACGGAGTCGTGAAGAGTTGGACACTACTGAGCAACTTCACTTTCACTTTTCACTTTCATGCATTGGAGAAGGAAATCGTAACCCACTCCAGTGTCCTTGCCTGGAGAATCCCAGGGACGGGGAGCCTGGTGGGCTGCCGTCTCTGGGGTCGCGCAGAGTCGGACATGACTGAAGCGACTTAGCAGCAGCTGCAACAGCTGATTTTCAGCACAGTAACCCATCCCTTGCTTGGAGTGAGCTGTAGAAGCCTCTATCTATAACTGTGAGTATATACAAGCATTTCTGTACCTGTTTCTGTTATAAGAATTAGTTCATAATACACATGTAGCTACACTATGCTCTTCTCATCCAACAATGCCTTGTGAAATCCAGTCAACTATAATAAAACTCTAACTCACTGTTTTAAATGTCTGCATGTTACTGTGTAGTATTAATACAACACAACTTATTCCACCATTCTGCTGGGGGACATTCACTTTATTTTATGGGTAGTGTTATTTTCAGTGATGATTCCGCTGTCCTTCTTAATTGTGATTCTGAGTTTTGCTGACCAAGGTTGATGGTTGGAAGTTCACAATAGTTGTATGGCCTATAGGAGGAGGATAGAAGGGCAGAGATGAGTCTGCACTCAGTCTTTTGATAAAAGGAACTGTGATTCTGAAAATCATCTGTTTGTAGATTATAACGAATAATCCACAAAGAAAGCCCTATCATCCTTTCTTGGAAAACAGAGCAGCTGTATCTTAGACAAATGTGAATTTACCTGTGTCATGGAGGCATATGAACTAAGGCCCAAATTAAGGCCCAAATTATCCTTCAGTTCAGTTCAGCCGCTCAGTCATGTCCGACACTTTGCAACCCCATGGACTGCAGCACTCCAGGCCTCCCTGTCCGTCACCAACTCCCAGAGTCTACTCAAATTCATGTCCGTTGAGTCACTAATGCCATAAGCCATCTCATCCTCTGTCGTCTCCTTCTCTTCCCACCTTCAATCCTTCCCAGCATCAGGGTCTTTTCCAATGAGTAAGTTCTTTGCATCAGGTGGCTAAAGTATTGGACTTTCAGCTTCAGCATCAGTCCTTCCAATTAATATTCAGGACTGATTTCCTTTAGGATGGACTGGCTGCGTCTCTTTGCTGTCCAAGGGACTCTCAAGAGTCTTCTCCAACACCACACTTCAAAAGGATCCATTCTCTGGCACTTAGCTTTCTTTATAGTCCAACTCTCACATCCATACATGACTACTGGAAAAACCATAACTCTGACTGGATGGACCTTTGTTGGCAAAGTAATGTCTCTGCTTTTTAATGAGCTATCTAGGTCGGTCATAACTTTTCTTCCAAGGAGCAAGTGTCTTTTAATTTCATGGCTGCAATCACCATCTGCAGTGATTTTGGAGCCCCAAAAGTAAAGTCTGTCACTGTTTCCATGGTTTCCTCATCTATTTGCCATAAAGTGATGGGACCAGATGCCATGGTCTTAGTTTTCTGAATGTTGAGCTTTAAGCCAACTTTTTCACTCTCCTCTTTCACTTTCATCAAGAGGTTCTTTAGTTCTTCTTCACTTTCTGCCATAAGGGTGGTGTCATTTGCATATCTGAGGTTATTGATATTTCTCCCATCAATCTTGATTCCAGCTTGTGCTTCATCCAGTCCAGCATTTCTCATGATGTACTCTGCATGTAAGTTAAATAAGCAGGGTGACAATATATAGCCTTGATGTACTCCTTTCCTGATTTGGAACCAGTCTGCTGTTCCATTTCTAGTTCTAACTTATCCAGTTCTAAATGTCCACTTCTAAATTATCCTTAGGACAGACAAAACTCTAAAAATAGAATATACACTAATCCAAGCAATTCCACCAAATTTTTCATATGAGCAATGTCTCTTGAAAGTAATTAACAAACTAAGACATAAACAAATAGAATCCAGGGTATCATGAGATTGGGACTGATGATTGAGTGAGAAATGTTTAACTTGGAGAGAAGAAAGCAAGGGAAACATTCCTCCAGCTTCCTCAGGCTCTGTAACCTAATAATGAAGATCAGACCTGCAAACATCAACCACATGGAGGGAAGCCATCGAGTGTAATCCAACAAGGACCAGTGTTAGAATGGTCCCTCCTTTAAATAGGGAGCATCCTGACTCTAAGAGGCTAGAGATGGCAGCTGACCTCTCACCGTCCCTCTGACTCTGGCCAACCCCTAGTCAAACGCCATGCCCACTCCCACCTTCAAAGTGTTTCTCACTCTGGCTCTCTTGCTTGAACACCCTCCACTCTTCCACCTACCCAGATCTGGACAGTCTTTCAGGACCCAGAAAACAAAAATCCCACACCTTCTGTGAAACCTTTCTTGATAACTCCAGCCACCACCAATCTCTCACTATGCCATTAGCGCCTTATTGAACATGATTTTTTTTTTCTTTCTTTTTAAAATGGAGCCACTTTTCCTTCTCAACTGGATCACAAGTTCCTTTTGTAAAATCACCCTGTACCTCTTTCACAATCCACAATACCTTCCACAGGACAAGGCAAGTAATTGAGTCCTCAGAAAATCCTTGTTGATACATTCATTTTCCCTCATTCTTCTTCATAAATCCACGTGCTTTAATTAGAGGTGGGAGCATGTGGAAGTGTTCAGTTTAGCTTTCTGTTTGGAAATGTCCTGGTGACATTTGGTCATACAATATTTTAACTTAATAATAATTATTCATGGCTCTCATTAAAGTTGATTCTCGTATTGAAATCCTTCTGCAATTAGTGTTAGAGAAAAAGCAATATAAAACAGAATTCATGGGTCCCTCTGATCTAGGGAACAGCCTGTAAAGACTTTCGGTGGGCTATGTCATAGACGCCAGTTCACAGAAAGAACAATCATCAAGGGATTTTTAAACAGAACGGAGTTCAAAATGTGCCTCTCTGAAGTCACATTCTTAATCACCAACCATATATGACAGGACCACAGGTCACCCTCCTAAGCAGTTTCTTTTGCTCTGTCATACACCCCAATGTCCTCCAGCCACCTTGATTCCTCCATTTTCACATAGTAAGTGTTTGTCACAGGCTCTTTACCCAGGGACATTTTGGGGAGAGCCAGCTGACCTCCTTTTCCACAGTGCATGACCAGGTAAACCTTCTCTGGAGAATGATTTCTTGAAAGCAGGGACCATTGAATTCATGTTAGGTTTGCAGGAGCTCTGGCAATATGCATCTGGCAGGTTCTCACTCAGCATGGATTGAACTGATGAACACAAAGACAGGCCTACGGGGCTGTGGAGACCCTGAGGAGTGACATTAACTCTGCCTCACCAGAGAGACAGGAGGGAACAGCTGCCCGAAGTTCTTGAAAGCTAACAGAGTTAATGGACTCTCCATCTCAAGGGACACGATTTTGAGAAAACTCTAGGAGACAGTGGAGGACAGAGCAGCCTGGCGTGTTGCAGTCCATGGAGTCGCAGAGTCAGGCACAACTGAGCGACGGAACAACAGAGTTATTCCAGGCCAAGACGGAGTGGACAGAAAGGCCCAGAGTGGGACAATGGCCTTTGAACTAAGGCCAGAGTGCAACTTGTTTGGGGAAAACAAGTTGTTTTAAGAGGCTGGAAAACTGGAGAGGCAAAAGTTGAAGCTCAAGAGCTAAACTGAAGCCAGATCGTGAACATCTGGGTGTCGTATGGAATTCATTTGGATTGAATTCCATAAGCAAAAGCAAGCGACAGAGAGATTTTAATTAAGAAGATGAGATATGCATTTTACAAAGATAAACGACTCACCACATTAACTGAATAATGCAAAAAATATATATTTACTCACTAGATGCTGGAAACTAATTTGAAAGTTTTTGGAAACTTAGGTTATAGGAAATGTTTCTTAACTTGTAAAAAGGTATATGACAGTAAATGTCCTCCTTTATAGTTAAGTAAGAGGAGTCTCTTTGTAGCCAGGAATGAAAAAGTCACCTTTATCATTAGAATTGATCACTGTTCTCTTGGTCCCACAAGTATCATTGGAAAAAATTAATATTAGCTAAAACTTACTGTACTCACAGGCAAAAATATTTGCCCAAATGGAAACACGTCTGTAGAAGAATGTTCATTATTTTACTGGGATAAATTGGAAACTATCTACATGTCTAACAATAGCTGCTGCTGCTGCTAAGTCACTTCAGTCATGTCTGACTCTGTGCACCCCCATAGATGGCAGCCCACAAGGCTCCCCCATCCCTGGGATTCTCCAGGCAAGAACACTGGAGTGGCTTGCCATTTCCTTCTCCAATGCATAAAAGTGAAAAGTGAAAGTGAAGTCGCTCAGTCCTGTCCGACTCTTAGCAACCCCATGGATTACAGCCTACCAGGCTCCTCCATCCATGGGATTTTCTAGGCAAGAGTACTGGAATGGGGTGCCATTGCCTTCTCCGGTCTAACAATAGAGAACTGACTAAGTATTAGCACCTCCATATACATGAATATTGGGCTTCCCAGGTGGCTTAGTGGTAAAGAACTGCCCACCAATGCATGAGACAAGAAACATGGATTCAACCCCTGGGTAGAGAAAATCCCCTGGAGGAGAATATGGCAACCTACTCCAGTACTCTTGCCTGGATTAGCCCATGGACAGAGAAGCCTGGTGGGCTACAGTCCATGGGGTTGCACAGAGTCAGACACAACTGAAGCGACTTAGCACACATGCATGCACACATACATGCATGCATGTAGCTTGTGCATGAATATTAAGCAAATGCCAAAAAGAATGAAGCAGAATTATAAAGACTAATACTGAAAGATTTCCAAGGCATATTAAATTTTTTTAAAAAGCAGGTCACAGAAAAATGTATGTAGAATATTTTGCTTTGTGAAACAGAAAGGGAAAAGAAATGATACAGGAAAGGAAGGTAAAAAAGTGTGTATATGTGTGTCTGGAAATGCAAATAGCAAACAGGTGATGATGATTATGAAAGGAAGAAAATTTGAAGGGAAGGCATTTGAGGGTACACTCTGAAACATCTAAGTAATACTATATCATCTTTTTTATTTATTTAAAAAAGAAGAGTCCTTCCCAAAGCAATCATCAAAGACTGGTTAGTTCATTGTAATAATCACAGCAAGAAATTGTGAAGGTATGAATCAGGGCAAAAGGAAAAGAAAAAAAAAAGATTTGAAACCCTGTGGAATAGAAATGATAGCTCAGTGATTGAACAGATACAATGAGTTTAGGAAAAGGAGGTATTCAAGGATGGCTTTGAGGTCTTGAATTTGAGAAGTAGGTGAGCAATGAAACCATTAACTGAGTGGGAAAGGTCATGAATTCAGTTTAAGATTTGTTTCATTTAAGGGGCCCTGAAAGAGAGGATGGGCACGTTACATGGACAGTGAACAATACAGACCTGCGCCCAACGTACGCCCCTGGCCTTTGACCTATGACACAGGTCCAAGCCACCACCACTCCTCCTTATTACCTCTAAACTGTCTCTACTTTTATTCCTGCCTTTCCAATCTGTTTCCCACTCAGAAGATAGAATAATCTTTCACAAAGTCTCCAGTGGTTTCCCACTGTACTTGCCTAGTGCTGGCTAGGCCCTGGGGACCCTCCTTGACTCAATACACTAATTACATTGGCTACTGTCAGTTTCCATCTCCTCCTAGAATGGAACATTCATGCACACACACACTCACTCATGCTTGAACACATCTGCATACTAATTCCATCCATCTTCCTGGATATCTAGGGCTCCACTTCCACATCACCTCCTCTGAGAAGCAATCCTTGATTTCCACATCCTCACCACCAATGTGATCTCCTGGTACTTTCTCTCCTCTGTCTCCACCACTGGCACCAAAAGAGCAGGAATTATGCTTATTTAATCACCTCTTTTGGAGAAGGCAATGGCACCCCACTCCAGTACTCTTGCCTGGAAAATCCCATGGACAGAGCAACCTGGTAGGCTCCAGTCCATGGGGTCAGTAAGAGTCGGACACAACTGAGCGACTTCACTTTCACTTTTCACTTTTATGCATTGGAGAAGGAAATGGCAACCCACTCCAGTGTTCTTGCTTGGAGAATACCAGGGCCAGGGGAGCCTTGTGGGCTGCCGTCTATGGGGTCGCACAGAGTCGGACGTGACTGAAGCAACTGAGCAGCAGCAGCAGCAATCACCTCTTTATCCCCAACACATTACCCCAGGATGGTAACTTAATAAACACTAGTTGAATAAAATAATTGGTAAGTAGATTGATGGAGGAGTTAATGAATGAGAAGAAGAACAGAGAGGGTAAGACTGTTCATAAATAATCCAGGAATAGAAATGAGGAGAAAAAGCAAAGAAGAAGAACCTTCACAGCAGATGCCAGGAGTCTGGGAGACAGACTGTGAGGTGACAGCACCAGATGAAGTGGGTTTTGATTTTATAAATAGGGGGTCACCGAGGAGCCTTTTCCAGACACTGTCCACAGGTCAGAAGTCAACTGTCTCATGTTGGCGTGAATTAGGCGAAAGAAAGTGAAATGAGGAAGGTGGAGTAGCGAGGGAAGAAGGGATACTTGGAGGGGAATTTGTTTTAGGTGCAAGCAGCCTAAGGAGGGAGGAGGGCATGGTAATCCACTCCAATATTCTTGCCTGGAGAATCCCATGGACAGAGGAGCCAGAGAGCTACAGTCCCTGGAGTCGCAAAGAGTCAGATATGACTGAGCGACTAAGCTTGGCACAGTCTAAGGAGAAGGTCCAAACAATCAGCTATATTTTATAAAAAGTAATACTCAGAACTCAGCACTTCTAAGTATTGTGTAACATGTCAATATCATCCACACCTTTGAAGTTGCTGCTGCTGCTGCTAAGTCACTTCATTCATGTCTGACTCTGTGTGACCCCATAGACAGGCAGCCCACCAGGCTCCCCCGTCCCTGGGATTCTCCAGGCAAGAACAATGGAGTGGGTTGCCATTTCTTTCTCCAATGCATGAAAGTGAAAAGTGAAAGGGAAGTCGCTCAGTCATGTCCAACTCTTCGCGACCCCATGGACTGCAACCTACCAGGCTCCTCCGCCCTTGGGATTTTCTAGGCAAGAGTACTGGAGTGGGTTGCAATTGCCCTTGAAGTTAAGACTCTGCAAAGTTGTGTTACTACATATCTTTTCCCACCTCCCATAACTATCTACACCCCAAGAATTGGCAAACCCTGGGAAGATCCCCTGGAGCAGGAAATGGCAAGCCACTCCAGTATTCTCAACTGAAAAATTCATGGAGAGAGGAGCCTACCCAGCTACAGTTCATGGGATCTCAAAAAGTTGGACACAACTGAACACGCACAAACACAGCACCTAAATCATGTTTTTGTCCAGAAAGCCAGGTGTTAACTTTTCTCAGCAAATCCCTGCCCTGGGAGTCTTAACCAACAGATAATGCAGGAGTGAGAGAGGGTAGGTGGAGGGCAGGGAGTAACAGAAGTGGGGAATGCAATTAAAGGACAGGAGTTTGTGGATCACACTGGAACATCAGAACTCCCTTCTTCTTAGCCACCATTGGATGATTTTTATTTTCTTCTCCCATGTTAGTGAATAAGTAACTAAGTCACTCTGCAAACAAGCTTATTATCTATTACAGGAGTGTCTGCTTCCAGTGAACAAATTCACAGCTCAGTCCTTTAGAGAGTGCAGCCACCACCACCTCACAAATAACCATCCTTTTTAAAAAAAAGCAGTGCTTGGGGACTTCCCTGTGGTCCAGTGCCTAAGACTCCATGTTCTCAATGCAGGGGGTCCTGGTTCGATCCCTGGTCAGGGAACTAGATCCCACATGTTGCAAATAAGAGTTCTCATGCTGTATGAAGATTCAAGATGCTGAGTGCTGCAACTATGACTGTGTGCAGCCAAATAAATAAATAAGATAACTTTTTTAAAAGCAGTGTTTGGACTCCCCTGGTGGTCCAGTGGTTAAGACTCTGGACTTCCAGTGCCGGGGACACAGGTTCAATCCCTGGTCAGGGAAGATCCTGCATGCCACATTGTGAGGCCCCAAAAACAATAATAATAATTTAAAAATTTAAAAGCAATGTCTCTAGCCCAGAGACCAGGAGGAGAGTCTGAAGGGGGACTCCTGAAGGAGTGAAACCAGCAGAACCAGACAGGGACATCCAAGACTGACACATGCGAGAATCAGGATTTCTAGACTGTGCCCCAGCTTCCATCAGTTACAAGAACAAGGACAAAAGACAGAAGCTTCTCAGAACGTGAGCTCAGGAAAGCCTCAAGTGTCTAACAGTGCTTCCTCTGGCCCAAGACTCAGGCCAGCGTGCCCACGTGATGATCAGCCTTTCACACAAAGCCTAGTTTCTGAAAGGGACCAGCCCTAGCTACTTCCACTGTCTGGTAATATATACTCCTCATTCTCTAATTTGCTCAAGGCTACAAACAGAAGCTCACATGAAACCACTTTTTAAAAATCTATGAGAGCAACCCTTAAATTGAGAAAACTAGGCCTATAAATTATTATTGTTATTTGCAAATCAGAAAAAAAATGCAGTTTTTCCATTTCAGTAATGACTCAAAGTGGGGCTTCCCAAGTGGCTCACCAGTAAAGAATCCACCTGCCAAGGTGGGAGACTCAGGAGAAATGGGCTTGATCCCTGAGTCAGAAAGATTCCCTGGAGAAGGAAATGGCAACCCACTCCAGTACTCTTGCCTGAAGAATCCAATGGACAGAGGAGCCTAGCAGACTACAGACCATGGTGTCACAAAAGGAACTGGACATGACTTAGTGACTATACAACAACAATAACACATGGATCTAGAAACATCTGTTTCCCTCCTAGAGCCTCTGTCCCTGGTTGAGAGCCTGTACACAGACACATAAGGGGGCTGTATTTCCACCAGTGAACTTGTTCTGGCCTCTGGTGATAATGTTAGGTGTGACACCTCATGTATCAGGCCTCCACTCTGAGCAAGTGTCAAACCACAGACACGCTCTTGCTACTGGTCCCAAAAGTTCCACAGCTCTCCTGGTGTGCAGGGGTCATAGTTCATCTGTCTTATACTCTAGAGCTTTGGTTTGAAGTCCTG
Organism: Cephalophus harveyi; assembly: GCA_006410635.1. Lineage (NCBI taxonomy): Eukaryota > Metazoa > Chordata > Mammalia > Artiodactyla > Bovidae > Cephalophus > Cephalophus harveyi. Next base: position 20,892 of record SJYT01051436.1, on the reverse strand, counting down.
CTTGAGGAATTTTTAAAGGTGTCTCCATTTGGTGCCCAGAGAAATGGTAAAAAAACCTGAGACTCTTCCAGGAGATTTACTTAGTCGTTTCTTATCTTTCATCTCCATTCTTCCAGGGCACATGAATCTCCCTAACTGTTTGGGTGAACTAATGGCCATCCTAGATGAGACTCCAAAAGTTTGTGGCTATGCCTGTGATGGTAAATTGGCGTGTTAACTTGGCTAGGCCACCGGGTGCCCAGAGACGGACCAACAGTGATTCTGGGTGTTTCTGTGAAAGTGTTTAGGGATGACTTTAACATTTAAATAGATAGACTGAGTAAAGCAGACTGCCTTTCCTAATGTGGGTGGGTCTCATCCAGTCAACTGAAGGCCTGAATAGAACAAAAGACTGACACTCCCCTAGGATAAGAGGGAACTCCTCCTCCCGGAGGGCCTTCAAACTGGGATAATGGCTTTCTCCTGCCTTTGGACTCACTGAAATGTTGTCTCTTCCTGGGTCGTAAGCCTGCTGACTCACCCTGCGGACTTCTTAGTAATCACATACGCCAATGCCTTGTCACAAAACTCCTCCTATACGTACATCCTACTGGTTCTCTATCTCCGGAGACCCTGGACTAATACACTGCTATAAAAACAGTTTGGGAGAAAACCCATTCCTCAAAGGGTTATCTGGTTGCTAGAGAGTCAGAGGTGGGGTGGTCCAGGGGAGTCCGAGCAGGATGGGTGGTGAGTTACAGCTCCCACCCCATCCCCTGGGGGTGCCCATCAGTGGTGCCTCTTGGAGCCCACCGTCATCACCTTTAAAGAAGAAACCACAAGGGCTGCCCTACCGTCTCTGAGCTGGGGACCACAGAGTCAAATGCAAGGGTGTCCCAGTGCCTGTGACCCTGAGCATGCTCCGCCAGATGTGGAAGCACTATGAAACCCAATCCTGCAACTTATTCATCAGAACCTCGAATTCTGTCTGAGCACCCCAGCCCTGCACGATTCAGGAAGTGGGGGAGGCCGTGAGCTGGCAGCTGGAGAAGCTGACTCTTGGGTACCTGAGGGCTCATCGGATCATCCTCTCTTTTTTTTTATGTTGATGTTTTGTATGCTAGGTGTGTGTTTGAAAATCTCCACAGCACATGTTTACATTTTATAAAGAAAGGTTGATGGGACTTCTAAGACTCTACCCTCCCAAAGCAGGGGCGCTGGGTTCAGTTCCTAGTCAGGAAATTAGGTTCCACTAAAAGCCCGAATGCCACAGCTAAAGATCCCGCATGCTGCAAATAAGACCTGGGAGCAGCCAAAGAGTAATACCATACATTCAGAAAAAAAAGAAAGATGGACAAAAGAAGCAGGTGAGAGACATCACAAGGGTGCAGGGCTGCCAGCAACAGAAGGTGGCCCATCGGTGTCTGGGCTTAGAGTCCATGACCATGTTTCTCTGCGGGCCCTGGGACCCATCAGATAATGGGTCCCAGGCCCCGGAGGCTGCCTTTCTCATCACTGCTGCCTTATAGAAACCATTCAGCATTAGGGGACAACCATCTGTTCCCCCATACGCCCTCCTCTCCGGGGTTGGGGGAGGGCAAAGGTCCTCTCCTGCTGAGCAGGCTGTGGGGACTTCTGCTTGAACAGGCCTCTGCTCAGTAACATCAGTGTCCAAACCGAGGCCTGGAGGGAAAGGAAATAAGAAGTATGTGCCAAGTCCTAGGAGGGAAAGGGGTCTTCAGGATCTGACCCGGTGCAGCATAGCGGTCCTAGCAGAACCGAACTGAGCACACACACTGAGGCAACCTCCAGGAGGGCCAATGAAAGGGCTGATTCTTCACCATGAAGAACATTCAAAAAACAGTCACCTTTTCATGGTTTTATCACCAGAGATAAAAACATTGTTTCTTCCTCTTTGGGGGAAAGCATAAGAGACCCTGCTTTTATAGTGTTTCTGCTGAAAACCAGGTNAGGCAACCTCCAGGAGGGCCAATGAAAGGGCTGATTCTTCACCATGAAGAACATTCAAAAAACAGTCACCTTTTCATGGTTTTATCACCAGAGATAAAAACATTGTTTCTTCCTCTTTGGGGGAAAGCATAAGAGACCCTGCTTTTATAGTGTTTCTGCTGAAAACCAGGTTGCTGCTGCTGCTGCTGCTAAGTCATTTCAGTCGTGTCCGACTCTGTGCGACCCCATAGATGGCAGCCCACCAGGCTCCCCCATCCCTGGGATTCTCCAGGCAAGAACACTGGAGTGGGTTGCCATGTCCTTCTCCAATGCATGAAAGTGAAAACCAGGTTAGGGGCTAGTTTTCCTTCAACAGGGTTAGAGCTGTGCTGTGGTTTTTCAAAAAATTTTTAAAAAGAAGATTTTTATATGGGCAAGTGGTATTAGAAATGTTGAATATTTGCAAAAGCAATAGGATTGAACCTGGTCTGTGAGGCCCTTTAGACTGCCAAACAATTATGTTTAATGGAATTTGATAAAATAAAGTCTGTCAGAAGGGTCTCAGCAGAGAGGCTGGGTGAAGGCCAAATCCCACTGAGTCTGTGGAGTTGGTACAAATTTAAATTTCTTAAAATTTGGCATCAAATCTTTGCTGCTTTTTCTGCCCATTCAATAGACAGAAGTGAGGAAAGGCTCTTCTGAGAGGCCTTTACTTTAGCAAAACAACACGTTTCAGAAAAACTAAGATGGTTTCAAGTCAGCTTGAAAGTAAGCAGCTGGGACCTCCCTGATTAAGATTCTACACTTCCACTGCAGGGGACAATGATTCAATCCCTGGTCAGGGATGTAAGATCCCTCATGCCAGGTGGTGTGGCCAATAAATAAATATAGAAAGCAAGGAGCATCATAACAACAAGCTCTTTGAACATTCTTCCTCAGAAAGTCTTGGCTTGGAGGGTTTCAGGTACTCTGAAGCTGCTGAGCATCAGAAACACCAGTGATAAGGTGAGGCTCCTGCCCCTCGACTCTCCCATTTCTGCACCTTCTCCTCCGGCACCCAGGTCTCCCTACAGCTCCTGCAGGAGATGAGACCATGGCTAGAAATGGAGATCTCAGCTGGAAGGTGGTAGAACTTGCCAGACCTCCTTTGTCGAGGGACAAGGCAAGTCTGAGCCCAGAATCTGAGGGCGAAAGACCAAGGATGCCCTGAGCTGGCATCATCTACCAGAGCAAGGGCAGAGGCTGATCCCAGCCTGAGGCACTGCAGAGTCAAGAAGACACTAGAGGAAACCAGTTCCCCAAGGAGAGCAGCAACTGGTCCTCTCCCCCAGGTGCATCACAGGTATGCATGGCACCTTCTCCCCACCAAGGTGAAGAGAACAGCATTGCGCGAACCATGGAAACTCAGCCTTTGACCTGGCATCTTGTTGGAATTCGGTGGTTCTCGTGGAGATTCCTGGCCCTGGCCCCCTAAGTTTAATTAGTGTCTTTCTCTTTATTTTAGGAAAGCAGCGCCAATCCTAGTGCTGGGAGGCACAGACTGATGCCTCTGTGTGTGTGTGTGTCTGTGTGTGTGTGTCTGTGTCTGTGTCTGTCTGTGTGTCTGTGTGTGTGTGATTAGTTGCTCAGTCATGTCTGACTCTCAGCAACTCCATGGTCTAGAGCCCACCAGACTCCTCTGTCCATGGGACTTTCCAGGCAAGAAAACTGGATTGGGTTACCATTTCCTCCTTCAGGGGATCTTGCGGAGCCAGGGATTGAACCCGCGTCTCCTGTGTCTCCTGCGCTGGCAGGCGGATTCTTACTTGCCGAGCCTTTACCACTGAGCCACATGGGAAGCCCAGACTGACACATATGAACAGGTTATTGTCTCCACGCTGGTGGTGGGGAGGGAAGAGGCTAAACCACATGGGGACAGAATGATTTGTTGTTTTTTGGTGTTTTTTTTTTTAACCTCAACTGAAAATCAATGCTTATGAATTTGCAGAACCAAAAGCAACTTGTAAGATTATTGTGCAGTTGCATGTGCACAAACACACACACACACACACACATACAGAGCCAACATCCACCCACTCAGCAGGACATACTTACGCTTAATTCCTCCCACCATAAAGACATTCTTCATCCACTATACACTGTAAATTTTTTATGCTAAAATTCAATTTTTTTCTTATCCTTTACCCAGGAAATATGCCCAATTGATCATTTTTTGCATTTCATCTGAAACTATCTTTATCTGAATTAATTCCACGTAACTTTATTTGTCCTTGGGTATTTTTGTTTGAAGTGTTGAATCTTCACTGTGCTTTCCCCTGAACCCTATGCAACCCTATGGGCAGTAGCACCATGGGGTCTGGTCTTGGCCGCAGCCACCCAGAAGGCACGTGACCTGGGAAAGCACACCCTGACACCATGGTGCAAGCCGGAGGCCCCTTTCTTCCAGATGCACGAGGATCAGGAGCAAAGACCTGCCCCAGTCATGACAGGTTGACCTCTTGAGCACCACTAAGGTGGCCAGGCACCCTGCAGATTCTCCACATCCAGGCTGTGTTCCTGCTTGGAGACACCACAACCAAGCAAGGGGCGGCAGGCTTCACACACCCTTCAGAACAAGCCAGTTGGCTGGAAAGCCAGCCTCTTACATGTCTTATATGTCTGTTGCCCAAGTGTCCCATTATCACAACTTTGCTTAAATGATATTTATCATATATGACAAATATGAAAATCTGACATATATTCAAAGATAAAACCAAGTGGGAATGTAAAGGAGCAAGAAGTCCACTCTTTGTAAGATTTAAGTTTCATTGAAAGCTTATCTTTCAGAATTATTTTCTCTTAAATGTGAATGTAAAAGTAATGAATGAAATAATCAGGCATTTCTGGAAATATGACACTTACTATTCTCTAATGACCCTGTCCAAAGTCATTACAAGTTGTTTACTTGGTGTGTGTGTACATGTGTGTATGAGTGTGTGTGTGGTGTGGGATATGTGTGTATGTGTTTATGTGTGATTAAGACATGTAAGAGGCTGGCTTTCCAGCCAACTGGCTTGTTCTGAAGGGTGTGTGAAGCCTGCCGCCCCTCGCTGAGTTGTGGTGTCTCCGAGCAGGAACACGGCCTGGATGTGGAGAATCTGCAGGGTGCCTGGCCACCTTAGTGGCGCTCAAGAGGTCAACCTGTCATGACTGGGGCAGGTCTTTGCTCCTGATCCTCGTGCGTCCCATGGACTGAGGCTCCTGGTAGGCTACAGTCCATGGGGTTGCAAAGTAAAAGTAATGAATGAAATAATCAGGCATTTCTGGAAATATGACACTTACTATTCTCTAATGACCCTGTCCAAAGTCATTACAAGTTGTTTACTTGGTGTGTGTGTACATGTGTGTATGAGTGTGTGTGTGGTGTGGGATATGTGTGTATGTGTTTATGTGTGATGTGGTGTGTGTTTACATATATGCATTTCACACATCTGCTATACTTGTGTCACATTAAAAAAAAGAGGTATCATGCTTTCCAGATCAAATAAATAATTTTGTCTACTAATCGCACAAGAATGTCTTAAACTGTTTTTCAAATCATTTTGACAGTTTACATATAAGTCGTACATTTATGAGAGTTTTCAATAATTTTAAGAAAAAAGTCAACTTTTAAAATTGTGTTCTATTTCAAGGAACAACTTACTAATCTAGAATTAAAACAAAATTCAATCAATCCCACCACAATAATATATCATGACTATGCATGAAATAACTTTGTTGGTGACTGTTTAGTATGACCTTACTTAGCTCATAGTTATCAAAAGAATACACTGCTAAGAAAAGAAAAAAGATTTTAGATACTTTTTCTAAGAATGAATTTAAAATACTTTTAAAGACAGTGAGGCAAGTGAAAAAAAATACCAATTAAGAATAAATTTTAGAGTAAGAGCAGTTAATAAAGACCACCTATAAAAAGCAATAGAACATTTATAAATAAAATGAATAATTCATACACTCTAAATATCATCAGAGTCACAAATGGGAGAAACAAAATAATTTTTAAAGAGCTCTTGTAAAAACAAGGCTTCATCCCAAAAGAAAAACAATCCAGCACTTCAGGAAATAATTCAGTAGTTCTCTGATTATTAAAATCTCCTATAAACAGCTCATAATGTGAAGCTATTATCAGTAAAGACATAGCACCACTCTCTGCAGACCAAAACCTTGGCTGTCTGAGGGGGCTGTCACAGGATTTAAGGATGAATAACCTACTTTCTCTGGTGGCTTTGCTATTGGCTCAACTGGTAAAGAATCTGCTTGCAATACAGGAGACTTGGGTTCAGTCCCTGAGTTGGTAAGATCCTTTGGCGGAGGGTATGGCAACCCACTTCCGTATTCTTGCCTGGAGAATCCCATGGACAAAGGAGTCTGGTGGGCTACAGTCCATGGGGCTGCAAAGAGTTGGACATGACTGAGCGACGAAGTACAACCTACATTCTCACTGGGTTGCTGGTGATCAGCAAGCATCGTGACCTCCTGATTCTTGCTGTGGGCACTCAGCTCAGCCCTGAATGTGGCCACTTCTTATCCTGATCCTGTTTAGAGCCTGTGGTGTCATGTGCTGTAAAGCGAACTCTTCTTGTAGAGAACCCTCCCACTGAGGGCCAACAGCTAACTCAGGTGTAGCCCACACAGTATTGCTTTCCATCAGGGGTGGTCAAGGCTGAACCTCAAGACAAGCTTGCTTCAAATGACTCTTCCACAACAGCCAGTGGCTATTTTAAAGAACTGACCCCCAACTGTTCTTGGCTATCTTTCCTTCCTAAACTGTTCGCCCTGCGGATCTGTGGGTAGAGCATCCCAATATTGCCTTTGGGACCTGCTAAAAATCAGTAGCAGCCCCCACGGACACTCAGGCTCCTCGCCCGCTTGGATTTCTAGGCAATAGAATTTGAAAGCGGGCAGCAGTGTCCTCAATACTTGTCTGTATGTCTCTAGGCCTTTCCAGCCCAAATGTAAACTAGTTTTAAAATAGAATTATAATGAAAATATCCATTGCTCTTTGCTGTTATTATTTTCCTTTATCTCAAGGACATACTTTCTTGTTCTTTTCCTTTTGTGTCACCAAAAAAGAAAAAACACACACACACACAAAACAAAACCCAGTGTCAGGCATACTTAGGCAGGTACAAAGGTGCCACCAATGGGTGTCCTGAAGTAAACAAACACAAACCTGAACCCTTGCTCATTTGCATAATCTCATGCTGTTATTAACATCAGATTCAAGGGAAGGCACGAAGGACGAATTAAACATGCTCTGAGCTTGGAATTCTACTGCTGCTCAGGTATTACTATTCTTAAATTTCAAATCTTTCATTAATTAATATTACAACCTGCTATTCAAACAATTTGGTGTTTCCTAATTGATACACCAGATGTCTATATTTTATAATGTCCATTTTTATGTAAGTAGATTACATTTAAATATTTTTAAAGAATAAATCTATGTGCAATATCCTAATATTGTCTGTAGGTAGATATGTCTGTGAGGCAGGAAATCTATAATTATACAGCAGATGAGTCTTTCAGGAAACTAGAAAACATTTGGGGTTTTCCTTAATTTAGACATACATTTAAATCAAAGAGAATAATAACAAGTTCTCTCCCAAACTCTAAGCCTTTAGATTTTGCTGTTGATGTACAAGCAAGTTATAAAGACTGCCTCTTTTCTATCTACCAGAGATCTTTCAAAGTAAGGACACCAATAAAACTATTTGCAAATCAGCCAATAATACCAGGTTTCTTTCTTTCTTTTTTTAAGTTTTGTGATCTTTCAAGAAAATAAACTCACAGTTCTAAACTCAACAAGGGCAATTCAGAAATGTGCACTGACAGAAGGCCACATGATACTGTGAATCAAATGTGCGCAGAAGAAATTGTCCTTTAGTGTCTGGACTCCTTTCTGTGTGATTTCAAACTTCTCCAGGGAAACCTGAGTTTATTCCTGTGACGCCACCATTCACCACTGAAGATGGACCAGGCGACAGCAAGGAGCACTAACAGGGCACGCCATGTGCCCCCAGGTCACGACAATCCTTTGGCACAGCAAAATGACCCCAAATCCAGAAGGCTCTAGGCAGACCCAGCCTTTCACTTATTTGAGTGCTGCTCTTGCTTCGGGGTTGAGGGAACCGGATGTCACTACCTGATAGCCCAGCACAGCAGACTAGCTTTCTTCAGCCACAACTGACATTTAGAACTGGATGTCAGCCTTCATCCTTCAAAAAGCAAGAGTAAAGCCCTAAGCAGAGCAAGTTATTCTTTTAAAGGAAACTTTACAGACATAAGTTTGAAAATTCTCCCTCCACTTGGAAACTACCCTCTATGTTCAACATGACAGGTATAAAAACCTTTGCCAACATCTGTCTAACATGGTTCTTTTTTTTCTTCAGATAGCAATTACACTATATTACGCATGGCACAAGTAATATACTCTGGCATCACGTCTTAACCTCACCGTTGTCAGGGGTTTTGTTGTTTGGTTTTTCTTCTTTTTTCCTTTTGTTTTCGGCTCCTGGTTATATAACTTAAAGAAGGCATACAGGAGGAATATTCTTTTTCTTTTACAATAAACTCAACCAGCTGTGCATACTTTATGCTGATCTTCATCCCTTTTGTAAAATATATGATTAATTCACTCTCAGAAGCTAAGAATGAAGATTAAATTAAAAAGGAGACTCAGAAGGAGATCGGGTCCATTTTTAATACTGATGATCGCATTCCTTTGTTAGTACTTTTGAGATAGTTAAAGATAATCCACAAAGTCAACTGTTTCCTTTAATATGTGGTTCAATATTATCAAGATATATTCTGCCAGGGGATATGGTCCGTAGAATTTTGAAACTGGATCTGTAGCCAGTAAGTATTAATATCCACTAAGAGCCTGCAGGTTTCTCAGTGTGATTGACAACACCGTGGGGACAGTGTGCATCTCATTTCTCTTAAAACGAAAAGTCATGTCTTGGAGTGACCAGTCTGAAATAATGTCATTTTGGCCCCTTTCCACTGTCTGGAGGCTGTCTGCCCAGCTGGAAGAGCGCTGTGGTGATTCTCTGCTGCCCAACGACCAGAAGGCTGTGATAAGCATGTGGCAGGCCAGTGGAATGCTGCTAAGTATTTGTTCTTTAAATATCATAGAATACTTGCATAAGAGAAGAATTTTGTGGACTACATCAGGCATGATTGTATAATTCTCTGTGTTGGAGGAAAAAAAAAAAAAAATCTACTTTCCAGCCTGTGGCTCAGCTTCCTTTAGCCTATTTAAAGGGAAGGCCAGAGTCCCCAGGGAAAAACAGTCCCAAATTTCCTTCTGCTGCTGTAAACCAAAGCAGGTATGGAAGGAAAGGCAGAAACCAAAGAAAACTTTGCTGGCTAAGAAATTGCTACCTTTCTGGTATAAAGGACAGTACTTGGGCTGCACTGCAAGGAGCTGAAAATTCTTGCTGAGGGAAGAAATGAAACCATCTACCCTGCCGCCTGGGGCAAACACAGGAGAAGTAGTGACACCACCTGCCTTTCTCATCGCAGGGGCTGCCCAGTTCTTCCAAGTGTTACCCTAGGCAGACCTGATGCACAGTTCCCAGGGAGAGTGGTCCATGCCGAGAGGGGTGCTGGCCGGACACATGGCAAAGCTCGGTGGCAAAGGCATGCCAAAGGAGCGGAGCCAGGGGAAACCAGGACAGGGAGGTCACCGATTTCAAACCTTCTCCCACTGGATGCGCAATAGGTGCGTTTGCTGAGCTGGGTCCCCGCTGCCAAACGAGCTGGCTGCGAAAAAGTGCGCACCCCCTGGCCTCCAAAGCGACCCACTGTGCCGGACGCCTCTGCGCCCGGGCTTTCCCACCCGGCGGCCCGCGCCCGCACCCACCTTGACGACGTAGGTGACTCCTGCCCCCAGCACCTGGTCGCTGGCGTGCGGGGCACGGGGCGGCGGCTCGTCGCCGGGTCGGCCCTTCCTGGCGGCGCGCATGGCCGGGGCGCGGGGGCCGGGGGGCGCGCTGCCGTCCGGGGCGGCCAGGCTGGGCGCGCTGCAGCTGCCCGAGAGCCGCGCGCCCGCCCGCTCCCTGGCCGCCGACAGGCCGCGGAGGCCCGAGCTGGAGAGTTTCAGGTGGGACACCTTGTGGAGCAGGTGGCCCAGGCTGCCCGGCCCATCGTCGGGCGCCCTGCGCAGCGCTTCTCCGGACACCAGGTAGGGGGCCGCCGCCGGGGCCGCGCGCGCCGCCGAGACCTTGCCACCGCCGCTCACCGACAGGTTGTGCAGAAGGTCATCGACCGATGTCACCGAGTCATTCCTGAAGCGGTTGTACTTGGTGCGTGGAAGCATGCCCCTCCGTGGGCTCGCCGCATCCGCCCGGGCGCTGCAGGTGCCGGCCCCGGCGCAGGCTGCCGCGCATAGCAGGCGAGCCGCGGTCCCCGGGGCGGGACGGAGCGGCCGGGACAGCAGGCTGGGGGTCGCGAGCAGCGGCGCCGGCCTCCCACCGCTAACACCCCGCACGGCCGCGGCCGCGCAGCCCCGGCCCCGGACTCGGCTGCTGAGGGCGGTACGTTCGCTTTGCAAAAGTCATAGTTTCCTCTGCTGCGCGCCCAGCTGCTTGGGGCTGCTCACAGCAAAAGCATGACTCACTCTGAGAGGAGACCCTTCTCAACAAAGGCTCGGTGAGCACTGCAAATCACTTCCTGTAGCAAAAAAAAAAAAAAAAGAAGAAGAAAAAAAAAACCACATACACCCACTGACAGCACACTAGAGCCAATCAATTCTCAAATTTCCTTTCTCTACCTTCCCAGACATTTCCTTCCAACCTTTGGTTTTTCACCTCCCCTTCCCCTGCCCCCTCTCAGCATCTATGCCAGAGGTAAATCCTGTTCTTTCAAATGAACTTTCTGAAACCCATTATTCTATGCTAGGGTTTTTTCTTTCCTGTTCAGCCCATCTGTGAGCCTGGAAAAGTGTCTGACGGTGCAGCGTTAAAATGTGACGAAGGATTTTTAAGAATAAGATCTTCAGCGGATCCTCATGAATTTTGATTTGGAAAGCAGCAGGAATTCTTAAATAGCCAAAAAGAAAAGATTCATTCCCAGGTGAACATAAAATATCAATCTACCAGGTTTTTTTCAAGTCAACGGAGCAGCCATGACTAGAGTCTTTGTGGCGATGCAGTTCCTCCCCCTCCCAGAAAAAAAAAAAAAATCTGCGTATGAACTTCTGCCCAGAGCCACTGAGGGTCTCTTCCCTGATAATTTACAGCAGTCTTTCTCAGCCAGGGTTAAGCTGAAAACCTACTTCTGAAAAAGAAGAGTGTTTCTTTTGATGAATGGCAACAAGCTCCAGAAATCCATTCCAAAAGGGGGGCTGTGCTTGAAGCTTTATTCCAACTGAATGTGCTCAAGCTCTGGAGAAATGCCTAAGAAACGCTACAAATACATTTCAATATCCCTTTGGTTGCTGCTTGCAACCCTGCAGAAAGAAAGGGAAAAAATGCAGCTGCTGTCAGTACACATCAAGCCCGCCGAAAGATGCCTTGTTTTCAGGAGTCAGACGCCGGCTGCAAGTGAAACGCACAGGCCTCCTTGCTGTCCGCGGAACAGAGCATTGAGCCCCTCCACCCTACCCCAGAAGGTCTGCGAAGACACGAGCCCACTGACCCCTGTCACCATGGGCTCTGCCGGTCTTCATCGGTCTATTGAGAGAAGCTGCCCTTCACAGTGAAACGCTTTCGCTCCCTGTCCAAGTTTCCCGTCTACTTCTATGCAAAAAATGAATTTACCTCTAGCACGTTATTAGATTACTCTTAGTCTTCTCACACCCACGGCTAGACATGTGACACTTGAGGCACCCAGCCTTGAAAAGCTTTATGGAACAGGGTGTGACGAGTGTCACTCAACGTGGTCCAGGTGAGGCCCGCTGCGGGGACGCAGGAGCGTGGAAGAGCGGCAGCTCCCCTCCCAGGGCCGCAGGCCTAGCCGAGCAGCCGCATGGCATTCATTTTTTTTCTTCCCCTTGCTGGCATAGCAACAGCAAATGCACACTCCAGAGATGGTAGTGGTGGTTATCCAAGTCCCCTCAAATCTAAAGCAAAACTTCCCTATCATTCCCAAACCGTGATCTTCATTAGAAGCAGACAAAAACAGCAAAATGTGAATGAAATGCTGTTTGTGTGAATGAAAGGGCTAGCGAGCGAGCCAGCGTTTCTGTGAATGAAGCCGGGCCTTGCAGCCGGCGCCAGGCAATCCCCTGGTTCCAGCGGCCTCAGCCAATGAGCAGCCGCCCCGATGACTCATTCAACAAAAGCTTGCTCAATAGTGGAAGATTCCATTTCAATCAAAGGCGGGATCTTTCATCCAACGGCAGTGTGGGAAAAAAAAAAAAGCCAACCTGATTACAAAGATGTAGGGAGAAAGGAGAAGGCTGTTATGATGAGAGGGAAAACTAGTTTTTCCAAGGAAATTCAAGATCCACTGGACAGGTATGAGTGCGAATAGGACTGCCCTCTTGGAGGTGAGCTATGCCCTAAAACTTTCATTCAGCCATTCATTTACATCAAGAGCAATCATGAATGTGCCATTCTGTGCAGCATTTATTATGAATGTACAGTGAATGCACATTCAATACCCAGGCTCCTCGCCCTTGATCCTTTTTGTGAAAGGAATATAGAACAGGCATCACGTTCTGAGTCCCCAAGGAGAGGGAAAAAAACCCGAAGCTACAACGTTAACCCTTTAGCCAGCAGGAGACGTTCGTTCCTTTTGTTATGATGAGGCAAGTAAAGGGAAACTGACCACTCTGAAAAGTAAATAGCAATATAAATGTACCACATGTAAAGAAGATATAATCTAAGAGGGAGATTAATATTTTAAGAATACAATAGGACAGTAAAACCTCACTTATCAGGGAGATGGTATCAGCATTTTGGGACTTAGGAGAAAAGCAAAAAGAGGATCCCAAAGGTTTCTCAGCACCAAAATAGAACCTGCAACCCAGCCAAGAAGCGCCGCCCCGCCCCCCACCCCGCCCCCGCTTCCTTCCCAGGACAGCCCTGTAGACCCTCACTGGGGGCTGTTATTGCTTATTTTAAACATTATCCCAGAAGCCCAAGTATCAGGTTTATCAGCCTGTGACAATATAAAGATGGATGATGGATGAAATTTTCATAGTCTGGTGACACAGACAACAACAACAACAAACAGAAAAAACGAAACCATTATTTAGTCAGCCTCAAGAAAGCCAGGCAGCCTAGGGCCTTTCCAGAATATTTGGGTTTTTTTTAAACCTGTTCATTTTAAAGTGTATTGATTTTCTATTGCTGCCATAACCACAAAATCAGCGGTTTAAAGCGATGCAAATTTATCTCCCAGTGCTGTAGATCAGCAGTCCAAAATGGCTCACAAGCGGATAAAGTGAAGATGTGAGCAGGGCTCATTCCTCTGGGGTTTCTAGAGAATTGCCTTCTCTGTGCCTTCTCCTGCTTCCAGAGGCTGTCCGAACCTGTGCTTCTGAGAATGGGCCATAAGCTGGACGCTGGGGAGTGTGGCTTTGCCCGTAGATTTCATTCCAACTAGAGAGGCAGAAAATTGAAAATTAATATTACTATGCAGTATGCTATGTGAATGTTGTAATATGTGTGATATACAAAACCTATCCATAGGGTACCATACTGAGCATGACCTAAGGATGTCAGGGTTGACTTCAGCAGGCAGATGACCCCCCAAGAATATATTTGAGGCACTACTGGGATCCTCCAGATAGGCTGAGGAAAAAAGGTACCTCGAGAGGAGATGCTGGGTAGGGAACAGCTCAAGTCTTGAGCGAGCTCATGATTTCCAGAATCCTGTGTAGATTGGTTGGGCTGATGCACAGTATTGGGAAGCCAGGCCACTAAGACAGCCTGGCTCGGAGGATCTAGGAATAACCAATAACTTCCTTGAGATGCTTGAGCAGGTTTGCAGTGGCTTGAGAGAGGTGACACAGTCAGGTCTACATTTTATGTGGACACCTTGACAGTAAGGTGGGGTGGCCTTGCAGAATTGTTTACAGAACAAATGAAAAACGATGGAGACTTGAAGGAAGACCAAAGCAATGGGCTGAACAAGAGACAATAAAATGACCTGGATGACAAAGATGGGTGAGAAAAAGTGGGCCAGGTTGGCTTGTCTGGAGGCAAAGCTGAGATGGAGTTTGGGGTGCAAGATGCTTGTTAAGGACCAAACTCCATGGGAGGCAGGAGAAGGCTAGAGGAATGGGCAGAGGGAGAAGTGGGGCTTTGTGAAGCCACACATACCCCAGCCTGGTGGGCTCCCCACTGAGGGTCCCCCTGGGGCCTGGTGGGCTTTCCTTTCTCCTTCACTCCTCACTCCCTCAGCTGCCCCAGGAGTAATGGCCTCCAGCCAAACAGCAGAGGCTCCATTCTGCACAGAAAGAAACAGAGGATCACAAGGGTTATGAGATCTGCCCAGGACTCACAGGGTTAGGAACTGGCCATTCTGTCTGACTCCAAATCCATGTTCATGACCACGGCCTCAGCGAGCTTGAGTAAGGACCTGCTGAGAATCAACTATGGAGGTAGTGGTTCCCCAAGACAACACCTTTGCAGTGTAACAGAGGGGCTGCCACTTAGGTCACGGGGTGGTGCCAACTGAATGAGAGATGACGAAATGGATGAAAGCAGTCATACTTTCCAGAAGACTAATTGCCATGAAAGGGAGGATATAGGGCAATGGCTGGAGGTACAGCAGGGAGTATAGAACAGATGATAGAAGAGTTGGAGGTGTGTTTCGAAGAAAGGTGAGGGCAGGACTTCCCTGACGGTCCAGTGGTTAAGACTCTGCCTTCCAGTGCATGGGGCTGGGGTTTCGATCCCTGATCAAGGATCTAAGATCCTACATCCACCTTATGCAAAAACAACAAACAAAGAATACAGGTGAGGGCTTTAGATTAGAACAGAATGGAAGAAATGGAGATCCAGGAAAGAGGTGGGGGTCAAGAGGATAGGTGGAGCTATCACCTTAGAAAGGACAGTGGGAGAGATGAAGGAACTGGGGAGCAGATTGTTTGGGGTTGAGCAGGAAATAGGTGGTTCCAAGGAGGAGACCCGTTTTTAGAGAAGAGGTTAAGAAATTCCAAAGGATAGTGACTATAAGCAAGGACTATAACAGTTCTATTACCATCAAGCCATTAGCCACTGTAACTGCGCAACAGTGCACCCTGAAGGGAATTCAGGATGGAGCAAAGCAGAAAATATTCTGTGCTTTGGATATTGGCCCTAAATAGATAAGACATATATATGCTTAGTCGCTCAGTCATGTCCCACTCTTTATGACCCCATGCACTGTAGCCCACCATCCTCCTCTGTCCATTCTGATTCTCCACTCAAGAACTGGAATGGATTGCCACACCCTCCTCTAGGTGATCTTCTCCACCCAGGGATCGAACAAGGTCTCTTGTATTGCAGGTGGATTCTTTACCATCTGAGCCACCCAGAAAGCTCAAGAATACTGGAGTGGGTAGCCTATCCCTTCTCCAGGAGCACTTTACCAATTCAGGAATCAAACCAGAATTTCCTGCATTACAGGCAGATTCTTTACTAGCTGAGCTACCAGGGAAGCCTGTAAGACACATATATCAAGGAATAACTTCAATGGACTCAGATTCTTGCATCTTCTTATACATAGAAAAGCACTGAAATCATTAAGTTGAGATGTCTGGATTTTTGTGATTAGCAGTAATCTTACGATGTTCAACTACATTTTTTTTTTCCGCCCCCAGCAAAAAAAAACTTGTATATATCCTGTCTCTTCCCTTACTTCTTCAGAACAGTTCATTCAGAGCAACCTGAGAGGCTATCCTCCTGATTATAGTCCTCAGTGCATGCATACTAAGTTGCTTCAGTAGCGTCCAACTCTGAGTGCCCTATGGACTGTAGCCCGCCAGGCTCTTCTGTCCACAGGGATTCTCCAGGCAAGAATACTGGAGTGGATTGCCATACCCTTCTCCAGGGGATCTTCCCAACTCAGAGATCAAACTCGTGTGTCTTATGTCTCCTGCATTAGCAGGCAGGTTCTTTACCACTAGTGCCTCCTGCTAAGTCCAGTATAGTCCTCAAAAAGATTCCCAAATAAATCTTAACTTGCAAATTTAGGTTGTACACTTTTCTTCAGTCAATGGGACACACCAGGGATTCCTAAGAGCCAAAAGTCATTCCCACCTTTAGGGCTGAAGGAATGGGAAGACAACTGAATTTCTAGAACCAGTGGAATTTCAGAGGGAATTTTAGAAGTAGGGCCACTGGGAGGCGCTGTGGAATACAGTTACTGATGGAGAAGTAGAACCAATGATGGGAGGAAACAGAATAAATACCTCAGCTTCTCTCTTCCCAGTCTCTGACTCCTGTTAGCGCCTTCCATTAGCCAAACTCACAAGAAGCCAGAGGTCCAGGGAACTTGGTGGCGGGGAGTGAGGGGCCAGCCTCCCAGGAACGTAGCAGGCAAGGCAGAGTAAAGGGAGGTGGACCACAGCTGTCACCGTGACTGTGTCTGCAGATACATCTATCTGCGCTCATGGTAGGAAGCCAAAGGACGTTGATGCCTAATGTGGAGTTAGACCTGATCTCTGTAACACAAAAAGCAAGACTGTACTTAAAAAGTGAAGGTAGTCCATTTAAGTAAGAAAACTGAGGTGAGGATGAGCGCTTACAGAGCCTGCTGAAGAAAAGAGATGATGCGGCTGACAAATGAGAAAAAGCAAAGGTGTCCCTGTTCTGCGTTATGAATCCACCATGACCATATGAGGGCAAAGGTGTGATTTTCTAAAGGTTCATCTGCTGACATATGAGCTGGAAGATAGCATGTCATTCGGCAGAAGGTTCATTCGAGGATGCAGGTAGAGGCGGGGAGGAGAGAAAGGAGTGGGAGACGGGCAGTGGGGAGAAGCAGCGCGGAGGTGGAAGTGGCTGTGGAAGCAGCAGCAAGTGGAGCACAGTGGTCCTGAGGAGAAGCACTGGGGAGGTGGCTGCTTGGGTCCTTTGGGATGCACATCCAAGGGAGGTGAGAGGGAGCAGAAAGTCCCTCACTGTGCCCCCAAAACATAGGAGCTGCCTCACAGGAGGGCAAAGCAGGGATCAGGGGCGACAGGTTCACTAAAACCAGAGGTTCGAGTCATCCTGGGGGCAGGCTGGGGAACGAAAGAAAACTCATTTCCCACAACAAGGTGGGAAGGGATGGGCACTAGCGAAGAGAAGACAGAATGAGAATACAGGATGTTTAGACAGGAAGAAATGTGAGTCAAACCTAGATCTGACCATGGAGAAAGGTTCCCAGACTGCGGTGGGCAGATGTCTTCTCTGTAGGGACCCTAAGGTGCCTGGAGGTAGGACTGTCTGTGGTATAGGAATCCTCTGTAACAAGTCATCTGAGGGAGAGAAACCCGGACGCTAAAAACTGGGTGTGCCCAGCGGTTCTGCATCAAGGACCTCCTTTTTATTTTTTATTTTTTTAAGATTTACTTATTTTTAGCTACTCTGGGTCTTCATTGCCACACAAGGACTTTCCCTAGTCATGGTGAGCCAGCACCACTCTCCGTTTAGGTGTGGGGATTTCTCATTGTGGTGGCTTCTCTTGTTGCAAAGCACAGGCTCTAAGTGCAAGCTCAGTACTTGTAGTGCATGGACTTAGTTGCCCTGTGTCATGTGTAGTCCTCCCAGACCAGGGACTGAACCTGTGTCCCCTGCACTGGCAGGCAGATTCTTAACCACTAGAGCACCAGGAAAGCCACAACAGTTTTGCTTTTTTTTTTTTAATTTAGTTTTTTTGAATTGAGGTACAGAGATCCAAACAGTCCCCTCTAATGGAGATCAGTCCTGGGTGTTCTTTGGAAGGAATGATGCTAAAGCTGAAACTCCAGTACTTTGGCCACCTCATGCGAAGAGTTGACTCATTGGAAAGACTCTGATGCTGGGAGGAATTGGGGGAAGTAGGAGAAGGGGACGACAGAGGATGAGATGGCTGGATGGCATCACCGACTCGATGGACATGAGTTTGGGTGAACTCCGGGAGTTGGTGATAGACAGGGAGGCCTGGCGTGCTGCAATTCATGGGGTTGCAAAGAGTCGGATACAACTGTGCAACTGAACTGAACTGAATTGAACTGATACTGATTAACAATATTATAAAAGTTTCAGGTGTACAACCGAATGATTCACAATTTTTAGAATCATACTCAATTTATAGTTATTATAAAATCTTGGCTTATGTTCCCTGTGCTGTACAATATATCTTTGTATCTTATTTATTTTATACACAGTAGTTTGATTCTCTTAATCCCCTATTCTTATCTTACTCCACCACTCTCTTTCCTCTCCCAGCTTGTAACCACAAATTTGTTCTGCATATCTGTGAGTCTGTTTCATTTTTGTTATATTTGCTGGTTTGTTTTACTTTTTAGATTCCACATATAAGTGATAACATACAGTATTTGTCTTTTTCTCTGTCTTATTTCACTTAATATAATACCTTTCAGATCTATCCATGTTGCTGCAAATGGCAAAATTCTATTTGTTTTCATGGCTGAGTAATATTCCTATACACACACACACATACACACAAACACACAGAGATATATATGTATTGATTGTTCATCTATATGTGGGTTAATTTCTGGGCCTTCTATTCCGTGTCATTAATCTATGTGTCTGTTTTTGTGCCATACCATATTATTTTTATCTCTATAGCTTTGCAATATAGTTTGAAATCAGGTAGCCTCATACCTCCAGCTTTCTTCTTTCTCAAAATTGTTTGGCTATTTGGGGCCTTTTGTATTAATATTTCTATACAAATTTTAGAATTATTTGTTCTAGTTCTATGAAAAATGCCATTGGTATTTTGATAGAGATTGCACTGAGTCTCTTGGGTAGTATGGTCTTTTTAACAATATAAATTCTGCCAATCTGTGAAGACTGTGTATCTTTCCATCTGTTGTGTCATCTTCAGTTTCTTTCATCAGTGTCATAATTTTCCTTATATTCCTTTGTAAAATAAATTATAGCTTTTACTGAATAATTAATTTATTTAGAAAAAAATTTAGTGAATTCTATATTCCCATCAATTCTTTGATCATATCCATGTTTAGTTTTATGTAGAAACAATTTCATGTTCCTCATTCTTCTCTAAAGAATCTATTTTCAGAGATGTTTTAGTTTATAATATAATCTCCACAAATACATTTCATGTTTCATGGAATTGAGAAAACATAATTCCTTTAGGCTTTCCCATCACTGGACACTGGTTTTTTCTAATTTATCAATGCCATAAACATTGACATAATGAGAAACTTCACACACCCAGCTTCCTTTGTATCATTGGATGATCTCTCAGTATAAATCACAGGGAAAAGCAAACTTTCATACCTCTTGATTAACATTGCTAAGTGCCTTTCCTGAAATTCTCTATGTTTTCACTTCTGACAGCAATCAGTAGACCTGTGTTTCTGCAACCTCACCAGTTTTGGGTTTTCGTTGTTTTTGTGGTTTTCATAGTAACAAATGATTTTTTTTATTTAATAGTTTTCAAGATGGTTATTCAAGAGTCTGGGCTCTTGACTGGTGGAGGGGATGCCATAAACTCTGCCTTCATAGAGATTGGTTGGCTCCAAACCAAAAGTGACAAGATTTTCCCCAATTTGGATAGGGAAGTAGGATGGGGAGAACCAGTCTACCTGTGGACTTGAACTTGTACAGACCCTCACCTACATCTTTCCATCAGAGGGCCTGTTTTGAATCTCACACTTATCTTTCTGGACTCACAGCATTGTTTCGGCTATTTCTAATTTAGATTATTTCTTCTAGACTCTGTGTGGGTTCTCACTATAGTCAAATGTTTATCATTTTTAGCTTTTTCAAAAAATATTTTATTATACATATAATTATGTATAATATAGTTACATTGTTATATGA
>SJYT01051435.1:0-94450 GCA_006410635.1 Cephalophus harveyi | reverse complement strand
TATAAAAGACTTTCAGTTGATCCTTATTGAATGGAATTACTATATTTGCTACTTATTTTCTGAAAAGTTCTACACGTCTTTTTTCTTCCTTTTGTAATTAATTGTGCCACCAAGCTGGGATAAGATGAAACTATTTTTCTTGGGGTCACAGGTAAATGGAACCAATGGGCCTTCTTGTCACAAGCATCCTGTAGGTGTATGTTTTGTGGCAAGAATAATTTAATCTCATCTTTTGGTTATATTAATCCTAATTAACTCATCATTTAAAGTCTCATCCACTTTAACAAGAGCTGACTCTGTCTCATTAGTCAACTTTCTCTTAGAACTGGGATTAGGATTGTTTTTTAAGCAATCAAACAAAAGGCTTTAAATCTGCAGTAGTCAGTTTTTAAATGTGGGTGTATTCAATTAATACCCCCTAATAATTTCTGGAAATCATTTAAAGTTAGTAAACAATCTCTCCACAGCTTTAAAGGGGCATTATCAGTTTTAAAACTTTTGGCAGACCTAAATATGAGAAGCAAGTAAAGGGGTGTTGCACAATATCTTTGTAAGCTTCTCCAGTTATCCTTCCATAACCTAAATCTGGTCTATAGCCTTTTAGATGACAAGCAACCATCTAATCTTTGCTTGAATACCTCCAGCAATGGGGAACTCACTACTCTCCAAGGTTCTAAACTCTCCCTCACTTTTTCCTCTGCAGCATTCCCATCCTGCATACCACTTTCTCTAATCGTACCAACTCATTTTCAGTAGTATGTGTGGGCCAGAAGCTGAGCCAGTCTTTCCCAGCAATGCAAGAGACGTCTCCTCTAGTGTCTAACAGCACTGACATTTTATTTTCTTGAATTAAAAAATCTTTTAAAGGCCTGGAAGTTGTAATTTCCTGCACCCAAAAAGCTAGATCACTAGATCCAAATCCTCTGGGGCCCCTAGCTTGAGAAGTCAAGGTTTTTCTTGTCTGATAATAAGGTAAAAGCAAAAGCTGTTTTATTCTTTAACTTTTATTAATTTGAACAGTTTTATCAAGTGGCAAGATCAAAATTTTAATTTCTCCAGTATAATCAGAACCTATTACACCAGACACCACCAAAATTTCTTGAAAAAAAAAGCAAGTTATGCCATAGCACAAGTCCTACAATGTCTTCAGGCATGGGGCCAGCCACTCCCGTTGGAATCAGAGTAACCAGCACATCAGGGGTTAATATTGTTGCAGTGGTGGAGCTGAGGTCTAGTCCTGAGCTATCTGGGGTTGATTGACATGGCTTGTTGTCTATATTTAGCAGGACATTGTTGGCAAAAATTTTCCATTTGGCCACAAAGGAAAAAATTTTATTTGTAAAATATTTTTTATTATGATCATTTTTCTTTCTTTTTACTCTTTTTCTTTTTTCTTTTCTTTTTTATTGCTTGCTTGAGGCCCCCCTGAGGGGGTTTTATGCAAGGATCAGGCTCTGTTTTAGAAGCTCCTTTGTTTAAAAAAAATGTCCCTACCTTTTTTAACATTAGGCAATGTTCTGGGAGGAGCAAGTGGAGGTGAGGTGGTCGTCTTAAATCAGAAAATTTTGGATAAATTGTTAAACGTTTGCATAGAGGGGGAGGGTGTTCACCAGGGCACACGGCCACAGTGTTCTGTAAGTTCTCTACTTCCTCAGAAGGTACAGTACAGATGACCCTAGTTGTTCAGAGCAATAGGGTTGATGACCCTAATTGCTCCAAGGGGGGTGGAAATAGGGCTGATGACCCTAATTGCTCAGGGAAACTACCTTCAAATAGCCTGTTCTGGGAGCCACTTGCCAGGGTCCAGCCCTGGTGGATCCAGGGTAATTCGAAGGGGAGACAGAGTAGGCAAGCAAAAACATATTTATTTAGAAATAAAAAGAGAGATTAGGAAAGAATAGTGTAGTAGGAAAATTTAGTGGAGAAAAGAGGCTGAATAACTTGGTTTATTTGGAGAACTAATAAAACCTTGAGACAAGAGATTTGCACTATCTATGTTAGGCCACCAGCGCCTGTTTGAATAGCGGAGGGTGCCTTGCCTTGGGCTCCCTCTTGCGTGGGTCTTAGAAGCAAGGGCAAGTAAGTAGACATGGCATGCCTCCTCGCCCCAGATGGGAATTTGGCCTGGAAAGGAGAGGGAGGGAGAGAGAGAGAGAGAGAGATTTGACACGGGGGAAACCAGTCTTGCCAGTGACTGGCCCCCCTCTTTTGTCTGTAAAGGCTTTTAATACTTTTGGTTGTATATAGAGATCAATGGATAATACAAAATTATGCAGCATCAGCAGCCCTGTCTCTTATAGAACCAGGCTTTCTCTCTGCATACATAGTTGTATACACAAGTCTTAGGTGATTTACATCTTCTTCTGGCCAGAAGCCAATTAATATTTTATGGCCCTTTTCTGATAAGTGTCTGCCAAACAGAGAACTTATTTGCCTTAATAGTGTTGTTCTTACCAAAGTCTGGTGCCACTCTCAGAAAGCACTAAATAAAGTTACATTCTTACATAGCAAGGACACAACAATTTATAACAAGGAAAGAGGAGTACAGTGATTTATAACAAAGACAAAATTCACTAACTCAAAAGTCTAACGTTGCTAACATCAAAACTATTATATTCTTATTTCTGCATCCCATTTACATTGATTAATATCCTCCGTGGTGCCTAAAAGATAAAGTATATGGAGGCCTGGCAGTAAACATTCACTCAACATTCAAACTAATTCTTAGCTCTAAAAGGCTCTATATCTTTAAGATGTTTTAAGCTTCGTGCCTCTCTCGGTTGGGGGCTGTAAACAATTCACAAGTGTATTTGTAAAAATCCAGACACACAAGTCAGATAAGTTGGAAAGTGATCAGAGAGGTTTAAGCTGAGACAATATTTTTATGTGCAGGAGACTGTTAACTGGAGCTCTAACTTAACTTTTACCAGAGAAAGGTGGTCAGGGATAGCCCCCTGTAATGTCAGAAGATTATAATATAGCAGACTGTAAACAGACAGATTTTGGTTTCCAGGTAGATGCTCAGGCAGAAGACCCCTTGAGACCTGACTCGCCTTGCCCATCAGATCTCTCCGCATGACCTTGTAATGGGTGGGATCTCCTGTGCTGGCTCCCGGTAGTGGGAATTCTCTCAATGCCGCAGCAGAAAAGGGCCTCATCTTGCATTGAGGGGAGAATATCTTGGTTTTTCTCGAGTTGCAGCAGGAAACATAGGGTTCCTCTCTAGTGATGATGGGGACCTCATGGACCCACTCATGTTGCCTCAGGAAAGTCAAGTCTCCATGCTAGTTGTGAGGGGCCTCTCAGGATTCCTCCACAGTCGGTGGTTGGGCCTAGGTTCTCATCTGGATTTGAGGCTGAAACCTCAGGGTTCCTCTCCAGTGCTGACATGTATCTCGGGGTTCCTATGGAGGATCAACAGGGGAGTCAGTCCTCATCTCATGTAGAAACATGGAAGTCAACTGTCCTCTTGAGCTGTCAGGGTAGTGTCAGGCTTTCTGTCGAGTTGACAATGCAATCTGTGTCTTTCTCTCAAGGTGCCATAGGGCTGTCAGACATGCCATCATGTTTGGAGTTGATATCGGGGTGACAGTCAATTCAGTCCTGGGGAATCAGATTTATCTTGAGTGGATTGGGACATTGGGGTCTTTTAGAATTGTGGCATGACCCCTGGAGTTCCTCTCGACTTTCAAATTGAGACCACCTCCTCTTGAGTCGCGACGGGAATACGGGGATGTTTTCCCGACGAAGCAGCGAAATGGACCCTCATCTCGAGACATAGAAGGAAAACCGGGGCTCTTCTTGAGTTGTGGCAGGACATTCAGTGTTCCTCTGGAGTGGAGACGGGTATGTGTGGAACTTCCTGAGTTGCATCAGGGCGTCAAGGACTCTTTCAAGGCTCAAAAGGGAAGGTGTGATATTCTCAATACACTGCAGCAGAAAAGGGCCTCATCTTGCATTGAGGGGAGAATCTCCTGATTTTTCTTGAGTTGCAGCAGGAAACATGGGGTTCCTCTCGAGTTACAATGGGGACCCCAGGGATCCACTCATGTTGCATCAGGAAAGTCAAATCTCCATGCAATTTGTGAGGGGCTTCTCGGGATTCCTCTCCAGTCGGTGCCAGTTCCTAGGTCCACATCTGAAGTTGAGGCTGGATTCTCAGGGTTCCTCTCAGTGCTGACATGGATCTCGGTGTTCCTATGGCATTTCAACAAGGGAATCATTATCTTCTCAAGCTGAGACTTACAAGTCCATTTTCCTCTCGAGCTGTAAAAGGAGTTTCAGGCTTCCTGTCGAGTTGACTTAGGGATCTGTGACTTTCTCACGATGTACCACAGGGAGGTCACACCTGCCATTGTGTTTGACTCAGTCTTCTGGATGACAGTCGAGTCAGTGCCGGGCAATCAGGTGTATCTTCAGTGGATTTTGGGGTCTTTTTGAATTGTGGCACCATCCCTAGAGTACCTCTCGAGTTTCAAGTTGAGACCACCTCCTCTTGAGTTGCCATGGGAACATCAGGATTCCTTTCCCTAAGAAGCAGGGAAATGTCCCCTCATATCCATATGAGGAGGGAAAAACTGGGCTCTTCTTGAGTTGTGGAGGGACACTCGTTGTTCCTCTCGAGTGCAGACGCGTATGTCGCAGAACTTCTTGAGTTGCATCAAGGGTGTCAAGGACCCTTTTGAAATTCAAGAGGGAAGGTGGGATTTCTCTCTAGACCCTGCAGTGGAAAAGGGCCTCATCTCGCATTGAGGGGAGAATCTCCTAGTTTTTCTCGAGTCATAGCAGGAAACGTGGTGTTTCTCTCGAGTTACAATGGGGACCTCAGGGATCCACTCATGTTGCCTCAGGAAAGTCAAGTCTCCATGCAAGATGTGAGGGGCGTCTCGGGATTCCTCTCCAGTTGGTGCTGGGGCCTAGGTCCTCATCTGGAGCTGAGGCCAGAACCTCAGGATTCCTTTCCATTGCTGAAATGGATCTTGGGGTTCCTCAGGAGTTTCAACAGGGGAATCAGCCCTCGTCTCGTGTGGAGACATGCAAGTCCACTTTCCTCAAGAGCTATCAAAATAGTGTTAGGCTTCCTGTCAAGCTGACCTAGGGATCTGTGGCTTTCTATTGAGGTGCCACAGGGCTGTCACACCTGTGATCGTGTTTTGAGTCGATACTCGGGGTGACAGTCAAGTCAGTGCAGGGGAATCAGGTATATCTGTAGTGGATTGGGACATTGGTGTCTTTTGGAATTGTGGGATGAACCCTGGAGTTCCTCTTGAGTTTCAATTTGAGACCACCTCCTCTTGAGGTGTGATGGGAACACCAGCATTCCTTTCCCGATGGAGAAGGGAAATGGACCCACATGTCGAGATGAGGAAGCAAAAATGGGGCTCTTCTTGAGTTGTGGTGGTACACTCGGTGTTCCTTTCAAGTGGAGACAGGTATGTCGGGGAACTTTGAGTTGCATCCAGAGTGTCTAGGACCCTTTCGAGGCTCAAGAGGGAATGTGGGGGTTTGTCTCGAGATGCCATGGCAGAAAAGGGCTTCATCTCATGTTGAGTTGGGAATGTCCTGGTTTTTCTCAAGTTGCAACAGGAAACTTGGGGTTCCTCTCGAGTTACGATGGGGACCTCAGGGACCCACTTGTATTGCCTCAGAAAAGTCAAGTCTCCATGCTAGTTGTGAGGGGCCTCTTTTGATTCCTCTCAAGTCAGTGCCATGTCCTAGGTCCTCATCTGGAGTTAAGGCCGGAACCTCAGGTTTCCTCTCCAGGACTGACATGGATCTCGGGGTTCCTATGGAATTTCAACAGGGGAGTCAGCCTCATCTTTTTTGGAAACATGGAAGTCTGCTTACCTCTCGGGCTGTCAAAGTAGTGTCAGGCTTCCTGTTGAGTTGACATAAGGATCTCTGGCTTTCTCTCGAGGAGCCACAGGGCTTCACACCTGCTATTGTTTTGAGTTGATACTCAGGATGATAGCCGAGTCAGTGCAGGGGAATCAGGTTTACCTGGAGTGGATTGGGATGTCGGGGTCTTTTTGAATTGTGGTACGACCCTTGTAGTTCTGCCAAGAGCCAGCGTGAGGAATCCTGCCCATGGCAAAGGCCATGAGGAATGAGGCCTGACATATGCATAGGTGGGATCAGGCCTCAGGGGTCCCCCTAGACATTCTCGAGCATCTACCCCCAAAGCCAGTGTCTGCCTACCTTACTGCATTATGCTTTCACCTACACACCTGACATTACAGGGGACTATCTTCCACCACCTCTCTCTGAAAAGAAGCTAACTTAGAGCTCCAGTTAATAAATCTCCTGGGCATAACAAGAGTATTTCTGTCCACAAGCTTCTCTGATATCTCTCTAGCCTGCCTGACAGGTTTGTCCAGCCACATGTGATTGTTCACAGCCTCCCAACCGTGAGAGGCATGAGATACTATAAACTCTCTAAATATAGATTCTTTTGAGAAGTTAGAAAATTATTAGTATAGTGTTAGAAAGTTAGTTAGAAATTATACTGGTGGAGGGTTTCATTGTTGAGCCAATATTTGCTGCTAAACCTCCATATCCCTTGCCCCTTATACACACCAATTGATATAACTAGCATATAGGACAAATAAGCATTAACCTTGATATTAATCATGTTAAACCTTAGGCTAAGTAATTTTTTTTTCTTGATTATAGCCCACTGCACCTTTGCCCTGTAAGAATGCAACTTTATTTGGTGTCTTTGGAGGATGGTGCCTGCCTTAAGAAAAATCACCTTTGGAGAAAATAAGTTTTCTGTTTGACTAATCATCATCAGAAAGGGTCATAATATGTTAGCAGGCATCTTGGCCAGAAGATGATCACCTGAGAACTTTGTATATAGGAAGGAATGCAGAAAGAAAGTGTGGTTTCAATAAGGGTCAGGACTGCTGACCCCGCGTGACTTTGTATTTCCCATTTATCTTTATGTATGACTCAAAGTATAAAAGTGGCACAGGAAAATAAAGAAACAGGACCAGTTCCTAGAAAGACTGGTTTCCCCCATGTCGTGTTTTCTCACTCTCTTCTTTTGTGGCTGAATTCCCATCTGGAGCGTGGAAGCTCACCGAGCCTACTAATTTTGCCTAGGCTTCTAAAATCTGAACAGGGAGGCACTTTATGTCTCTGCTCCTCCAACAGACCAGGAAGATGCCTGTGGCCTACAAAGGCAGTGCAAACCCCTTGTCCCAGGGTTTTATGGGTTCTCCATGTAAACCAAGTTATTCAGCCTCTTTTCTCCACTAATTTTCCTACTATACTATTTGTCCCTAATCTCTCTATATATCTTTAGTTAAACAATTTTCCTCTAGACGCCAACTCCGTCCCTGCTTCGAATTACCCTGGATCCACTGGAGCTGGATCCCGGCAAGTGGCACCCAAACAGAATTAAAGTTAAGGAAGCCAATATTCAATACCTGTTTACATTTGTATAAGAACAATGCCCTTGGTTTCTGGAAAAGGGCACTGTTAATTTAGATACTTGGGTGAAGCTAGGAAAACAGCTAAAAACTGCCAAAAGCTTTAAAAGCTAATAACGCTCCTGCTTACACTTCTAAGTCTTTCCAAGAATTTTGTATAAAATTTCAAATAAAACATAACACAGGCATCCCCTATAATCCACAGGGACAAGCCATAGTGGAAAGAGCACATCAGACAATAAAAATACAAATTCAAAAATTAAAAGAAGGGGTATTTAAGTATAGTTTGATGGGGACATCAAATCTTGCAACATGCTTTCTTTGCAATAAATAACCTAAATGCTGATTCGTCCAGAACCACTGCAATTCTTCATCATTGGTGTCTGGAGCAAAAAAATGTAAAGCCATTGGTGAAGTGGAAGAACCTCCTCTCCAGACAATGGAAGGGTTCAGACCCATTGTTAACTAGCAGTCGAGGATGTGCTTGTATTTTTCCACAGGACACAGATTCGCCAATTTGGATTCCAGACAGACTGATTTGACATGTCACAGTCCCCCAGACATCTGGTTCCCCCATTGCTTCAATTGGAGAAGGAAATGGCAACCCACTCCAGTGTTCTTGCCTGGAGAATCCCAGGGACTTGATGGGCTGCCGTCTATGGGGTCGCACAGAGTCGGACACGACTGAAGCGACTTAGCAGCAGCAGCAGAAGCAGCAGCAGCAGCATTGCTTCAATCACTAAGTGGAAGGGCATTCCTCTGCCACTGCCACCATTGCCACTGCCACATGGGACAGCTGCATGCTGGGAGCCATGGGCAGGACCAGCCTGTCTGCCAGGGCTCAGTGTGCCTCGCTCATAGCTGGTGGCCCCACCAGCATCCGTTTATGCTCTCTTGGCCACCGCTGGGCCCAAAGCCAGTTTAGCAAGGGGGCAAGGGTGGCGCCCAGGTGCTCGCCAGCAAGAGAGCCAAGATAAACATTGAGATCCTGGTGGGACTGACAGAGTTGCTGCATCGCAAACACCAGCAAGTCCGTGGGCTGGTGCCTCAGGACCTCCTCGGTTGCTCCCTCAGATGTCATATGGAACACTATAGATGATCATTCAGGGTATCTGATTTGGAAATCTTGTACTTATAATTCAAGGATTGATTACAGAATAATGGGAGAAAAAAAAATAATTCTATTTACTCTATTTTAGCTTGTCTACCCTCCCCTTATGTTTTTGTCTTTGCTAATGATTCTGGAAAACTTCATATACAAATGAATTATTCAGGTGGACCCAATGTAGTGGCTTGTGAAAAATGTATACTTTCATCTTGTTTAACCTCTAAGTACAATGTTTGTTCTTTGTAGTGCTGAAACGTCCACCCTATCTCATGATACCTGTAACTGTAACTACTCATTGGTATGATAATTATGATCTTGCTGTGTTACAACTACAGGATTTCATGCAATAATAGCGATTTGTGGGCTTACTTATTTTAGGGATATCAAATTTAATAGCCACAATCACTACTGTTACTGTGGCAGCAATATCATTGACTCAATACATGCATACTGCTCAATATGTTGATACTATGTCTGAAAATGTTTTACACTGGCAACACAAGAAGCTATAGATAGGAAGTTAGAGATGAGGGTGGATGCCTTAGAAGAGGCAATAATGCATATTGGGGCTGAAATGCAAGCCCTAAAAGTAAAAATGGTCTGTCTTGTCACGCAGACTACCGGTGAATATGAGTTACACCCTTAAAAGTAAATGAGACAGATTATGAATGGAAAAAAAAATTTAAAAATCATATTTCAGGTGTTTGGAACAGCTCTGACATTGACCTGGATTTAGGGAAACTTCATAACCAGATACAGACCAGGGAACACTCTCGATTGGATTTTGCTACCGCTGGAGCAGCTCGTGACTTCTTCCACACTTTCTCTAACTTAATTTCTGGAAAGAACATTCTGTATACTATTTTCAGTTATGCTGCTGTGGGTGCTCTAATCTTACTTCTCATAATCATTCTTTTTTTTCTTGTCAGGATCGTTTGGCAGAGCACTCAGAAGCTTGCGACTGAACTGCATCTGGCTGTTTTAAGAAATAAAAATGGGGGAGATGCCAGGAGCCAGTGTGAGGAATCTTGCCCATGGCAAAGGGCATGAGGAAGGAAGCCTGACATATGCAAAGGCGGGATTAGGCCTCAGGTGTCCCCCTGGACATTCTTGAGCATCTACCCCCAAAACCACTCTTTCTGTAAATGAGCTAACTTAGAACTCCAGTTAATAAATCTTCTGGGTGTAGCAAGACTGTTTCCATTCACAAGCTCCTCTGATATCTCTCTAGCCTGCCTGACAGGTTTGTCTGGCCACATGTGATTGTTCACAGCCTCCCAACCATGAGAGGCATGAGATGATATAAACTTTTAAATACAGATTCTTTTGAGACATTAGAAAATTATTAGTATAGTGTTAGTGAGTTAGTTAGAAATTATACTGGTGGAGGGTTTCATTGTTGAGCCGATATTTGCTGCTAAGCCTCCATATCCCTTGCCCCTTATACACACAAATTGATATAACTAGCATATAGGACAAATAAGTATTAACTTTGATATTAATCACATTAGACCTTAGGCTAAGTAAATTATTTTCTTGATTATAGCTCACTGCACCTTTGCCCTGTAGGAAGGTAAATTTATCTGGTGCCTTCGGAAGGTGGTGCCTGACTTAAGAAAAATCACTTTTGGGGTAAATAAGTTTTCTGGTTAACTAATCATCACCAAAAAGGGTCATAATATGTTAGCAGGCCTCTTGGCCACAAGGTAATGTAAATCACCTGAGAATTTTGTATATAGGAAGGAATGCAGATAGAAAGTGTGGTTTTAATAAGGGTCAAGACTGCTGACCACGCGTTACTTTGTATTTCCCATTTATCTCTATGTATGACTTAAAGTATAAAAACGGCCCTGGAAAATAAAGAAATGGGACCAGTTCCTAGAAAGACTGGTTTCCCCCATGTCGTGTTTTCTCGCTCTCTTCTTTTCTGGCTGAATTCCCATCTAGTGTTTGGAAGCTCACCGAGCCTACTAATATTGCCTGGGCTTCTAAGATCTGAACGAGGAGGCACTTTGTGTCTCCACTCCTCTGGCAGACCAGGAAGATGTCTGAGGCCTAAGTAGGCGATACAAACCACTTTTCCCGGGGTTTTATGGGTTCTCTGCATAAACTAAGTTATTCAGACTCCTTTCTCCACTAATTTTCCTACTACACTATTCATCCCTAATCTTTCTCCATATCTTTAATTAAAAAAATTTCCTCTAGATGCTGACCCCATTCCAGCTTCGAATTACCCTGGATACAGTGGGGCTGGACCCTGGCAGAGTTCCTCTCGAGTCTCAAGGTGAGACCGCCTCCTCTTGAGGTGTGACGAGAACGCTGAGATGCCTTTCCCAAAGAAGCAAGGAAATGGACCCTCATCTCGAGATGAGGAGGGAAAACCAGGGCTCTTCTTGAGTTGTGGTGGGACACTAGGTGTTCCTCTCGAGTGGAGATGGCTATGTCAGGGAAATTCTTGAGTTGCATCAAGGGTGTCAAGGATCTTTTCGAGGCCCAAGAGGGGAAAGTGGAATTCTTCTTGAGATGCTGCAGCGGAAAAGGTCCTCATTTTGTGTTGAGGGGAGACTCTCCAAGTTTTTCTCAAGTTGTGGCAGGAAACAAGGGGTTTCTCTTGAGTTATGATGGGGACCTCAGGGACCCGCACATGTTGCATCAGGAAACTCAAGTCTCCATGTGAGTTGCCAGGGGCCTCTCAGGATTCCTCTCCAGTCAGTGCCAGGACTTAGGTCTTCATTTGGAACTGAGGCCAGAACTTCAGGTTCCTCTGCAGTGCTGACATGGATCTCAGGGTTCCTATTGAGTTTCAACAGGGGAGACAAGCCTCATCTCTTGTGGAGACATGCAAGTCCGCTTTCCTCTTGAGCTATAAAAATAGTGTCAGGCTTCCTGTCGAGTTGACATAGGGATCTGTGGCTTTCTCTCGAGGTACCACAGGGCTGTCACACCTGCCACCCTGTTTTGAGTCCATACTCGGGATAACAGTCAAGTCAGTGCAGGGGAATCAGATGTATCTGGAGTGGATTGGGACAATGGGGTCTTTTTGAATTGTGGCAAGACCCCTCAAGTTTCCATCGAGTTTTAAGTTGACACTGCCTCCTCTTGAGGTGTGACTGGAAGGCCAGGATTACTTTCCCGACGAGGCAGGGAAATGGATGCTCATCTCTTGATGAAGAGGGAAAAACGGGGCTCTTCTTGAGTTGTGGTGGGACATTCGGTGTTCCTCTCTAGTGGAGACGGATATGTCAGAAAACTTCTTGAGTTGCGTCAAGAGAGTCAAGGACCCTGTGGAGGCTCAAGAGGGAAGGTCGGATTTCTCTCAAGACGCTGCAGAGGAAAATGGCCTCATCTCACGTTCAGGGAAGAATCTCCTGGTTTTTCTTGAGTTGCGACAGGAAACTTGGGGTTCCTCTCTACCGGGAGCCAACATGGGGTATCCCGCCCATGTCAAAGGTCATGAGGAAAGGAGCCTGAAAAAACACAAAGGCAGGATCAGGCCTCAGGGGTCCCCCTGGACTTTCTCAAGCATCTACCCCAAAAACTAGAGTCTGCCTGCCTTCCTGCATTATGCTTTACATCTATTCTTCTGACATTAACATGGGGCTGTCCCCGACCACCTTCCTCTAAAAGGAGTTACCTTGGAGCTCCTGTTAATAAGTCTCCTGTGCATAATAAATGTGTTTCAATCCAAAACCCCCTCTGATGGCTCTCTAACTTGCCTGAGAGATTTACCTGGACTTTTACAACTACACCTGTGATTGTTTACAGCCCCCCAACTGCGAGAGGCATGAAGCTTAAAACATCTGAAAGATATAGAGCCTATTTTAAAGAGCTAAGAATTATATCGTTGAAGGATTTCATTGTTGAGTTATGAATGCCGCCAGGCCTCCAACTTTTAGGCACCTGGGGTGATATTAATCAATGTAATTGGGAAGCAGAATTAGGAATAGAGTATTTTAATGTTAGCATTACTAGACTTTTGAGTTAATTAATTTTCTATTTGTTATTAATCACTGCACTCCTCTTTCCTTGTTATGAATTGTTGTATCCTTGCTATGTTAGAATGTAATCTTAATTACTACTTTCTGAGAGTGGCACCAGACTTTAGTAAGAACAACACTTTTAGGGCAAATAAATTTTCACGTTAATGGACCCTTATCAGAAAAGGGCCATAAAATATTAAAAGGTCTCCTGGCCAGAAGATGATGTAAATCACCTAAGACCTGTGTATGCAGCTAAGTATGCAGAGAGAAAGCCTGGTCTCGATAAGGGTCAGGGCTGCTCACCCTGCATGAGTTTGTATTATCCATTGATCTCTATGTATAACTAAAAGTATAAAAGCTTTCCTGGAAAATAAAGGATGAAATAGTTTCTCAGAAATATGGCTTCCCCCTTGTCTTCTTTTCTTTTTCTCCTTTTCAGGCTGAATTCCCGTCTGAAAATTAGAGGCTCACTGTGTCTACTTACTTGCCTGGGCTTCCAAACCCAAGCAAGAGAGAGCCCAGGGCTGGGCATCCTCCACTATTCAAGTGGGCACCTGTGGCTTACGTAGACTGTGTAAGCCCCTTGTCGTGAGGCTTTATTTGGCTTTCGTTGTAAACCAAGGAATACAACCCCTTTTTCTCCTCTAGTTTCTCTCCTCTCTCTCACTAGACTATTATTCTCTAATCTCTCTTTATACTTCTACTTAAATAAGTCTTTCATAATTGCTGACTCCGTCCCCACTTCGAATTACACTGGAACCACCAGGGCTGAATCCTGGCACCTCTGGAGTTACAACGGGGACCTCAGAGACCTGCTCATGTTGCCTCAGGAAAGTCCAGTCTCCATGCAAGTTGCAAGGGGCCTCTTGGGATTACTCTCCAGTCAGTGCTGGGGTCTAGGTCCTCATCTGGAGTTGAGGCCACAACCTCAGGGTTCCTCTCCAGTGCTGACATGGATCTCAGGGTTCCTATGGAGTTTCAACAGGGGAGTCAGGCCTCATCTCGTGTGGAGACATGCAAGTCCTCATTCCTCTCGAGCTGAAAAGTAGTGTCAGGCTTCTTGTCGAGTTGACATAGGGATCTGTGTCTTTCTCTCAAGGTGCCTCAGGGCTGTCACAACTTCCATCATGTTTTGAGTTGATACTCAGGGTGACAGTCAAGTCAGTGCAGGGGAATCAGCTGTATCTGGAGTGGATTGGGACATCGGGGACTGCTGTATTGTGGCATGACCTCAGGAGTTCCTCTCGACTTTCAAGTTGAGACCACCTCTTCTTGAGGTGCAATGGGAATGCTGGGATTCCTTTCCAGACGAAGCAGGGCACTGGACCATCATCTCGAGATGAGGAGGGAAAAACGGGGCTCTTCTTGAGTTGTGGTGGGACACTCGGTGTTATCTCTAGAGGGGAGACGGGTATGCTGGGGAACTTCTTGAGTTGCATCAAGGGTGTCAAGGACTCTTTTGAAGCTCAAGAGGGAAAGTGGGATTTATCTCGAGATGCTGTAGTGGAAAGCGGCCTCATCTCGTGTTAAGGGGAGAATCTCCTGGTTTTTCTCGAGTTGAGGCAGAAAACTTGGTGTTCCTCTCGAGTTATGATGGGGACCTCAGGGACCTGCTCGTCTTCCCTCAGGACAGTCAAGGCTTAGTGCGACTTGCGAGGGGCCTCTCATGATTACTCTTCAGTCAGTGCCGAGGCCTAGGTCTTCATCTCAATTTGAGGCTGGAACCTCAGAGTTCCTCTCCACTGCTGACATGGATCTCAGGGTTCCTATGGAGTTTCAACAGGGGAGTCAGGCTTCGTCTCTTGTGGAGATATGCAAGTCGGCTTTCCTCTCGAGTTGTAAAAGTAGTGTCAGGTTTCCTGTTGAGTTGACATAGTGAACTGTATCTTTCTCTCGAGGGGTCACAGGGCTGTCACACCTGCCATCGTGGTTTGAGTCGATACTCGGGGTGACAGTCGAACTAGTTCAGGAGAATCAGGTATATCTGTAGTGGATTGGGACTTCAGGGTCTTTATGAATTGTTGCACGACCCCTGGAGTTCCTCTCGAGTTTCCATTTGAGACCGCATCCACTTGAGGTGCAACAGGAGCGCTGGGATACCTTTGCTGACGAAACAGGGAAATGGACCCTCGTCTTGAGATGAGGAGGGATAAACGGGACTCTTCTTGATTGTGGCAGGGTACTCGGTGTTCCTCTCAAGTGGAGACGGGTATGTTGGGGAACTTCTTCAGTAACATCAAGGGTGTTAAGGAACCTTTAAAGTCTCAAGAGGAAAGGTGGGATTTCTCTTGAGATGCTGTAGTGGAAATGGGCCTGATCTCGTGTTAAGGGGAGAATCTCCTGGTTTTTCTCTGGTTGCAGCAGGAAACTTGGTGTTCCTCTCTACTGGGAGCCAACATGGGGAATCCCGCCTGTGGCAAAGGTCATGAGGAAAGGGGCCTGACAAAATGCAAAGGTGGGATCTGGTCTCAAGTGTCCCCCTGGACTTTCTCAAGCATCTACCCCAAAAACCAGAGTCTGCCTGCCTCCCTGCATTATGCTTTCCACCTATTATTCTGACATTAACAGGTGGCTGTCCCCCACCACCTTCCTCTAAAAAGAGTTATCTTGGAGATCCAGTTAATAAGTCTCCTGGACATAATAAGTGTGTTTCAATCCAAAACCCTTCTGATGGCTCTCTAACTTGCCTGACAGGTTTACCCGGACTTTAACAACTATGCATGTGGTTGTTTATAACCCCCCAACCACAAGAGGCACAAAGCTTAAAACATCTTAAAGATATAGTGCCTTTTTTTAAAGAGCTAAGAATTATATTGTTGAAGGGTTTAATTGTTGAGTTATGAATGCTGCCAGGCCTCCAACTTTTAGGCACCTGGGATGATATTCATCAATATAATTGGGATGCAGAATTAGGAATATAGTAGTTTTATGCTAACAATGCTAGACTTTTGAGTTAATGAATTTTCTCTTTGCTATAAATCACTGT
Organism: Cephalophus harveyi; assembly: GCA_006410635.1. NCBI lineage: Eukaryota > Metazoa > Chordata > Mammalia > Artiodactyla > Bovidae > Cephalophus > Cephalophus harveyi. Next base: position 78,943 of record SJYT01051435.1, on the reverse strand, counting down.
ATTCCTCTTTCCTTGTTATAAATTGTTTTATCCTTGCTATGTAATAATGTAACCTTAATTACTACTTTCTGAGAGTGGCACCAAACTTTAGTAAGAACAACACTTTTAGGGCAAATAAATTTTCTGGTTGATGGACCCTTATCAGAAAATGGCCATAAAATGTTAATAGGCCTCCTGGCCATAAGATTATGTAAATCACCTAAGACCTGTGTATACAGTTAAGTATGCAGAGAGATGCAGGAATGGCCAAGAGGAGCTACCCTGTGCTGAGGTCGGGGCAGTGACCGAGAGGAGCTACCCCATGTCCGAGGTCAGGGCAGCGGCCAGGAGGAGCTGCCCCATGTCCAAGGCCAGTGGCGGCCGGGAGAAGACACCCGGTGTCCAAAGTCAGGGAGGCAGTTAGATGGAACTACCCCGCATCTGAGGCCAGTGGCGGCTGGAAGGAGACACCTCGCGTCTGAGGTCAGGGGCGGCTGGGAGGAGACACCCCGCGTCCGAGGTCAGGGGTGGCCAGGAGGAGACACCCCGTGTCTGGGGTCAGGGTGGCGGCTGGGTGGAGCTACCCCACATCTGAAGCTAGTAGCGGCCAGGAGGCGACACCCTGCGTCCGAGGTCAGGGACAGTCAGGAGAAGCCACCTCGAGCTTGGGGCCAGGGGTGGTGACCCTGAGGAGCCACCCCAAGCCTGAGCCCAAGGCCAGGGGCGGCAGCTGGGAGGAGCCACCCATGCCCGAGGCCAGGGCCGGTGGCTGGGTGGAGCAACCCAAGGATCGGTGGCTGCGAAGGCGCAGGAGGACCTAGAGGAGCTATCCCACGTTGAAGGTCAGAAATGGTGGTGGTAACCTCGTCCAAGGTAAAGATCAGTGGCTGTGCTTTGCTGAAGCAGCCGTGAAGAGATACTCCACAGCCAAGTTAGGAGAAACCCAAGTAAGATGGTAGGTGTTGCAAGAGGGCATCAGAGGGCAGACATACTGAAACCATACTCACAGAAAACTAGTCAGTCTAATCACACTAGGACCACAGCCTTGTCTAACTCAATGAAACCAAGCCATGCTTGCAGGGCAACCCAAGACAGGCGGGTCATGGTGGAGAGGGCTGACAGAACGTGGTCCACTGGAGAAGGGAATGGCAAACCACTTCAGTATTCTTACCTTGAGAACCCCATGAACAGCATGAAAAGGCAATATGATAGTATACCAAAAGAGGAACTCCCCAGGTCATTAGGTGCCCAATATGCTACTGGAGATCAGTGGAGAAATAACTCCAGAAAGAAGGAAGGGATGGAGCCAAAGTGAAAACAATGCCCAGTTGTGCATGTGACTGGTGATAGAAGCAAGATCTGATGCTGTAAAGAGCAATACTGCATAGGAACCTGGAATGTCAGGTCCATGAATCAAGGCAAATTGGAAGTGGTCAAACATATAAAGGACAGAAATGGTATGGACCTAACAGAAGCAGAAGATATTAAGAAGAGGTGGCAAGAATACACGGAAGAACTGTACAAAAAAGATCTTCACGACCCAGATAATCATGATGATGTGATCACTAATCTAGAGCCAGATATCTTGGAATGTGAAGTCAAGTGGGCCTTAGAAAGCATCACTACGAACAAAGCTAGTGGAGGTGATGGCATTCCAGTTGAGCTGTCTCAGCTGAAAGATGATGCTGTGAAAGTGCTGCACTCAATCTGCCAGCAAATTTGGAATACTCAGCAGTGGCCACAGGACTGGAAAAAGTCAGTTTTCATTCCAATTCCAAAGAAAGGCAATGCCAAAGAGAGTTCCAACTACCGCACAATTGCACTCATCTCACATGCTAGTAAAGCAATGCTCAAAATCCCCCAAGCCAGGCTTCAGCAATAGGTGCACTGTGAACTCCCTGATGTTCAAGCTGGCTTTAGAAAAGGCAGAGGAACCAGAGATCAAATTGCCAACATCTGCTGGATCATGGCAAAAGCAAGAGAGTTCCAGAGAAACATCTATTTCTTCTTTATTGACTATGCCAAAGCCTTTGACTGTGTGGATCACAATAAACTGTGGAAAATTCTGAAAAAGATGGGAATACCAGACCACCTGACCTGTCTCTTGAGAAATCTGTATGCAGGTCAGGAAGCAACAGTTAGAACTGGACATGGAACAACAGACTGGTTCCAAATAGGACAAGGAGTACGTCAAGGCTGTATATTGTCACCCTGCTTATTTAACTTATATGCAGAATACATCATGAGAAACGCTGAACTGGAAGAAACACAAGCTGGAATCAAGATTGCCATGAGAAATATCAATAACCTCAGATATGCAGATGATACCACCCTTATGGCAGAAAAGGAAGAGGAGCTAAAAAGCCTCTTGATGAACGTGAAATTGGAGAGTGAAAAAGTTAGCTTAAAGCTCAACATTCAGAAAACGAAGATCATGACAGCTTGTCCCATCACTTCATGGGAAATAGATGGGGAAGCAGTGGAAACAGTGTCAGACTTTATTTTTTGGGGATCCAAAATCACTGCAGATGGTGACTGCAGCCATGATATTAGAAGATGCTTACTCCTTGGAAGAAAAGTTATGTCCAACATAGACAGTATTTTCAAAAGCAGAGACGTTACTTTGCCGACTAAGGTCCGTCTAGTCAAGGCTATGGTTTTTCCTGTGGTCATGTATGGATGTGAGAGTTGGACTGTGAAGAAGGCTGAGCACCGAAGAATTGATGCTTTTGAACTGTGGTGTTGGAGAAGACACTTGAAAGTCCCTTGGACTGCAAGGAGATCCAACCAGTCCATTCTGAAGGAGATCAGCCCTGAGATTGCTTTGGAAGGAATGATGCTAAAGCTGAAACTCCAGTACTTTGGCCACCTCATGCACAGAGTTGACTCATTGGAAAAGACTCTGATGCTGGGAAGGATTGGGGGCAGGAGGAGAAGGGGATGACCAAGGATGAGATGGCTGGATGGCATGACGGACTTGATGGACATGAGTCTGAGTGAACTCCGAGAGATGGTGATGAACAGGGAGGCCTGGCATGCTGCGTTTCATGGAGTCGCAAAGAGTCGGACACGACTGAGCGACTGAACTGAACTGAACTGAATGCAGAGAGAAAGCCTGGTCTCGAGAAGGGTCAGGGCTGCTCACCCTGCATGACTTTGTATTATCCATTGATCTCTATGTATAAAGAAAAGTATAAAAGCTTTCCTGGAAAATAAAGGATGAATCAGTTTCTCCAAAATCTCGCTTCCCCATGTCTTCTTTTCGTTTTCTCTTTTCAGGCTGAATTCCTGTCTGGAACATAGAGGCTCACCATGTCTACTTATTTGCCTGGGCTTCTAAGACCCATGCAAGAGAGAGCCCAAGTCAGGGCACCCTCCGCTATTCAAGCGGGTGACTGTGGCTTTACGTAGATGGTGTAAGCCCCTTGTCCCAGGGCTTTATTTGGCTTTCTATGTAAACCAAAGAATACAGCCCTTCTATTTTCTCACCTCTCTCTCACTACACTATTCTTCACTAATATCTCTTTATACCTCTACTTAAATAATTCTTTCCTAATCGCCGACTCAGTCCACTTTGAATTACCCTGGACCAAAGGGGCTGGACACCGGCACCTCTAGAGTTACTACAGGGACCTCAGGGACCCACTCATGTTGCCTCAGGAAAGTCAAGTCTCCATGTGAATTGTGAGGGGCCACTCAGGATTCCTCTCCAGTTGGTGCTGGGTCCTAGGTCCTCATCTGGAGTTGAGGCCAGAACCTCAGGTTTCTTCTCCAGTTCTGACATGGATCTCGGGTTTCCTATGGAGTTTCAACAGGGGCATCAGACCTAGTCTTATGTGAAGACATGCAAGTCCACTTTCCTTTCGAGCTGTTAAAGTAGTGTCAGGCTTCCTTTCAAGTTGACATAGGGATTGGTGGCTTTCTCTCGAGGTGCAAAAATGCTGTCACACCTGCCATTGTGTTTGGAGTTGATCCTCAGGGTGACAGTCGAGTCAGTGCAGGGGAATCAGGTTTCTCTTCAGTGGATTGGGACATTGGTATATTTCAGAATTGTGGCAAGACCCCTGGTGTTCCTCTCGAGTTTCAAGTTGAGACCACCTCCACTTGAGGTTCGACTGGAAGGCCGGGATTCCTTGCCAAAGAAGCAGGGAACTCTACCCCCATCTCGAGATGATGAGGGAAAAATGGGGCACTTCTTGAGTTGTGGCGGGACAATGGTGTTCCTCTCGAGTGGAGACGTGTATGTCAGGGCACTTCTTGAGTTACATCAACAGTGTTAAGGACCGTTGCAAGGCTCAAGAGGGAAAGTGGGATTCTCTCGTGATGCTGCAGCAGAAAAGAGCCTCATCTCACGTTAAGGAGAGAATCTCCTGTTTTTTCTCGAGTTGCGGCTGGAAACATGGGGTTCCTCTCGAGTTACGATGAGGACCTCAGGAACCCACTTGTGTTGCCTCAGGAAAGTCAATTCTCCATGCGAGTTCCAATGGGTCTCTCAGGATTCCTCTCCAGTCGGTGCCGGGGCCTAGGTCCTCATCTGGAGTTGTGGCCAGAACCTCAGGGTTCCTGTCCAGCTGCTGACATCATTCTCGGGGTTCCTATGGAGTTTCAATAGGGGAGTCAAGCCTTGTCTCGTGTGTAGACATGCAAGTCCGCTTTCCTCTGAGCTGTAAAATTAGTTTCAGGCTTCCTGTTGAATTGACATGGGATCGGTGGCTTTCTCTCGAGGTGCCACAGGGCTGTAACATCAGCCATCGTGTTGTGAGTTGATACTCAGGGTGACAGTCGGGTCAGTGCAGGGGAATCAGGTGTATCTGGAGTGGATTGGGACATCCTGTTTTTTTTTTTTTTTTAATTGTGGCATGACCCCTTGGGTTCCTCTCGAGTTTCAAGTTGAGAACGTCTCCTCTTGAGGTGCGATGGGAACGCCAGGATTCCTTTCCTGACGAAGCAGGAAAATGGGCCCTCATCTTGAGATGAGGACAGAAGAACAGGGCTCTTCTTGAGTTGTCACGGGACATTCGGTGTTCCTCTCGAGTGGAGAAGGGTATGTTGGGGAACTTCATGAGTTGCATCAAGTGTGTCAAGATCCCTTATGAAGCTGAAGAGGGAAGATGGGATTTCTCTCAAGAAATCCTTCTGCAGCAAAAAAGGGCCTCATCTTTCATGGAGGGTAGAATTTCCTGGTTTTTCTTGAGTTGTGGCAGGAAACTTGGGGATCCTCTCGAGTTATGACGGAGACCTCAGGGATCCACTCGTGTTGCCTCAGCAAAGTCAAGTCTCTGTGCGAATTATGAGGGGCCTCTTGGGATTCCTCTCCTCTGGAGTTGAGGCCAGACCTTCAGGGTTCCTCTCCAGTGCTGACATGGACCTCGGAGTTTCTATGGAGTTTCAACAGGGGAGTCAGTCCTCATCTCGTGTGGGGACATGCAAGTCTGCTTTCCTCTCGAGCTGTAAAAGTAGTGTCAGGCTTCCTGTCGCATTGACATAGTGATCTGTGGCTTACTCTGGAGGTGCTACTGGGCTGTCACACCTCACATCATGATTTGAGTCAATAATCTGAGTGACAGTCGAGTCACTGCAGAAACTCCATCAACCAAAAAACTCATTTTCCCTTGAAATATTTTTTCTTAAATCTGCATCACCCCCAAAGTACTAAATAAAGTTACAAATTTATAGAACAAAGGTGCAGTGTGTTATAACAAAGAAAGTATTTAACTCAAAGATCTAATGTTGCTACTTGATTTTTCTATAAACCAACTATATTAATTAATGCACTCCTGGATACACAACAAATAAAGGATATGAAAACTTGGCAGCAAGTATTGGCTCAACAATGAAACCCTTAACCAGTTTTATTCTAATGATTTTTAACTCCCCAAAAGGCTCTACATTCCTAGAATTTTTTAAGCTTCCTGTGCCTCTTGTGGTTGGGAGGCTGTAAGCAATCATATGCATAGTTGAAAAAGTCTGGATAAACCTGTCAGTCAAGTTAGAAAGTGATCAGTGGGGTTTGAATTGAAACACTCCAATTATGCCCAGGACACTTATTAACTAGAGCTCTAAGTTTATTTTCTTCAGAGAAAGTTGGTTGGGGACAGCCCCCCGTTAATGTCAGAGGTGTTGGTGAGAGACATGAAATAATAAAAGAGACAGATTCTGGTTTGGGGGTAGATACTCGAGCAGGTCCAGGGGATCCCTTGAGTCCTGATCCGCCTTGCCTGCCAGGTCTCTCCACATGAACTTTTCAGGGGTGGTATCTCCTGAGCTGGCTTCCAGCAGCCTGACTCCCCTTTTGAAACTCCATAGGAACCCTGAGATCCATGTCAGCAAAGGTGAGGAACCCTGAGGATCTGGGCTCAAGTCAAGATGAGGACCTAGGAACCTGAGCCAACTGGAAAGGAATCCCATGAGGCCCCTTGCAATTCGCATGGACACTGGACTTTCCTGAGGCAACATGAGTGGGTCCTTATGGTCCCCATCATAACTAGAGAGGAACCCTGAGTTTCCTGTCTCAACTCGAGAAAAACCAGGATATTCTCCCCTCAACGCGAGATGAGGCCCTTTTCCACTGTAGTGTCTCAAGAGATATCCCACCTCCCCTCTTGAGCCTCAAAAGGATCCTTGCCACCCTTGATGCAACTCTAAAAGTTCCCCAACATATCCGTCTCCACTCGAGAGAAACACGGAGTGTCCTGCCACAACTCAAGAGGAGCCCTGTTTGCTCCTAATCATCTTGTGATGAGGGTCCAGTTCTTTGCTTCATCAGGAAAGAAATCCCAGTGTTCCTGTCACATCTCAAGAGGAGGCAATCTCAACCTAAAACACGAGAGGAACCCCAGGTGTCATGCCACAATTCCAAAAGACCCCGATGTCCCGATCCACTTGAGATAAGGCCTGATTCCCCTGCCACAATTTGAATGGAACCCCGAGTTCCATTCACCTACAACACGAAGGGAGGGCTGAGAGCCCCGTGGCACCTCTAGAAGTAGCCCCACATCCCTACCTCAACTCGACAGGAAACCTGACACCCCTTTGACACCTTGAGAAGGAAGCAGAGTTCTGTGCTTCAACACGAGATGACGGCTGACTCACCAAGGGAATCTCCATACAAACCCTGAGATCCAAGTCAGAACTGGAGAGGAACCCTGAGTTTCCCACCTCAACTCGAGATGAGGCCCTACTCCCCTGCACCAACTCCAGAGGAATCCTGAAGGGCCCCTCACAACTAGAAAGGATTCTTGAATTGCCAGAGACAAGATGAGAGGCTCCCTCAGTTCCCTGTCACAACTCGAGGGAACCCACACTTCTTGCTGCAATTCGAGAAACACCTGAGTCGCCCCTTCCATGTGGATTGAGGCCTGATTCCCCTGCCGTGACTTCAGAGCAATCCCACGACCCCCCTTGAAACGCAAATGGAGACCTGACTTCCCTGAGGCAACACTGGAGGCTCCCTGAGTCGCACAAGTTACCTGCAGAGGAATCTGAAGCTGCCCACCGCAACTCGAGGAAAACAAGATTCCCCCGTCCACACGACATGAGGCCCTTTGTTCCTGCAGCGCCTAGACAGCAATCCTGAGTGCCCGCTCCAAACTTGAGAGGAGGCTTGACTCCCTTCATGCAACTCAAGAGGGCCCAGAGATTCCCATCACATCTCGAAAAGAAACCCAAGTTTCCCTCCACAACTTGAGAAGAGCCCCTTGTTCCCCTCCTCATCTGGAGATGAAGGCCCATTCCCTACTTCAACACAAGAGGAATCCAACTTCCCATCTCACCACCAGGGTAGGCTTGTCTCACCTATTGAATCTCACCCGCGGATCCTGCTGCAAGGAAATAGGACTTCGACTTCACCCTCAACTCGAGATAAGTCCTGATTACCTGGCACCAGCTACAATGTGACACTGAGGATCCCCTCTCAACATGATGGGAGGCCCACATCACTGCTGATCCTCTTGAAAAATCTCTGATTCCCCGACTGAACTTGACTGGAGGCATGACACCCCTTTGACAACTTGAAAGGAGAGCTGAGTTCCATGCCTTGACTCCAAATGAGGCCTGACTCCGTAGTTGAACCTTGAGAGGAAGCCCGAGATCCCTGTCGCTGCCAGACAGTAACACTGAGTTGACAGACTGAACTCTAGACATGACCCTCTTTGCCGGCAGTGACTCAAGAGGAATCCCAATGTGCCCTTTGCAACTCGGAATGAGACCTGACTTCTCGGAGGCAACACAAGTGCGTCCCTGAGTTCCCCCATCACAACTCGAGAAGAACCCCGAGCTACCCGCCACAACTCAAGAAAAACAAGGAGAATCTGTCCTCAGCTCAAGATGAGGCCCTTTTCCAGAGCAGTGTATCAAGAGGAATTCCACATTCCCTCTTGAAATGCGAAAGGATACTTGACACCATTTCTGCAACTCATCAAGTTCCGCGATACCCGTCCCCATTCAAGAGGAACACTGAAGTTCATGCCACAACTCCAGAAGAGCCGTGTGTTCCCCCTCCTCAACTCGAGATGAGGGTCGATTCCCCTGCTTTGTTGGAAAAGGAATTTCAACGTTTCCATCGCATCTCAAGAGGAGGCCAGTCTCACCTGCAAACTCGAGTGCATCACTGGGAGATGAGCCTCCATTCAAAAAGACCCAGATGTCCCTATCCACAACAGTGAAGCCTGATTCCCCTGCACTGAAAAGACTGTCACCCCGAGTATGGACTCAAAGCATGAAGGGAGGTGTGACAGTCCTGTGGCACTTTGAGAGAAAGCCCCAGATCCTTATGTCAAGTCAACAGGAAGCCTGACACCCCTTTTACATCATGAGAGGAAAGCGGAGTTCCATGCCTCCACAAGAGATGAGGCCCGACTCCCCTGTTGAAACTCCTTAGGAACCCAAGATCCATGTCGGCACTGGAGAGGAAGCCTGAGGTTCTGGCCTCAACTTGAGATGAGGCCCTATGCCCCTGCACAGCCTGGAGAGGAATCCCAAGAGGCCCCTCACAACTCACATGGAGACTTGACTTTCCTGAGGCAACACGAGCTGGTCACTTAGATCCACATCACAACTCAAGAGGAACCCCAAGTTTCCTGCCGCAACTTGAGAAAAACCTGGAGATTCTCCCCTCAATGCTAGAAGAAGCCCTTTTCCACTGCAGCATCTCGAGAGAAATATCACCTTCCCTTCTGAGCCTTGAAAGAGTCCTTGACACCCTTTCTGCAACTCAAGAATTTCCCCAACATACCCGTCTCCACTTGAGAGGAACACTGACTGTCCTGCCACAACTCAAGAAGATCCCCCTTTTCCCCTCGTCATCTCAAAATGAGGGTCCGTTCCCCTGCTTTATCTGGAAAGGAATCCCAATGTTCCCATCTTCCATCAAGAGGAAGCTGGTCTCACCTTGAAACTCAAGAGGAACTCCAGGGGTCATGCCTCAATTTGAAAAGACCCCAATGTCTCCACCCACACATGATAAGGCCTGATTCCCCTGCCACGACTCAAATGGAAACCCGAGTATCAACTCACAACACAAAGGGAAGCCTGAGAACCCCATGACACCTCTAGAAATAGCTCCACATCCCTACCTCAACTCAACAGGAGGCCTGACACCCCTTTGAACCTCAAGAGGGAAGCGGTATTCTGTGCCTCAACATGAGACGACGGCTGACTCCCCAGGGGAATATTCATAGGAACCCCGAGATCCAAGTCAGAACTGGAGAGGAACCCTGAGTTTCCAGCCTCAACTCAAGATGAGGCCCTAGTCCGCTGCACCAACTCCAGAGGATTCCTGAGAGTCCCTTCACAACTAGAAAGAATTTCAGACTTCCCAGAGACAACATGAGAGGGTCTCTCAGGTCTCAATGGCAACTCAAGGGAAACCAATCTTCCTGTTGCAACTCAAGAAACACCTTGAGATTGCCCCTTCCATGCCAATTGAGGACTGATTCCCGTGCTGTGACTCCAGAGCAACCCCGTGTCCCCCTCACAACGTGAATGGAGACCTGACTTCCCTGAGGCAACACGAGAGGCTACCTCAGTCCTCCCGGGTACCTGCAGATGAATCCCAAGCCTCCTGAAGCAACTCAAGAAAAACCAGGAAATTCTCCCATCCTCGTGACATGAGGCCCTTTGTTCCTGCAGTGCCTAGAAAGCAATCCCGAGTGCCCTCTCCAAACTCGAGAGGAGGCTTGACTTCCTTCGTGCAACTCAAGGGGGCCCAGAGATGCCTGTTACACCTCGAGAGAAAACCCGAGTTTCCCGCCACAACTTGAGAAGAGTCCCATGTTCCACACCTTATCTGGAGATGAGGGCCCATTTTCTGCTTCAATTCAACAGGAATCCCAACTTCACCTCGTAACATCAGGGGAGGCCTATCACACCTATTGAATCTCCAGTGGAACCCTGTGGATCCTGCTGCAAGGAAAAAGCACACAGAGTTCTCCCTCCACTTGAGATAAGTCCTGATTACCCGGCACTGGCTCCAATGCGACACTGAGGATCCCCTCCCAGCATGTCGGGAGGCCGGACTCCCCTGCTGATCCTCTTAAAAAAAGCCCCAATTTCCTGCCTGAACTCGACTAGAGGCCTGACACCCCTTTGACAACTAGAGAGGAAACCCGAGTTCCATGCTTCGACTCCAGATGAGGCTTGACTCCCTAGCTGAACCTTGAGAGGAAGTCCGAGATCCCTATCGCTGCCGGATAGGAACACTGAGTTGACAGAATAAACTCTAGACATGGCCCTCTTCGCCAGCAGCGACTCAAGAGGAATCCCAACGTGCCCCTTCCAACTCGGAAAGAGACCTGACTTCTCGGAGGCAACATGAGCAGGTCCCTGAGTTCCCCCATCACAACTCGAGAGGAACACCAAGCTACCTGTCACAACTCAAGAAAAACCACGAGATTTTGCCCTCAACGCTAGATGAAGCTCTTTTCCAGAGAAGTGTCTTGAGAGGAACTTCATGTTCTCTCTTGAAATGCGAAAAGATACTTGACACCCTTTCTGCAACTCAGAAAGTTTTGCCAAAAAACCAGTCCCCACTCGAGAGGAACACCGAGGTTAACGGCAAACTCCAGAAGAGCCTCGTGTTCCCCCTCCTAAACTCGAGATGAGGGTCGATTCCCCAGCTTTCTCGGGAAAGAAATCCCGACGTTTCCATAGCACCTCAAGAGGAGGCCAGTCTCACCTGCAAACTCGAGTGAATTCCTGGAAGTTGAGCCTCCATTCAAAAAGACCCCGATGTCCCCATCCACAACAGAGAAACCTGATTCCCCTGCACTGACTCGACTGTCACCCTGAGTATCGACTCAAAACACGAAGGGAGGTGTGATAGCCTTGTGACACCTGGAGAGAAAGCCACAGATCCCTATGTCAAGTCAACAGGAAGCCTGGACACCCCTTTTACACCACGAGAGGAAAGCAGAATTCCATGTCTCCACATGAGACAAGGCCTGACTCCTGACTCCCCTGTTGAAATTCCATAGGAACCCCAAGATCCATGTCAGCATTGGAGAGGAAACCTGAGGTTCTGGCCTCAACTTGAAATGAGGCCCTATGCCCCTGCACAGCCTGGAGAGGAATCCCGAGAGGCCCCTCGAAACTCTCATGGAGACTAGACTTTCCTGAGGCAACACGAGTGGGTCCACGAGGTCCCCGTCGCAACTCGAGAGGAACACCAAATTTCCTGCCGCAACTCGAGGAAAACCAGGAGTATCTGCCTTCAACACAAGACGAGGCCCTTATCCACTGCAGCGTCTCGAGAAACATCCCACCTTCCGTCCTGAGCCTCGACAGGGTCCTTGATAGCCTTGATGCAACTCAAGAAGTTCCCCGACATATCCGTCTCCACTCGAGAGGAACACTGAATGTCCCACCACAACTCAAGAAGAGCCCTGTTTTCCCCTTCTCATCTCGAGATCAGGGTCCCTTCCCCTGCTTTGTCAGGAAAGGAATCCCAATGTTCCCGTCGCCCCTCAAGAGGAGGCTGGTCTCACCTTGAAACTCAAGAGGAACTCCAGGGCTCGTGCCACAATTACAAAAGACCCCAATGTCTCCATCCACTCGTGATAAGCCCTGATTCCCCTGCCACGACTCAACTGTCACCCCAAGTATCAACTCACAACACCAAGGGAGGACTGAGAGCCCCGAGGCACCTCTAGAAATAGCCCCATATCCCTACCTCAACTTGACAGGAGCCCTGACACCCCTTTGAGGCCTTGAGAGGAAAGCGGAGTTCTGTGCCTCAACACGAGATGACGGCTGACTCCCCAGGGGAATCTCCATAGGAACCCCAAGATCCATGTCACAGCTGGAGAGGAACCCTTAACTTCCTGCCTCAACTGGAGATGAGGTCCTAGTCCCCTGTACCAACTAGAGAGGAATACCGAGAGGCCTCTCATAACTCAAAAAGACTCCAGACTTCCCAGAGACAAGATGAGAGACTTCCTCAATTCCCTGTGACAACTCGAGGGAACCCAAACATCCTGCCACAACTCGAGAAATAAGTTGTGATCCCCCTTCCATGCGAATTGAGGCCTGATTCTTGTGCCTTGACTCCAGAGCAATCCCATGGTCCCCTCACAACGAGAATGGAGACTGACTTCCTTCAGGCAACACGAGAGGCTCCCTGAGTCCCCTGGGGTACCTGCAGAGGAATCCCAAGCCTCCCACCTCAAATTGAGAAAAACCAGGAGATTCCCCCGTCCTCGCGACATGAGGCCCTTTGTTCTTGCAGCGCCTTGAGAGCAATTCCGAGTGCCCTCTCCAAACTCAAGAGGAGGCTTGACTCCCTTCATGCAACTCAAGAGGTCCCAGAGATCCCAGTCACACCTCAAGAGGAAACCCGAGTTTCCCGCCACAACTCGATAAGAGCCTCATGTTGCCCACCTCTTCTGGAGATGAGGGCCCATTCCCTGTTTCAACTCAAGAGGAATCCCAACTTCCCATCTCACCACCAGGGGAGGCCTGTCTCACCTATTGAATCTCCAGTGGAACCCTGCGGATTCTGCTGCAAGGAAAAAGCACACAGAGCTCCCCTCAATTCAAGATAAGTCCTGATTACCCGGCACCGGCTCCTATGCGACACAGAGGATCCCCTCAAAACATGATGGGAGGCCCGACTCACCTGCTGATCCTCTTAAAAAAGCCCCAATTCCCAACGTGAACTGGACAGGAGGCCTGACACCCCTTTGACAACTTGATAGGAAAGCCGACTTCCATGCCTCAGCTCCAGATGAGGCTTGACTCCCTAGTTGAACCTTGAGAGGAAGCCTGAGATCCCTGTCACCTCCAAACATGAACACTGAGTTGACGGACTGAACTCTAGACACAGTCCTGTTTGCTGGCAGTGACTCGAGAGGATTCCAATTTGCCCCTCGCAACTTGTAAAGAGACTTCTTGAGGTAATACGAGTGGATCCCTGAGGTCCCCATTGCAACTTGAGAGGAACCCCAAGCTTCCCACCATAACTCGAGAAAAAACATGAGATTCTCCCCTCAAAGCGAGATGAGGCCCTTTTCCAGAGCAGTGTCTCGAGAGGAGTCCCAAGTTCCCTCTTGATATGCGAAAGGGTACTTGACACGTTTATGCAACTCAGGAAGTCCCCCGAGATATCCATCTCCACTCAGGAGGAACACCGAGTTTCACGCTACAACTCAAGAAGACCCACATTTTCCCCCTCCTCAACTGGAGATGAGGGTCGATTCCCCTGCTTCGTAGGGAAAGGAATCCCAATATTCCTAGCGCTCCTCAAGAAGAGGCTGGTCTCACCTTGAAACTCGATCATCCCCAGGAGTCAGGCCTCATTTTGAAAAGGACCTGATGTCTCCATCCACTCCAGATAAGCCTGATTCCCCTGCACTGACTCGACTGTCACCCTGAGTATCGACTCAAAATGCAATGGGACATGTGACAGCCTTGTGGCACCTCAAGAGAAAGCCCCAGATCCCTATGTCAACTCGACAGGTGGCCTGACACTACTTTTACAGGTCGAGAGGAAAGTGGAGTTCATGTATCCAGATGAGACAAGGTCAGACCCCCTTGTCAAAACTCCATAGGACCCCCAAGATCCATGTCAGCGCTGGAGAGGAACCCTGAGGTTCCAGCCTCAACAGAAGATGAGGACCTAGGCCCCTGCACTGACTCTAGAGGAATCCTGAGAGGCCTCTCGTAACTTGCATGGAGACTTGACTTTCCTGAGGAAAAATGAGTGGGTCCCTGAGGTTCCTGTCGCAACTCGAGAGGAACCCCTAGTTTCCTGCTGCAACTCGAGAAAAACCAGGAGATTCTCCCCTCAAAACGAGATGAGGCCCTTTTCCACTGCAGTGTCTCAAGAGAAATCCCACCTTCCCTCTTGAGCCTCGAAAGGGTCCTTGACACCCTTTCTGCAACTCAAGAAGTTCCCCAACATACCTGTCTCCACTCAAGAGGAACGAGTGTACGGCCACAATCAAGAAGAGACCCATTTTCCCCTCCTCATCTGGAGATGAGGGTCCATTTCCCTGCTTTGTCTGGAAAGGAATCCCGACATTTCCATCGCACCTCAAGAGGAAGCTGGTCTCACCTTGAAACTTGAGAGGAACTCCAGGGGTCGTGCCACAATTCGAAAAGACCCCAATGTCCTCATCCAGTTATCAGAGATGAGGCCTGAATCCCCTGCCACGACTCGAATGGAACACCGAGTATCAACTCAGAACACGAAGAGAGGACTGAGAGCCCTGCGGCACCTCTAGAAATAGCCGAGATCACTACCTCAACTCGACAGGAGGCCTAACAACCCTATTACACCTCCAGAGGGAAGCGGAGTTCCATGCCTCAACAAGAGACGACAGCTGACTCCCCAGGGGCATCTCCATAGGAACCCTGAGATCCATGTCAGAACTGGAGAGCACCTTGAGTTTCCTGCCTAAACTCGAGGTGAGGCCCTCATCCCCTGCACCAACAAGAGAGAAATCCTGAGAGGTCCCTCACAACTCAAAAGGATTCCTGACTTCCCAGAGACAAGATGAGAGGCTCCCTCATGTCCCCATCGCAACTCGAGGAAACCCAAACGTCCTGCTGCAACTCGGGAAATACACTGAGATTCCCCCTTCCATGCGAATTGAGGCCTGATTCCCCTGCCATGACTCCAGAGCAATCCCGTGCTCCCCCTCACAACTCGAGTGGAGACTTGACTTCCATGAGGCAACACAAGAGGATCCCTGTGTTCCCCAGGGTACCTGCAGAGGAATCCCAAGCCTAGTGCTGCAACTCGAGAAAAACCAGATTCCCCAGTCCATGTGACATGAGGCCATTTGTTCCTGCAGCACCTAGAGAGCAACCCCCAGTGCCCGCTCCAAACTCAAGAGGAGGCTTGACTCCCTTCATGAAAGTAAAGGGGGCCCAGAGATCCCTGTCACACCTCAAGAGGAAACCTGAGTTTCCCCCCACAAATTGAGAAGAGCCCCGTGTTTCCCACCTCATGTTGAGATGAGTGTCCATTCCCTGCTTCAACTCAAGAGGAATCCCAACTTCCCCTTGTACCACTAGAGGAGCCCTGTCTCACCCAGTGAATCTCTAGTGGAACCCTGTGGATCCTGATTCAGGGAAAAAGAACACCGAGTTCCCACTCAACTCCAGATAAGTTCTGATTCCCCTGCAGTGGCTCCAATGGAACACGGAGGATCCTCTCACAATATGATGGGAGGCCTGACTCGCCTGCTGATCCTCTAAAAAGCCCCGATTCCCCAAATGAACTTGACAGGAGGCATGACAGCCCTTTGACAACTTGAGAGGAAAGCAGAGTTCCATGCCCAAACACCAGATGAGGCCTGACTCCCATATTGAACCTTGAGAGGAAGCCCAAGATCCCTGTCGGTGCCAGACAGGAGCACTGACTTTACCAACAGAACTCTAGACAGGGCCCTATTTTCCGGTGGTGACAGGAGAGGAATCCTGAAGTGCCTCTCACAACCCGTAAAGAGGCCTGACTTCTCGGAGGCAACACAGGCGGGTCCCTGAGCTCCCCGTCACAACTCGAGAAGAACCCCAAGCTTCCCGCCACAACTTGAGAAAAAACAGATGTTCCCCTCAACGCGAGATGAGGCCCATTTCCAGAGCAGTGTCTCAAGAGAAATACCAGGTTCTCTCTTGTAAAGCAAAAGTTTACTTGACACCCTTTATGCAACTCAGGAAGTCCCTCGAGATACCCGTCCTCACTCAGGAGGAACACCGAGTTTCACACCACAACTCAAGAAGACCCATGTTTTTCACCTCCTCAACTGGAGAAGAGGGTCGATTCCCCTGCTTCATGGGGAAAGGAATCCCGACATTCCTGTCACTCCTCAAGAGGAGGCTGGTCTCACCTTGAATCTCGAGTGCATCCCTGGGAGTCATACCTCATTTCAAAAAGACCCCAATGTCCCCATCCACTCCAGATAAGCCTGATTCCCCTGCACTGACTAGACTGTCACCCTGAGTATTGACTCAAAATGTAATGGGACATGTGACAGCCCTGTGGCACCTCGAGAGAAAGCACCTATGTCAACTCGACAGGAAACCTGTCACCCCTTTTACACCTTCAGAGGAAAGCGGATGCCAGGAGCCAGCATAGGGAATCCTTCCCATGGCAAAGGTCATGAGGAAGAGGCCTGATAGGCAAAGGCGAGATCAGGCCTCAAGGAAACCCCCCTGGGCCTTCTTGAGCATCCACCTCAAAATCAGATCTGTCTGTCTTATTATTTTATGACTTTCACCAACGTTTCTGAGATTAACAGAGCCTATCCCCGGTCACCTTTCTCTGGAAAAAGTTAACTTAGAGCTCCAGTTAACAGTCTCCTGCATATGAAAGGAGGGTTTTAGCTCAAACCCCTCTGATGGCTCTCTAACTTGCCTGACAGGTTTAGCCGGATTTTTACAACTACACATGTGATTGCTTACAGTCCTCCAACTGTGAGAGGCATGGAAAGCCTAAAACATAGAACCTTTCAAAGAGTTAAAAGCTGTTAGAATAGTGCTGGTGTAAGATTTCACTGTTGAGCCAATGCTCGCTGCCAAGTTCCCATATCCCTTATAGACTGTGCACCTGGGAGTGCATTAGTTAACATAGGTGAAATGTAAGAAAAACAAGTGTAGCCTTGAAACTAACCACATCAGACCTTTGAGCTAATTGGTTCTTTCTTTGTTGTAACTCGCTGCAACTTTGCTTCATGAAAATGTAACTCTGTTTGATACTTTCTGAGGCTAATATAGATTAGAAATATAAAGAAAAAAGCACTTCAAGGGAAAATAAGTTTTCTGGTTGAGCAGGCTTTATCAAAAGAGGGTCATAAAATGTTTCACAGACCTCCAAGGCCAGCAGGTAATCTACACAACATCATTTGTGGGAAAGATATAAATGTCCTTTTTGAAAATAAAAGTAACGGGCCTCGCTCAAAGAAGCTTGGTCACCCCGTGTCTTTTTTTTCTCCCTTACTTTATTTTTCAGGCTGATCCCTTGGAGCATAGAGACTCCCTGCATTCACTTATCTGCCCAGGTTTCTAAGACCTGAACGGGAAGACGTTCTGTGTCTTCACTCCCTCAGGAGACCAGGAGGGCACCTGAACAGGTGAACAGGGAAAAATTCTTGTCTGGGGGTTTTATTGGCTTTCTATGTAAACCAAGGAATATAGCCTCTTTCTCTCCTCTATTCTCTTAACTGCAAACTCTTCCTTATCTCTCTCTAAATCTATATATATCTCTTGCCACGCCATCCCTGCTTTGAATTACCCTGGATCCACCAGGGCTGGACCCTGGCAAGCAGACTTCCATGTCTCCTGGAAGACATGACCTGACTCCCTTCTTGAAACTCTATAGGAACCCCGAGATCCATGTCAGTACTGGAGAAGAATGCTGAGGTTCCCACTTCAATGCAAGATGAGGCTCTAGGACCATGCACCAACTGGAGAGGAATCCCAAGATGCCCATCGCAACACTCATGGAGATGTGACTTTCCTGAGGTAACCTGAGCAGCTCCCTGAAATCCCCATCGTAACTTGAGAGTAACCCCGAGTTTCCTACCACAATTCGAGAAAAACCAGGAGATTCTGCCTTCAACACGAGATGAGGCCCTTTTCTGCTGCAGTGTCTCAAGAGAAATCCCACCTTCCCCCTTGAGCCTCGAAAGTGTCCTTGACACCCTTTCTGCAACTCAAGAAGTTCCCCAACATACCCGTCTCCACTCAAGAGGAAACCCGAGTGTCCCGCCACAACTCAAGAAGATCCCCGTTGTTGCCTCCTCATCTCAAGATGAGGGTCCATTTCCCTGCTTCATCAGGAAAGGAATCCCGACATTCCAATCACACCTCAAGAGGAGGCGGTCTCAAATTGAAACTCGAGAGGAACTCCAGGGGTCATGCCCCAATTCAAAAAGATCCTGATGTCCCAATCCACTTCAGATAAATCTGATTCCCCTGCACTGACTTGACTGTCACCCTGAGTATTGACTCAAATTACTATGGGAGGTGTGACAGCCCTGTGGTACCTCGAGAGGAAGGCACAGATCCCTATGTCAACTCGACAGGAAACCTGACACTACTTTTACAGCTCAAGAGGAAAGTGGACTTCCATGTCTCCACATGAAACGATGCCTGACTCCCCTGTTAAACTCCATATGAACCCTGAGATCCATTTCCACACTGGAGAAGAACACTGAGGTTCTGGCTGCAACTCAAGATGAGGACCTACGACCCTGCACCAACTGGAGAGGAATCCCGAGAGTTCCCTCACAACTCACATGGAGATTTGACTTCCCTAAGGCAACAGGAGAGGCTCCCTGAGTTTCCCAAGGTACCTGGTGAGGAATCCCAAGCCTCCGACTACAACTCGAGGAAAACCAGGAGATTCCCCCATCCATGCGACTTGAGGCCCTTTTTTCTTGCAGCACCTACAGAGGAATCCCGAGTGCCCTCTCCAAACTCGAGATGTGGCTTGACTCCCTTCATGCAACTAAAGGGGGCCCAGAGATCCCCATCACACCTTGAGAGGAAACACAAGTTTCCCACCAAAACTCAAGAAGAGCCCTGTGTTTCCCACCTCATGTGGAGATGAGGGTCCATTCCCTACTTCAACTCAAGAGGAATCCCAACTTCCCCTCGCACCACCAGAAGAGGCCTGTCTCACCTCCTGAATCTCGAGTGGAACACTGCGGATCCTGCTGCAGGGAAAAAGGACCCTAAGTTCCCACTCAATGAAAAACAAGTGTAGCCTTGAAACTAACCACATCAGACCTTTGAGCTAATTGGTTCTTTCTTTGTTGTAACTCGCTGCAACTTTGCTTCATGAAAATGTAACTCTGTTTGATACTTTCTGAGGCTAATATAGATTAGAAATATAAAGAAAAAAGCACTTCAAGGGAAAATAAGTTTTCTGGTTGAGCAGGCTTTATCAAAAGAGGGTCATAAAATGTTTCACAGACCTCCAAGGCCAGCAGGTAATCTACACAACATCATTTGTGGGAAAGATATAAATGTCCTTTTTGAAAATAAAAGTAACGGGCCTCGCTCAAAGAAGCTTGGTCACCCCGTGTCTTTTTTTTCTCCCTTACTTTATTTTTCAGGCTGATCCCTTGGAGCATAGAGACTCCCTGCATTCACTTATCTGCCCAGGTTTCTAAGACCTGAACGGGAAGACGTTCTGTGTCTTCACTCCCTCAGGAGACCAGGAGGGCACCTGAACAGGTGAACAGGGAAAAATTCTTGTCTGGGGGTTTTATTGGCTTTCTATGTAAACCAAGGAATATAGCCTCTTTCTCTCCTCTATTCTCTTAACTGCAAACTCTTCCTTATCTCTCTCTAAATCTATATATATCTCTTGCCACGCCATCCCTGCTTTGAATTACCCTGGATCCACCAGGGCTGGACCCTGGCAAGCAGACTTCCATGTCTCCTGGAAGACATGACCTGACTCCCTTCTTGAAACTCTATAGGAACCCCGAGATCCATGTCAGTACTGGAGAAGAATGCTGAGGTTCCCACTTCAATGCAAGATGAGGCTCTAGGACCATGCACCAACTGGAGAGGAATCCCAAGATGCCCATCGCAACACTCATGGAGATGTGACTTTCCTGAGGTAACCTGAGCAGCTCCCTGAAATCCCCATCGTAACTTGAGAGTAACCCCGAGTTTCCTACCACAATTCGAGAAAAACCAGGAGATTCTGCCTTCAACACGAGATGAGGCCCTTTTCTGCTGCAGTGTCTCAAGAGAAATCCCACCTTCCCCCTTGAGCCTCGAAAGTGTCCTTGACACCCTTTCTGCAACTCAAGAAGTTCCCCAACATACCCGTCTCCACTCAAGAGGAAACCCGAGTGTCCCGCCACAACTCAAGAAGATCCCCGTTGTTGCCTCCTCATCTCAAGATGAGGGTCCATTTCCCTGCTTCATCAGGAAAGGAATCCCGACATTCCAATCACACCTCAAGAGGAGGCGGTCTCAAATTGAAACTCGAGAGGAACTCCAGGGGTCATGCCCCAATTCAAAAAGATCCTGATGTCCCAATCCACTTCAGATAAATCTGATTCCCCTGCACTGACTTGACTGTCACCCTGAGTATTGACTCAAATTACTATGGGAGGTGTGACAGCCCTGTGGTACCTCGAGAGGAAGGCACAGATCCCTATGTCAACTCGACAGGAAACCTGACACTACTTTTACAGCTCAAGAGGAAAGTGGACTTCCATGTCTCCACATGAAACGATGCCTGACTCCCCTGTTAAACTCCATATGAACCCTGAGATCCATTTCCACACTGGAGAAGAACACTGAGGTTCTGGCTGCAACTCAAGATGAGGACCTACGACCCTGCACCAACTGGAGAGGAATCCCGAGAGTTCCCTCACAACTCACATGGAGATTTGACTTCCCTAAGGCAACAGGAGAGGCTCCCTGAGTTTCCCAAGGTACCTGGTGAGGAATCCCAAGCCTCCGACTACAACTCGAGGAAAACCAGGAGATTCCCCCATCCATGCGACTTGAGGCCCTTTTTTCTTGCAGCACCTACAGAGGAATCCCGAGTGCCCTCTCCAAACTCGAGATGTGGCTTGACTCCCTTCATGCAACTAAAGGGGGCCCAGAGATCCCCATCACACCTTGAGAGGAAACACAAGTTTCCCACCAAAACTCAAGAAGAGCCCTGTGTTTCCCACCTCATGTGGAGATGAGGGTCCATTCCCTACTTCAACTCAAGAGGAATCCCAACTTCCCCTCGCACCACCAGAAGAGGCCTGTCTCACCTCCTGAATCTCGAGTGGAACACTGCGGATCCTGCTGCAGGGAAAAAGGACCCTAAGTTCCCACTCAATTCGAGATAAGTCCTGATTACCTTGTAGTGGCTTCAAAGGAACACCGAGGATCCCCTCACAACATGATGGGAGGCCTGACTCTCCTGCTGACCCTCTTGAAAAAGCCCCGATTCCCCAACTGAACTCGACAGGAGGCATGACACCCCTTTGACAACTCGAGAGGAAAGCAGAGTTCCATGCCCAACACCAGATGAGGCCTGAATCCCTTGTTGAACCTTGAGAGGAAGCCCGATAACCCTGTCGCTACCAGACAGGAGCACTGAGTTGACCAACAGAACTCTAGACACAGCCGTATTCCCTGGCCGCGACTGGAGAGGAATCTAGACGTGCCCCTTGCAACTCATAAAGAGACCTGACTTCTCGGAGGCAACACTAGCGGGTCCCTGAGGTACCCATCTTAACTCAAGAGGAACCCTAAGCTTCCCTCTGCAACTTGAGAAAAAACAGGAGATTTTCCCCTGAACGCGAGATGAGGCCGTTTTCCAGAGAAATGTCTTGAGAGGAATCCCACCTTCCCTCATGAGCCTCGAAAAGGTCCTTGACATCCTTTCTGCAACTCAAGAAGTTCCCCGACATACCTGTCTCCACTCGAGAGTAACACTGAGGGTCCTGCCACACCTCAAGAAGAGCCCCGTTTTTCCCTCCTCATCTAGAGATGAGGGTCCATTTTCTTGCTTCGTTGGGAAATGAATCCTGATATTCCCGTCACACCTCAAGAAGAGGCAGTCTCAACTTGAATCTCTAGAGGAACTCCAGGGGTCATGCCACATTTCAAAAAGACCCCAATGTTTCCATCCACTCCAGAAAAACCTGCTTCCCCTGCACTGACTCGACTGTCACCCTGAGTATCAACTCAAAACATGATGGGAGGTGTGACAGCCCTGTGGCACCTCGAGAGAAAGCCCCAGATCCCTATGCCAACTCGACAGGAAACCTGACACTACTTTTACAGCTTGAGAGGAAAGTGGACTTCCATGTCTCCACACGAGACGATGCCTGACTCCCCTGTTAAACTCCATAGGAACTGTGAGATCCATGTTAGCACTGGAGAGGAACCCTGAGGTTCCAGCCTCAACTCAAGATGAGGGCCTAGGCCCCGGCACCAACTGGAGATGAATCCCGAGAGACCCATAGGAACTTGCATGGAGACTTGACTTCCCTGAGGCAACAGGAGAAGCCTGAGACCCTAGTCGTCACCGCATAGGAACACTGAGTTGACCAATAGAACTCTAGACACGGCCCAATTCCCTGGTGGCAATTCCAGAGGAATCCTGACGTGCCCCTCGCAACTTGGAAACAGACCTTAGTTCTCCGAGGCAACACAAGTGGGTCCCTGAGGTCCCCATCACAACTCGAGAGGAACCCCAAGCTTCACCCTTCAACCCGAAAAAAACCGGGAGATTCTCCCCTCAATGAGAGATGAGACCCTTTTCCAGAGCAGTGTCTTGAGAGGAATACCACGTTCCCTCTTGAAACGTGAAAGTGTACTTGATACCCTTTATGCAACTCAGGAAGAACCCAGAGATACCCATTCCCACACGGGAGGAACATGGAGTTTCATGCCACAACTCAAGAAGCACCCCGTTTTACTCTCCTCAACTCAAGATGAGGGTCGATTTCCCTGCTTTGTGGGGAAAGGAATACCAACTTTCCTGTCAGACCTCAAGGGGAGGCTAGTCTCACCTTGAAACTCAAGGTCATCCCCGGGAGTTGTGCCTCAATTTGAAAAGACCCCGATGGCCCCATCCACTCCAGATAAGCCTGATTCCCCTGCACTGACTCGACTGTCACCCTGTCTATTGACGCAAAACACAATAGGAGGTGTGAGAGCCCTGTTGCCCCTTAAGAGAAAGCCCCAGATCCCTCTGTCAACTCGACAGGAAGCCTGACACCCCTTTTCCACCTCTAGAGGAAAGCGGAGTTCCATGTCTCCACACAAGACGAGGCCTGAGTCCCCTGTTGAAATTCTACAGGAACCCCGAGATCCATGTCAGCACTGGAGAGGAAACTTTAGGTTCCGACCTCAACTGGAGATGAGGACCTAGGACCCTGCACTGACTGGAGAGGAATCCCGACAGGCCCCTCGCAACTCGCATGGAGACTGGACTTTCCTGAGGCAACACAAGCGGGTCCCTGAGGTCCTGTCATAACTCGAGAGGAACCCCAAGGTTCCTGCTGAAACTCGAGGAAAACCAGGAGATTCTCCCTTCAACACTAGATGAGGCACCTTTCTGCTGAAGTGTCTCGAGAGAAATCCCACCCTCCCTCTTGAGCTTCGAAAGTGTACAATCAATCAATATGGTTGATTTACAATTTTGTGTTAGTTTCAGATGTACAGCAAGTTCATTCAGTTATTCATACACATATATCCATTCTTTTTAAGTTCCTTTTCCCAGGTAGGTGACTACAGAATATTGAGTAGAGTGGTTAGCCAAGGGCAAAAGTGGGGAGGAGGGATAAATTTGGAGCTTGGGATTAATATAGACACACTACTAGATATAAAATAGATAATCCACAAGGAAATGGCCTCATTTTTCTGCTGAGGTAGGACTCTATTGGAAAGATCTGAGCACTGGTTGGAATATATGAAGATATCTGAGTTAATCAAAGCTTCTAATAAAAAAGGAAAGGAAAATGTTTCCATGCTGTTTCCACAGTGTGGATTTTCCCACCTACACACTCATTTCTTTCCAGACGTGAGGTGGTGTAGCTCTGCAGATTTATTGGGAGGGGCAGGGCATGGCACTGGGGCCACATCCTTTGTCTGAGTAACTTAATATCAGAAAGGCTGAAGGGTGACCCCTGCTGTGTCTGTAACCAGATTCAGTGAGGAGGAAAATGAAGGTGAGTTGCTGTCTGTGGTGACAGTTTTCAAAGTCCGTATGTTGCAGTTATCTATTATTAACATAACCTAATAATAAAGTGATTTGATAAACTCAGTGACAGAGTATCTTATTAGGCAGTTGTGAGACAACTTCAACAAGAACTGAATGACACTGTAAGAAAGCAGTCTATGTTGGATGCTTCATGGAAATTCATGTCATGTTATTGTGCTATGTTAGAAGCTGAGGCACAGGACTTGAAGAACAATTGTAAATTACTAGAACTATGTCAACTCACAAGTCAGGTGTGTATGAAATTGAACGTGTTAACAGTTAATATGTAGGATAAAGTGTTTTCAGTTCAGTTCAGTCGCTCAGTCGTGTCCAACTCTGCGACCCCATGAATCGCAGCATGCCAGGCATCCCTGTCCATCACCATCTACCAGAGTTCACTCAGACTCGTGTGCATCGAGTCAGTGATGCCATCCAGCCATCTCATCCTCAGTCGTCCCCTTCTCCTCCTGCCCCCAATCCCTCCCACCATCTACTGCTGAGTTTTCCAAATTTGCTGGCATATTGAGTGCAGCACTTTCACAGCATCATCTTTCAATCTTTGAAAAAGCTCAACTGGAATTCCATCACCTCCACTAGCTTTGTTTGTAGTGATGCTTTCTAAGGCCCTCTTGACTTCACATTCCAAGATGTCTGGCTCTAGATTAGTGATCACATCATCATGATTATCTGGGTCATGAAGATCTTTCTTGTACAGTTCTTCTGTGTATTCTTGCCACCTCTTCTTAATATCTTCTGCTTCTGTCAGGTCCAGACCATTTCTGTCCTTTATCAAGCCCATCTGTGCATGAAAGATTCCCTTGGTATCTCTAATTTTCTTGAAGAGATCTCTAGTCTTTCCCATTCTTTTGTTTTCCTCTTTTCTTTGCATTGATCACTGAGGAAGGCTTTCTTATCTCTTCTTGCTATTCTTTGGAACTCTGCATTCAGATGCTTATGTCTTTCCTTTTCTCCTTTGCTTTTCACCTCTCTTCTTTTCACAGCTGTTTGTAAGGGCTCCCCAGACAGCCATTTTGCTTTTTTGCATTTCTTTTCCATGGGGATGGTCTTGATCCCTGTCTCCCGTACAATGTCACAAACCTCATTCCATAGTTCATCAGGCACTCTATCTATCAGATCTAGGCTCTTAAATCTGTTTCTCATTTCCACTGGATAATCATAAGGGATTTGATTTAGGTTGTACCTGAATGGTTTCTTCCCGGCTGCTTCAGCAAAGCACAGCCGCTGCTCCTTACCTTGGACAAGGGGTTTCTCCTTACCGCTGCCGTTCCTGACCTTCAATGTGGGTTAGCTCCTCTAGGCCCTCCTGCGCCTGTGCAGGCACCGATCCTTGGGTTGCTCCTCCCGTCCGCTGGCCCTAGCCTCGGGCGTGGGTGGGTCCTCTCAGCTGCTGCCCCTGGCCTCGGGCTCCTGGTGGCTCCCCGGGGTAACTGCCCCTGACCTCAAGCTCGAGGTGGCTTCTCCCGACTGCTCCTGACCTCAGACACGGGGTGTCTCCTCCCAGCTGCCCCTGACCTCGGATGCGGGGTGTCTCCTCCCACCACCACTGGCCTCGGACGTGAGGTAGCTCCACCCAGCCGCCGCCCTGACCTCGGACGCGGGGTGTCTCCTCCCGGGCCGCCACTGACCTCGGACGTGGGGTAGCTCCTCCTGGTCGCCCCCCCGACCTCAGCACAGGGTAGCTCCTCTCCGCCGTTCCTGCGCCATTGCAGCCTGGCATTCTAGGCTGCTGCCCTTGACCTCGGACTTGGGGCAGCTCCTCCTGGCCGCACGTAGTTTGCCTGCCAAGCTCTCGCAGCGGACCGCGCGTGGTGCGCCGGCTGGCTCTCGCAGCGGACTGGGCGTAGTGCGCCGGCCCCGCTCTCACCCAAGGTAAGAGAAACCCAAGTAAGATGGTAGGTGTTGCAAGAGGGCATCAGAGGGCAGACATACTGAAACCATACTCACAGAAAACTAGTCAATCTAATCACACTAGGACCACAGCCTTGTCTAACTCAATGAAACCAAGCCATGCCTGCAGGGCAACCCAAGACGGGCGGGTCATGGTGGAGAGGGCTGACAGAACGTGGTCCACTGGAGAAGGGAATGGCAAGCCACTTCAGTATTCTTGCCTTGAGAACCCCATGAACAGTATGAACAGGCAAAATGATAGGATACCAAAAGAGGAACTCTCCAGGTCATTAGGTGCCCAATATGCTACTGGAGATTTTCCTATGCAGTATTGCTCTTTACAGCATCGGATCTTGCTTCTATCACCAGTCACATGCACAACTGGGTTGAGAACCCCATGAACAGTATGAACAGGCAAAATGATAGGATACCAAAAGAGGAACTCCCCAGGTCATTAGGTGCCCAATATGCTACTGGAGATCAGTGGAGAAATAAGTCCAGAGAGAATGAAGGGATGGAGCCAAAGTGAAAACAATACCCAGTTGTGCATGTGACTGGTGATAGAAGCAAGATCGGATGCTGTAAAGAGCAACAATGAATAATGCCCCAAAAACTACAAATCCAAAGAAACCATTTAAAAACTTTAAATGATTTTCAAAAATTGCTAAGAGATATCAATTGGCTACGCCCTGTACTTGGGATTCCTACTTACCAATTGTGGCATCTGTTTTCCACATTAGAGGGGGACACAGCTTTAGACAGCCCTTGAACACTGACCCCCTCAGCTTTACAGGAACTCCAATTTGTAGAACACCGATTTAATGAAGGTTTTCTAACTTACCTAAATCCATCTCAGCCCATTTCCTTTATTATATTCCACACTCCTTATTCTCCATCCGGGGTAATAGCTCAGGAAGAAGGACTACTAAAATGGGTTTTCTTACCTAACAGTTTCTCCAAGAAATTGACTACTTACATGGATAAGTTGGCATTTCTTATACAAAAAGTTTGCCATCGTGTTTTACACTTATCAAGACATGAACCCTATCAAATTGTGACTCAACTAACAAGTGCTCAAATATCTCGTTGTCTACAATTCAATGAAAACTGGCAAATTTCTCTGGCTTCATATCCTGGTTCCTTTTCTAATCATTATCCTTCCTCTAAGCTGATTGATTTTCTTCGATCTAACCATATGATATCTCACTCTTCAATTTACGATACTCCAGTTAAGGGACCTACTATTTTTAACAATGCAAACAAAAACACAGCTGGATACTAGACCCCAGAAAGCTTTAAAGTTCTCCCTCACTCCTTTTCTTCTGTATAATCTGCCGAATTATGGGCTATTTCCCTAGCTTTGCAAGATTTTTATCAGCTTCCTATTAATATTGTTTCAGATTCTCTATATGCTGTTCTCTCTTGCTTACAGCTTCCTTATGTCTCTCTTCCGTTAACACCTAAAACACCAATTGATAAATTATTTTATCAAGTACAACAGTTACTCTTACAACGTTCAGAACTAATTTTCTTTACTCGTATCTATATGCATTCCGCCCTTCCTGGACCTTTATCATTTGAAAATGCTACAATAGATGCCTTACTGTATCCTATAGAAGCAGCAAAACAAAAACATTACTTGCAACATACTAATTCAAAGGGGTTGCAAAAATCTCATGTGATTGCTCACAAACAAGCTCAAAACATTGTCTGTTCTTGCTCTATATGCACACCCTTTGTATTGCCATTCACCCCACTAGATGTCAACATAAGAGGCCATCAAATTAATCAAATCTGGCAAATGGATGTCCTGTATATCCATTCCTTTGGACAACAAAAATATGTCCATCACACTATAGATACATACACACATTTTCAATGGGCTACTGCCTTACACTCTGAGAAAGCTGATNCATATTGAATGTTTTGCCTTGGAGACGAACAGAGATCATTCTGTCATTTTTGAGATTGCATCCAAGTACTGCATTTTGGACTCTTTTGTTGACCATGATGGCTACTCCATTTCTTCTGAGGGATTCCTGCCCGCAGTAGTAGATATAATGGTCATCTGAGTTAAATTCACCCATTCCAGTCCATTTTAGTTCACTGATTCCTAGAATGTCGAGGTTCACCCTTGTCATCTCTTGATTGACCACTTCCAATTTGCCTTGAATCATGGACCTGACCTTCCAGG
Organism: Cephalophus harveyi; assembly: GCA_006410635.1. Lineage (NCBI taxonomy): Eukaryota > Metazoa > Chordata > Mammalia > Artiodactyla > Bovidae > Cephalophus > Cephalophus harveyi. Next base: position 50,684 of record SJYT01051435.1, on the reverse strand, counting down.
TTCCTATGCAGTATTGCTCTTTACAGCATCGGATCTTGCTTCTATCACCAGTCACATGCACAACTGGGTTGAGAACCCCATGAACAGTATGAACAGGCAAAATGATAGGATACCAAAAGAGGAACTCCCCAGGTCATTAGGTGCCCAATATGCTACTGGAGATCAGTGGAGAAATAAGTCCAGAGAGAATGAAGGGATGGAGCCAAAGTGAAAACAATACCCAGTTGTGCATGTGACTGGTGATAGAAGCAAGATCGGATGCTGTAAAGAGCAACAATGAATAATGCCCCAAAAACTACAAATCCAAAGAAACCATTTAAAAACTTTAAATGATTTTCAAAAATTGCTAAGAGATATCAATTGGCTACGCCCTGTACTTGGGATTCCTACTTACCAATTGTGGCATCTGTTTTCCACATTAGAGGGGGACACAGCTTTAGACAGCCCTTGAACACTGACCCCCTCAGCTTTACAGGAACTCCAATTTGTAGAACACCGATTTAATGAAGGTTTTCTAACTTACCTAAATCCATCTCAGCCCATTTCCTTTATTATATTCCACACTCCTTATTCTCCATCCGGGGTAATAGCTCAGGAAGAAGGACTACTAAAATGGGTTTTCTTACCTAACAGTTTCTCCAAGAAATTGACTACTTACATGGATAAGTTGGCATTTCTTATACAAAAAGTTTGCCATCGTGTTTTACACTTATCAAGACATGAACCCTATCAAATTGTGACTCAACTAACAAGTGCTCAAATATCTCGTTGTCTACAATTCAATGAAAACTGGCAAATTTCTCTGGCTTCATATCCTGGTTCCTTTTCTAATCATTATCCTTCCTCTAAGCTGATTGATTTTCTTCGATCTAACCATATGATATCTCACTCTTCAATTTACGATACTCCAGTTAAGGGACCTACTATTTTTAACAATGCAAACAAAAACACAGCTGGATACTAGACCCCAGAAAGCTTTAAAGTTCTCCCTCACTCCTTTTCTTCTGTATAATCTGCCGAATTATGGGCTATTTCCCTAGCTTTGCAAGATTTTTATCAGCTTCCTATTAATATTGTTTCAGATTCTCTATATGCTGTTCTCTCTTGCTTACAGCTTCCTTATGTCTCTCTTCCGTTAACACCTAAAACACCAATTGATAAATTATTTTATCAAGTACAACAGTTACTCTTACAACGTTCAGAACTAATTTTCTTTACTCGTATCTATATGCATTCCGCCCTTCCTGGACCTTTATCATTTGAAAATGCTACAATAGATGCCTTACTGTATCCTATAGAAGCAGCAAAACAAAAACATTACTTGCAACATACTAATTCAAAGGGGTTGCAAAAATCTCATGTGATTGCTCACAAACAAGCTCAAAACATTGTCTGTTCTTGCTCTATATGCACACCCTTTGTATTGCCATTCACCCCACTAGATGTCAACATAAGAGGCCATCAAATTAATCAAATCTGGCAAATGGATGTCCTGTATATCCATTCCTTTGGACAACAAAAATATGTCCATCACACTATAGATACATACACACATTTTCAATGGGCTACTGCCTTACACTCTGAGAAAGCTGATGCTGTTATTACACATTTACTATCTTGTTTTGCAATGATGGGAATACCACTGAAATTTAAAAACTAATAATGCACCTGCTTACCAATCTGTAAAATTAGCCCAATTCCTTTCTCAATATCATGTAACTCATACTTTTGGGATTCCATACAATAGTCAAAGACAAGCTATAATTGAAAGAGCTAATCGTACCTTGAGTGATTATCTCAAAAAATTAAAAAAGGGGGAACAAGAGAGATTTATAAAACCTAAAGATATTCTGAATAAAACTTTACTCACTTTAAATTTTTTAAATATATGTAGTGACAAGAATTTGTCAGTGACAGAACTACATTTCCAAAAGGGACAAGAAGATAAGAAGACTTTAGATACACCCATTTGGTATAAAGATAGAGAAAAGGGTTGGATCCCAGCATCATTAATATATTTGGGGCGGGAACATGCTTTCATATCTATTGATAATTCCAGGTTTTGGGCTCCAACTTAATTGATTAAAATTCACAATGGATGACCGTTTTATACGAAAGTTCAAAGAGCTTTCAGATCAACGGAGCTTCACCTTCCCTACCCGCTCTGCATCCCCTCCAACATGGGGACAACTTATAAAGCTCACTCAGGAAGCTGATAAAACCCTCGCCAATGCTGGTCAACCTCTCAATCCTACCAATTTGTTGTTGGTGATGATGGCTGTGGTTACCTATCAGGTAATGTATGTGCAAGCAACTGAACACATTTATTGGGCTTATGTCCCTAATCCCCCTCTTGTAAGAGCTGTTTCTTGGAGAACCTGAAGTACAAGTATGCACTAATGAGACTGCCTTCTTTTCCCCACCATCTTGTGGGGGGATAGAGCAACTGCCTCATTACACCAATCACTACAATATAAGTAACGCTACTCTTGAAGCAGAAGGCATTCCCTTATGTATAGGGGGACACCCCTTTTGTCTTTCAATCAAAGTACATTCTCATCATTCTTATAATACATGGGGGATAAAATATAATGACTATCATTTTGCTATTTTTACTGTGCTTGTCTCTGCTAGAGGCTTTCATACTTCAACAATTCCGATGGGTCATCATTCTGATGTATTCATATCCCTATGCCCTTCTAACATTTTTGTTCCATCCTTAGAATCTCTAGACTGGGAGCATTGCCAGGGCCACTGACTTTTCAAAGTTATGAATTACTCTGGTTTTGTTATTATGGACTGGAGTCCAGATCATGGGAAGTTTTTAGAAAAGTGGTCTAACAGATCCCTCAAATGGCATCGTATCAATAACACCTTAATGGGTAATGGCAATGAAACGGTTAAATGGCAACAGTTTGCACTGGTTCCTCCTCAATTTCAATTACAAAGTTATCCACATATTCAAGGGGACATTTAGAAATTATGGGCTATGTCTGGAAATCTTACTATATGGTCGGAGAATTATACTCTGAAGGTTACAGATGCATCGGGTTCATTTCATGTTAATTTGCATGTTAATAAGTCTTATTCTGCTATGGCTTGTGTGAAATATCCATTTGCACTGTTGTATGGGAATTGGACCTGGAATGAAACTTTGGGAACTATATCTTGTGTATATTGCAATTTGACTCAGTGTATAAATAGATCTTGGTGAAACCGATTTGAAAATCAAAACAATGATACTAAGTCAATATTGATTGTTAAAGCTAGAACAAAACTATGGCTGCCTGTCAATTTGACAAGACCATGGTCGGACTCTTTTGCTGTTTCTCATCTGGTGACCGCTATGCAAACCTTGCTTCATCGATCTCGCCAGATGCTGGGAATCATCATAGCCTCTGTTCTTGCCATCGCCTCAGTTACCACAATGGCCATGGTGGCTGGACTTGCTTTGCAACATAGAATCCAGACCGCTGATTTTGTTCACAGTTGGCATAAGGACTCTCATCTGTTATGGAAACAACAACGAGATTTAGATGCTCAACTTGCAACCGATGTCCTCAGTCTTCAACACACTGTTTCTTGGCTAAGGGATCAATTAACTGTCTTGTCTACTAAAAGCGTGTTAAAATGTGATTGGAACTCTTCCCAAATATGTATCACCCCAGTACCATTCAATTTGAGTAAAGGGTGGGAGAAGGTAAAGTGATCATTAATAGGGCATCAGAACATTACTGTAGAAATAATGAAGTTAGAACAGTAAATATTATCTACTTTCAGTAAAACCTTGCCTGACATTAATCAACCTGATATGTTACAGAGTCTACAAGAGGGTCTGAATAGTTTAAATCCTCTCGGGCATGTATCCACACTTATTGGAACTACTTTTGGGAACACTGCACTTATATTGCTTTTATGCTGTGTTGCTTTTTTAGTCTTCCAGTGCTGGCGCAGAGGGCAACAACTAAAAAAGGAGAAACAACGCCTCCAAGCCACCTTACAAATTGCTACTGCATCTAAAAAATAAGGGAGAGATGTGGGAGACCAGCAGTTGCCTGAGAGTGGATCGGATAGGGAAGTGGAAATGTGCCTGCACATGGGACTTTCTGCCTGGGGAGGGACATGCTTGCACAAAAGATGTCCTGCCAAGAAGCCTGTACACGAACCTTGAGGTTAATGACCCGCTCGCATATGAGGAGTCACGCCCTCCGTGACGAATAGGAGGAAGCTAGAGTTCTGGGCAGGCTTCTTAGTAAACATGTGAAGGTCACTTCCTCCCTCTCTGCTAAAATTGTATTTTTGTACTTATATGGTAAAAGAATGCAGTGCTTCACTTCTTGGATTGCTTCCCAGAACTGGACTGTAAAAATAAACCGCAAGGGGGCTTGCACAGATTTTTTTTCCTCCGGCCAGAGTTGTGTCTTTGTCTGTCTTTTGTGTGTATGTGTCTCTTTGTCATTTCACTTGCAACAGAAACAGAAAACCCAGAGGTGTCCCTGTAGTTTGGCGAAGGCCTTAGGAGGTCACATGTACATGCACCTGGCTATCAGGAAGCAGTCTCTTCCTGTGGCTGAGGGGCACAGAGTTCTGCAGGCTTGTCCTTTGCATGGATGTTCTTGTTGGTGGAAATCCAGCTCAGAGCCATCTCCTGATGTGTAAGAATTTCGCAGACCAGACCCCTAGGCAAATTCCGCAGGGCCAGGGGCTCCTTCCTTCATTGTATCTATCTGTTGGACTGAGAACCAGCAATGACATATCTTTCTTTCAATCTGGTCTCTCAACCAGGCCTTGGAGTAATATTTCCCCTCCCCCTCAATAGGCTTGGGCTCCAGGGATGAATTATAGTCAGTTGTCCATGATTTTGCAGATGAGGAAACTGAGAGCCAGAGAGGGTGGAGGACTGTCCAAGGGAGAATAGGATATCCTTCCAGGAAGCCTGGCTCCTGGGTTTTTGATGAGCTTCCTACCCAGCATGGTCATTAATTGGCAAGTGTTGACATTGAGAATAAACTATTGGTGGAAATGTAAAAAGGCTTTTTTAAAGAATGTGCCTAACAGCTGTGCATCTTATGGAGTATTTTCACTGTACTCCCCAACTCTTGGAAAGTGCTGGGCACAGGGCAGATGTGTCATCATTATTATTGAATAAGTTCAATTTCACATAATTATATCCATAGTGTCAGCAACACTATGAGGTATATTAGAACAGTGATTGTCACAGTTGGTACTTCACAGATCAGAAAATAAAGAAAACATTTTATTTGGAAGACTGTAAGAGAATTGCTAAGTTTTAAAAGTTTAACCCACAAGTATATTAAAAAAAAAAAAAGAAACAAATCTCTCCCTTCATCACCAAGTCTATCAGAGGTCTGTTGAGGACCGCACGCAAGGGAGGCCCTACCTCTTGGGACACCCCTGCTTCAGCATGTCACTAAGCCAGCAATCTGGGACAGACGAGTACACTTGAAGTTCCTTCCTTGACCTCAGGAGTTTTTTTTTTTTTTTAAGACAATTTTTTGACAGACAGGGGTAGAGAAAGGTTTTGGGATATTTCAAGTGCAGTCCATTTATTGTGCACTCTATTTCTATTTCTGTTCCCCGGTGGCTGCATTGGCAAAGAGTCTGCTTGCAGTGCGGAAGACCCAGGTTCAATACCTGGGTTGGGAAGATCTCCTGGAGAAGGAAATGGCAGCCCACTCCAGTGTTCTTGCCTAAAGAATTCAATGGACTGAGGAGCCTGGTGGGCTACAAAGGGCTGGACACAGCTGAGTGACTGAACACTTATTTCTAGTATGATTTCATCAGCTTCACCTCAGCTCCTCAGGCATTAGATCCTCGAGGTTTAGGGCCCCTGCTTTAGTTCCCTCTTTCATCTTCTATGCAGCTCCAGCCTGCTTCCTCCCCTCTTCCACCTGCAGAACTACCTGCCAGGCTTCTATGAGTGTGACTAAGAGTCTCCTTCCCTCACTTCCTTTCCTCTGAGTCCCTTCTCCTAACTGTGTTTCCCTGATCTCTGTTTAGGCACTTTTGTCCCAGGTGGTGGTAGTGATAAAGAACCTACCTGCCAATACAGGAATCAGATCCCTGGATTGGGAAGATCCCCTGGAGGAGGGCATGGCAACCCACTCTAGTACTCTTGCTTGAAAATTCCCATGGAGAGAGGAGCCTGGCGGGCTCTGACAGTCAGATGTGACTGAAGTGACTTAGCACAGCATACTGGAGGACCTTGGAACTGCAGACTCACGTGATTGTTCTGGCTCTTTGGAGTCCCTTGTCATTCCACGTGTATGTTAGGGTCAGCTTATGTATTGCTTCCTGAAGGCCCTGAGAGGGTAACAGGTAGGAATGCCAGGGGTCTCCAGACAGAGGGAATAGGCTACAAGTGTCAGACGTTTTTTTTGCTCTCTCTCCTAAGCAGCTGGAGCAAAAAAAATAGTGTTACATTTTTTCCCCTTCTTGATACAAATTTAAAAGGAGGTTTCTCTGAAAATTCTGTGTTGCCATGACGACTCCTGGCTCCAACTGAACTCAACTTTTCTCAAACCTTGAGCTAAGCAATGCACTTTTTTGTAAGGAAATGTTTGTCTTAAGCTATGTTAATATACTATGTATTTCCACTAGACTCTGTCTTCAGGTCGGTTCCCCCTAAAGGCTCAGAACCAACTTGACAAGCCAGCATGTCCTACTCATACTTTATTCTCCTACTCTTTGTTAATGAAACGATATATTTTCCTGGAAATCTGCCTTTCTTCAAGATTCATGTCAATCATTTTAGGCTCAGGATGACTCACATGCTGCCAATGTTATTTCAATGCATGTTGTGGGTGAGGGGCCTGGTGCCATTCTCTGAGACATTGCCTTTCTTTCCTTAGCAGACTACTAATGGCTGTATCAGTTCATTTCAGTCACTCAGTCGTGTCCGACTCTTTGCGACCCCATGAATTGCAGCACACCAGGCCTCCCTGTCCATCACCATCTCTTTCCAGCTTGTGTTTCTTCGAGTCCAGCGTTTCTCATGATGTACTCTGCATATAAGTTAAATAAGCAGGGTGACAATATGTATCTGCCTAAAGACCAGCAGGATGTACTCTTACTGCCCCTGTCTGAAGTCTATGTCAGCAGCTTTCTCTATCTCTTTTATACTTTAATAAAATTTTATGACACAAAAGCTCTGAGCGATCAAGTCATGTTGGATCTTCATTTCAGATTGAAAATGCATTCCATGGTATTGCTATCTTAAGTATTTCCATCACTATGGGATATCTGTACATATATTAAGGATATTTTTCAGGAATCGTGTATAATTTCCAGTGTACCAGTCTTGTCATCCTCGTTACATCCATGGCAAAGTATTTTATTAATGTTGACATTATTGAAAGGGTATTTTTTTTAAATTCCTTTTCAAATTATTATTTGCTAGTGTATACAGATAAAAATGTGCAATCATTCCTTTTATCAGTTGGGACAGCTTGATGGTTGTCTTTATTGTCTTTACTTTCTCATACTTTAAGATTATCCTGGTTCATATCTTTACTGCCTCACCCCTAATATCCATCATTTATTCAAAGAACTTCTGTCTTTGCTTTTTTTTAGCATTGAATTATTTTTGACTATGCTGGGTCTTTGTTGCTAGATGTCTAGTTGTAGTGAGCAGAGGCTGCCCTCTAGTTGCTCTGCCATGGCTTCTCATTGCAGCAGTTTCTCCAGTTGCAGAACTTGGGCTCTGGAGCATGCAAGTACTTCAATATTTGTACGGGGGCTTAGTTACCTCTGGGCTGTGGAATCTTCTAGCACCAGGGATTGAACCCATGTTCCCTGCATTGGTAGGCAGATCCTTTACTACCAGACCACCAGGGGCATTCCCTGTTCCCTTTCATTAGAGAATGATATGTAAAACATACATGTAGGAGCTAAAGATGCTCAGCTGACAATACTCGGAATTGTATACATGTATTCCAGCTTACCTTTGAACATATTCAGTTAAAGGTAATTTGTGATGATGTCTCCATGGATCTTGTACCCTTTCCTTTTGTTTCTCTATAACTTCCCATTCCAATGGTAAGACACCTGACTTCCACCACTTGTCATATATAGAATTTAGTACTTGTCCCATGTGGTTACTGAAAAAGCTGTCAAACTGTCTTCCATAGGGGGCTGTGCACTCATGCCACCATTATCTTGTTTCCATATGATAATTTACTATCAGTATACCCTCCATGACCAGGGGTCTATTTCAATATTTACCAACCAATTATGAATGGGTTTGTTTGCTCTAGTGTTCTTCGACAATTTGAGTACAGATTCTTTGTCATATATGCATTTTTTAGGAAAGCAGTTGTATTTATTTTTGGCTGTGTTAGGTCTTAGTGTGTGGGCTTTTCCCTAGTTCAGGTGAGTGTGAGCCATAACTAGTGGCATGCAGGTTTTTCACTGCAGTGGCTCCTCTTGTTGTGGGGCACGGGTTTCAGTGGTTACAGTATGTGAGCTCAGCATTGTGGTTTCTAGGATCTAGAGCACAGTCTCGGTAGTTGTGGCACACAGGCTCCATAGCATGTGGGATCGTCCCATAGCAGGGATCACACCTGCATGTCCAGCACTGGCAGGGGAATTCTGTACCAGCAAGCCACTAGGGAAGCCCTCAGGAATACTTTTGATTCTAGTTTTCCACACATGAACCTGGTAAGAGGCCAGGATCAAGAGTCCTGGCAGCTGGAAGTCCTCAGCCACAGTCCTGGCTGTGCCATCCAAAGCTCTGGGGCTTTTGGCAAGCACCTCAGCTTCCCTGGGACTGTTTCCTCCCCTAAGAAATGCCCTGCTGATGAACTGTAGCCCACCAAGCTCCTCTTTCCCTGGGATTTCTGAGGCCAGAATACTGGAGGGAGTGCCATTTCCTTCTCTACAAGGTAGCATTTGGAAGATATTTTCTCCTTCTGGGGCTTTTGGCAAGCACCTCAGCTTCCCTGGGACTGTTTCCTCCCCTAAGAAATGCCCTGCTGATGAACTGTAGCCCACCAAGCTCCTCTTTCCCTGGGATTTCTGAGGCCAGAATACTGGAGGGAGTGCCATTTCCTTCTCTACAAGGTAGCATTTGGAAGATATTTTCTCCTGGATTGTGGTTTTGATGAAGGAAGGGGGATCCCTTCCAGGGCTTGAGAGTGGGTTCTTGTCTGACACTTGGAAATGAATTGTGTGAGGACAGGAGTGCCGTCCAAGTGAGAGACTTTATTGGGAAAGGCTGCTGTGGCAGAAGGCAGGAGGGTGAGGGAAACGGAGAGAACTGCTCTGCCACGTGGTTCACAGTCTCAGGTTTTCTGGTCATTGGGTTAGTTTCTGGTTTGTCTCTTGCCAGTTATTCTGAATTGGGATCCTTCCTGGGGGCACATGCATCACTCAGCCAAGATGGAGTCCAAGGAGGAGGATCATGGGAAGTTGGTAGGACCTCTGCACTGCAGTCTCCCATCTCTTTTTGACCTCTCCAGAATCCTGGTTGGTGGTAGCTTGTTAGTTCCGTGTTCCTTACCAGGACCTCCTGTTGTAAGATGACTCCTGCAAGTGTTTTCTCTGCTCTGTTGCCTGGCAAGGGTGGGTGGTCAGTGATTCATTTCACAGTTTGTCTTTTAATTCTCTCAAATAAGGTCCTTCACAGCGTAAATGTATAAAATTGAAAAAGTCAATGTTTTAAATAATTTATATTCATAAATTGGTGCCAGGAGCCAGCACAGGAAATCCCACCCATGACAAGGTCATGTGGAGCAAGGTGGATCAGGACTCGAGGGATCCCTGGACCTGCTTGAACATCTACCCCGAAACCAGAATCTGTCTGTCTTACTATTTTGTGCCTTTCACCAACTCTTCTGACATAAACAGGGAGCTTTCCCCAATCACCTTTCTCTGGAAAAAATCAACTTAGGGCTCTAGTTGATAAGTCTCTTGGACATGAAAGGAATATTTCTATTCAAAACCCCTCTGTTGACATTCTAGCCTGCTTGACAGGTTTATCCAGACTCTTACAGCTACGCATATGATTGTTCACAGCCTCCCAAAAGTGAAAGACATGGGAAGCCTAAAACATTCTAAAAATATAGAGCCTTTCAAAGAGTTAAAAACTATTAGAGTAGTGCTGGGGTAGGATTTCACTGTTGAGCCAATACTTGCTGCCAAGTTCCCATATCCCTTATCCATTGTGCACCTGGGAGTGCATTAGTTAACATAGTTGGAATGTAAGAAAAACAAGTACTAGCCTTGGAATTAACCACATCAGATCTTTGAGCTAATTGGTTCTTTCTTTGTTATAACTCACTGTACCTTTGCTCTGTGAGAATGTAAATCTGTTTAATACTTTCTGAGGCTGAAATAGATTAGAAATATAAAGAAAAAACACTTCAAGGGAAAATAAGTTTTCTGGTTGAGCAGCCTTTATCAAAAGAGGGTCATAAAATGTTCACAGGCCTCCAAGGCCAGAAGATAATGTACACAACATTGTTTATGGGAAAGGTATGCAGAAAAATCCTGATTTTGATAAAGACAAAACAGATGTAATGTTTGGGCTGACTCTGCATGACTTTGCATCTTTCATTTCCCTCTATGTACAAGTCAAGTTATATAAGTTCCTTTTGAAAATAAAGGTACAGGCTTTGCTCACTGAAGCTTGGTCTCCCCGTGTCATTCTTTCCTTCTTTCTTTCTCTTTTTCTTTCTCCTTTTCTTTTTCAGGCTGATCCCTTGGAGTGCAGAGGCTCTCTGAGTTCACTTTCCTGCCCGGGCTTCTAAGACCCCATCAAGAAGGTGCCTGTGGCCTACATGAACAGAGCAAGTCCTGTGTTGGGGCTTCATTGGCTTTCTGAATAAACTAAGGAATATCAACCTCTTTGTCTCCTGCTGGGAGCCAGCATGAGGAACTCCGCCCATGGCAAAGGTCATGAGGAAGGAGGCTTCAGCATATGCAAAGGCATGATTGAGCCTCAGGAAACCCCCTGTTCCCGAGCATCTACCCCCAAAACCAGAGTTTACCTACTTTGCTGTTTCATGCTCTCACTTACACCTCTGACTTTATGGGGGGCTGTCCCCCACCGGTTCTCTTGGAGAAGGAGTAAACATGCAGCTCCAAGTCAATAAAAATTCCTGGGCATGACAAGAGTGTTTCAACTTACGAACTCCTCTGAAAGTTATCTAGCTTGCCTGTACAGGTTCGTCTGGCCACATGTGATTGTTTACAGCCTCCCAAATGTGAGAGGAATGAGATGTTTTAGACTTACTAAAGTCAGATTCTTTTGGGAAGTTAGAAATTATTAGTATAGTGGGTTGGTTAGGAATTATATTGGTGAAGGGTTTTTCACTTGTTGTGTCAATAATTGCTGCTAATTCCCTGCCCTGGGTGTGACAAGGGTATCTCAGATCAAACCTCTCTGCTGACAGACTAGCTTGTGTTACAACCTCTCAACCGTAAACAGCACAGAGAGTTTGGAGTATTTTGAAAGTCTTAATTAGCATAGGGTTTTTCTCATTGTTGAGTCAATGATTGCTGCTAGGCCTCCATATCCTTAGGCACCTGGGAGTATATTAATCAATGTATTTGGAATATGGAAAAGGAAATATAGTAGTTTTTGATGTTAGCAATACTAGACTTTTGAGTTAATGAATTTTCTCTTTTGTTAAAGATCACTGTACTTTGTTATAGATCACTGTGTCCTTGCTATGTAAAAATGTAACTTTATCACTATCTTAAGACTAAATAGATCTTAAGGAGAACATTGGTGAAAGGATTTTCATTTGTTGGGCTGATGTTTTGCTGCTAAATCTCCATATTCCCTGCCCTTATAATGAATATAACTAGCATATAGGAGAAATAAGTATTAACCTTTAAGATTAGTCACGTTAACCTTGGGTTAAATAAATCCTTTCTTGATTGTAACTCACTACACCCTCACCCTATAAGAATGCAACTTTATTTGGAGGGTGGTGCCTGGTTTAAGAAAAACCACCCTTGAAAAAATAAGTTTTTTGGTTATCAGAAAGAAAGGATCATAAAATGTCAGCAGGCCTCATGGCCAGAAGATGATGTAAAACCCCTAAAACCTTTTTTTTTATGTATACATTTATGTGAAGCACCTGATTTTGACGAGGGTCAGGTCTGTTGACCCCTGCATGACTCTGTATTTATCCCTATGTGTAACAAAAAGTATATAAGCAAGCCTAAAAAATAAATAAATCAGATCAGTTTCTGGAGAGACTGACTCCCCCGTGTCATTTCTTTCTTGCCCCCCATTTTTCTGGCTGAATTCCCATCTGGAATGTGGATACTCACCAAGCCTGGTAATTTTGCCTGGGCTTCTAAGATTGGACTGGGGAGGCCTCAGTGCCTCCTCTCCTTCAGGAGAACGGAAAGACACCTGTGGCCTACGTAGGTGGTGATTGGTATTCCACGTAAACCAAGTTATTCAGCCTCTTTTTATCCACTAATTTTCCTACTACACTATCCGTTTCTAATCTCTTTCTATATCTGTAATTAAATAAGTTTTTTCCTAGGACGCCTACTCCATCTCCCCTTCGAATTACCCTGGATCCACCGGGGTTGGACCCTGTCACTCTCCTCTATTTTCTTATCTGCAACATTCTTTCTTTATCTCTCTCTAAATCTCTCTTGCAGACACTGTATCCCCTGAGGGTACACCTGGATCCTGCTGGGGCTTGACCCCAACAATTTGGGAAGTTGGCTTTTTTGTTGTATGTTAGAACTCATCACCAGACCAAAGGTCACATAGATCTTTTTTTTTTTTGTTTAAGTTTTATAGTTTTTTTTTTAATTTGAATTACAGTGTTAGTTACAAAGTTTCTGTTTATATTTCACCTTTTTTGAAAAAAACAGTTATTTATTTTTAGTTGATTGACCATTGCTTTATGATATTGGTTTGACTGTCATACATCAACAAGAATTAACCATAGGTGTACGTATGTCCCCTCACTCTTTTTTTCCTTTTATTTATTTATTTTTATTACAAATTTATTTATTTTAAATGGAGGTAATTACTTTACAATATCGTATTGGTTTTGCCATAAATCAACATGAATCTGCCACAGGTATACACGTGTTCCCCATCCTGAATCTCCCTCCCACCTTCTTCCCCGTACCATCCCTCTGGGTCATCCCAGTGCACCAGCACCAAGGATCCTGTATCATATATTGAACCTGAACTGGTGATTCATTTCATATATGATATTATACATGTTTAAATGCCATTCTCCCAAATCATCCCACCCTCTCTCTCTCCCACAGAGTCCAGCAGACTATTCTATCCATTTGTGTCTCTTTTGCTGTCTCATATACTGGGTTATCATTACCATCTTTCTGAATTCCATATATATGCATTAGTATACTGTATTGGTGTTTTTCTTTCTGGTTTACTTCACTCTGTATAATAGGCTCCAGTTTCATCCACCTAATTAGAATTGATTCAAATGTATTCTTTTTAATGGCTGAGTAATACTCCATTGTGTATGTGTTCACAGCTTTCTTATCCATTTATCTGCTGATAGACATCTAGGTTGCTTCCATGTCCTGGCAATTATAAACAGTGCCACAGTGAACATTGGGGTACACTTGTCTCTTTCAATTCTGGTTTCCTCAGTGTGTATACCCAGCAGTGGAATTGTTCGGTCATCAGTTCAGTTCAGTTCAGTCGCTCAGTCATGTCCTACTTTTTGCAACCCCATGAATTGCAGCACACCAGGCCTCCCTGTCCATCACCAACTCCCAGAGTTCACTCAGATTCACATCCATCGAGTCAGTGATACTATCCAGCCATCTCATCCTCTGTGGTCCCCTTCGCCTCCTGACCCCAATCCCTCCCAGCATCAAAGTATTTTCCAATGAGTCAACCCTTCACATGAGGTGGCCAAAGTACTGGAATTTCAGCTTTAGCATCATTTCTTCCAAAGAAATCCCAGGGCTGATCTCCCTCAGAATGGACTGGTTGGATCTCCTTGCAGTCCAAGGGACTCTCAAGAGTCTTCTCCAACACCACACTTCAAAAGCAGCAATTCTTTGGCACTCTGCCTTCTTCACAGTCCAACTCTCACATCCATACATGACCACAGGAAAAACCATAGCCTTGACTAGACAGACCTTAGTCGGCAAAGTAATGTCTCTGCCTTTCAATATGCTATCTAGTTTGATCATAACTTTTCTTCCAAGGAATAAGCGTCTTTTAATTTCATGGCTTCAGTCACCATCTGCAGTGATTTTGCAGCTCAAAAAAATAAATTCTGACACTGTTTCCACTGTTTCCCCATCTATTTCCCATGAAGTGATGGGGCCGGATGCCATGATCTTCATTTTCTGAAAGTTGAGCTTTAAGCCAATCTTTTCACTCTCCTCTTTAACAATTTTCAAATATAACATAGAACAGTGTTCATTAATTGCATTTATTGTGTCATAGATTATATCCATAGTACTTATTTATCTTACAACTAGAAGTTTGTAACTTTTTTTAAAAAAATGAATTCACAGATAAAGTTTATTCCAGTGTTTACATAAAAATGAGTTGATGTAGAACAGAAAAAGGTTTTTCCAAAGGGTTAAAATGTATTAAACAAGAAAACTTGGTCCTTCCATTTAGTCTGAATTCAGTTGGCTTACTGCATCATTATTAATATCCACCTTCACTAATCATTTTCATCACACACAATATCAAAAGTCTTCTGGTAACACTTCCTATTTCCCTGGAAGTCTCTTAAACTGCTTTCAGTTACAAAAGAAGGGCAAGGATTTTATCAGCTCACACTCCACTCCATTGGAGACAGAAATACATCCCTCAATTCTCTTGTTTACATTGAGGCTCTTGGAAAACAGTGTCCAAATGAAGAAATTAGCACTAACACACAAAGAACACAGTATAATCTCTGTATAACAGTAACTTTGCTTCAAATATTTTTCATTAAGAATTATTTTTATTATATCTCCACGAGGAAGTTTTAAAAATACTTGTAAAAACATTGAAAAGGCTCTTTAAAATACTGGAATGAAGAATTCTGAAGTATGAATTATGATACATCTATGATCTGCAAAGTAAAGAACCAAATATTTTCTACAAGTTGGGATTTCTGAATGACTTTGGTAGGAGTTTACCAGAAGAAGCTAAAACATCAGTTCAGTTCAGTTCAGTTCAGTCACTCAGTCGTGTCCGAGTCTTTTTGACCCCAGGAATTGCAGCACGCCAGGTCTCCCTGTCCATCACCAACTCCTGGAGTTCGCTCAGATTCACGTCCATCGAGTCAGTGATGTCATCCAGCCATCTTATCCACTGTCGTCCCCTTCTTCTCCTTCCCTAATCCCTCCCAGCATCAGCGTCTTTTCCAATGACTCAAATCTTCTCATGAGGTGGCCAAAGTACTGGAGTTTCAGCTTTAGCATCATTCCTTCCAAAGAAATCCCAGGGTTGATCTCCTTCAGAATGGACTGGTTGGATCTCCTTGCAGTCCAAGGGACTCTCAAGAGTCTTCTTGGCAGGTCAGGTAGTCTGGTATTCCCATCTCTTTCAGAATTTCACAGTTTATTGTGATCCACACAGTCAAAGGCTTTGGCATAGTCAATAAAGCAGAAGTAGATGTTTTCCTGGAACTCTCTTGCTTTTCCCATGATCCAACGGATGTTGGCAATTTGATCTCTGGTTCCTCTGCCTTTTCTAAAACCAGCTTGAACATCAGGAAGTTCACGGTTCATGTATTGCTGAAGCCTGGCTTGGAGGATTTTGGGCATTACTTTACTAGCATGTGAGATGAGTGCAATTGTGCAGTAGTTTGAGCCTTCTTTGGCATTGCCTTTCTTTGGGATTCAAATGAAAACTGACCTTTTCCAGGTCTGTGGCCACTGCTGAGTTTTCCAAATTTGCTGGCAGATTGAGTGCAGCACTTTCACAGCATCATCTTTCAGGATTTGAAAGAGCTCAACTGGAATTCCATAACCTCCACTAGCTTTGTCTGTAGTAATGCTTTGTAAGGCCCACTTGACTTCATATTCCAGGATGTCTGGCTCTAGATGAGTGATCACATCATCACGATTATCTGAGTCATGAAGATCAACAGTTTTCTGTTTTCATCTCAATTGAATTTTTGATCTGCTGACAGTCACAGTGCACACAGGAACTTGATTCTGCTACTAATGATGAAGCCAATCTGAGGGATTGATATTTGTATCGCGGATGCACCAGGCTCTTCCATGCAACTGACTGCAGTGGTCTTCCCTTATTTGTTTCATTATATTTTAAATAAAAGTAAACATACATATGGTAAAACATTTAAATGGTACAAGAGGATTTAAAATAAACAGTAAATATCCTTTTCTCCTATAACCTAGAAAATCTGATGTTTTCCAAATCATCAAACAGTCATATGAATAATTTGCAAAGCGAAGTCAACCTTAGAGTATCTTCATCTGAAAATTATTCTCAGGATTTCTGGAATACCTTGATTCTCTCATATTTTACCTCTTTTACAGAGGAAAGCCATGCAGTCTTCTCCTCAAAAAAACTAACTAGGAAAGCAACTCACACACTCTGCTCAGAGACAGCAAGTGCAGGCAGCACCTTGTACCCAGTGGATCTGGTCCTAGCCATGGGCAGGGGCTCTGGTATCCACCAGAGACATGGGCAGGTGCCCAGAGCCCAGCTGTGCCCTTCTTGAATGCCTCCAATCCTCCTGGCCAGCTGAGCATCCTTTGAAGAGAGCATGACGTGGCTGGTGTGTAAGGAAAGGAGACAGGGATCCTCGAAATAATGAACTAGAAATGCTTCTGCCGCCTCTTTCAGAGCCAACAGGGCCTGGGTTTGCCAAATGAAGTCCACACCACGAGTGAATTTAACACGTATTTCTCTTGCCAGTGAAGGAGCAGGGATGGGAGGAGAAGTGGAAAAGAAAAAGAGACTCAAGAGAAGGAAGACTCTCTCGGTGAGTCTCCATGAATCTTCACCTCTGTTCTTCTTTCCTGGTGCTTACTCTTGGGGCTTAACTGGTGGCTAATGTCAGCTCCAGGGAGCTTAGAGACAGAGGGCACTGCTCTCCTGGTCTCTGCAGTGGGAGAGGAGGAGACAGTCTCTTGGGGCAGGGGAAGGGACAGGAGGCTGGTTGGATGAGAGAGTTGCAGGTGGCAGAAGGGGGTCTTTCTTAGCAGCAGGCGTGTGCCCTTCTGGATTGCTTGATTGGCCTGCAGGAGTGCATGTTGCCAGCGAGTGAGTGGACGAGAGGACGCACCTGGACATGGGCTGGCGGACAGGTGGCAGGAGCTGGGCTCGCCAAGCGCCCCTCGGTGTTTCAGGCTCGTGGAGCCGGAGGGCCGGTGGCGGCCGCGCAGAGGGCGTTTTGGCCCAGAGCTCCTTCTAGATCTGGGTCCAGGGACAGAAGCCGGGAGGGCTGGGTCTTCCCTGCCAGCTGCCTGACCTGGCTGGGTGGTGCTCTGGAAGTTTGTACCCTTTGACCAGATTCCTTCAATTCCCCTCCCAACACCTCTCTGCGTACCTCCAGTAACAACAAATTTGGTCTCTTTTTCTATGAACTTGTTTATGTTTGAAGTATAATTGACTACAGCACTCTGTTAGTTCCCCGGTGCACAGCATAGTGCTTTGACATTTCTATACATTTCAAAATGATCGCTGTAAATCTAGTCACCATCTGTCACCATGAAAGGTATTACTTTATTACTGACTATATTCTGCTACATTATTATTGGCTGTATTGTTGATTATATTCTTAGTGTTCCATTTTAATCATTTTTATTGATGTTTTTCACCATATATCTCTGTATTTTAGTGGTATCTGTGTATTTTAGCAAACACTAAAATACAGTGGTTGCTCTGGAGATTATAGTATTTATATTTAGCTTTTTTCTGTCTGCTTGGAAATAAGATTGTGCCAAGTCAAGGGGAACATAGAAGCCACACCACCACTTAGTGCTACATCTTCGTGCATCAAAAACTGTTTCAGACAGTGTTAGAAATTTTGTGCTCTGCTGTCATACATATATACATCATATATACATAGAAAATAGTCTCAGGACTTCCCTGGTGGTCCAGTGGCTAGGACTCTGTGCTCCCAGTGCACAGAGCCTGGGTTTGATCCCTGGTCGGGGAATTAGATCCCACCTGCTGCGATGAAGATGGAAGGCCCCAAGTGCCACAACTAAGACCTGACACAGCTACATAAATACATAAAAATAAATATTTTTTAAATAAGTATAAAAAGCTGACTGCTTTGGCCACTTCTTTACGATTAGGGACTCCCTGGCAGTCCAGTGATTAAGACTAGGAGCTCCCACTTCAGTGGGCAAGGGTTCCACCCCTGGTCAGGGAACTAAGATTCCACACGTTGGATAATACAGACCAAAAAACCATAAGTCTCACATTTACTTTGTTATTTGCCATTTCTAATGTTCTTCCTTTATTCTTGAAATTTGTTTCCCTCTGGTATTATTCTCTTTGAATCTGAAGAATTTCCTTTAGCCTTTCTTTCAAAGTGGGTCTGCTAGAGAGTTCCCTGATCACTTTAGTGCAGATGGTACAGAAGGTGAGGATTCAGCATAGCGCTGCTGATCAGTGAGTGTCCAGGGTGCCTGGTCACTGCTAAATTGCCTGTGTGAATGTCATGGTTAGTGTACTGGAATTGCCTGGTTTCAGTCACACGACATGCGCACCACACAGCAGATAACTGCCCTGTCCTGTGCCAAACAGGCAGAGGCAGCTGAGCTGGGATGAGTGCCATCCGATAGCCGCCTATGCTCCTTATGACTCAGTGATCCGCCTATCTTCTTGAAATTTGTGCTCCCCTTCCCTTGTGATGGAGCAAAGTTCAGACATCAACCATATCCTTCCAGGTCACCTGGTAACATGGGAGTGCTGTGCACCAGCTTTTCCAAAACCATCAGATATTTCTCTTTGATAGTACAGAATTAAATGGAATTAAATAGGTTTCTTTGCCACCTCATTAAAGAAATTTCAGGCTTTAGAAGAAGGCAAGGGAATACTCAGGGGTTTAGGGACCTCTTGAAATCATTTGAGGCCAGGCTGGCTTTTCAAAAATATTTGATATTTATTTATCTATTTGGTTATGTCAGGTCCTAGTTTCCACACGTGGGACCTTCGTTGTGGACTCTCTAGTTGCAGCTGTTGGCTTAGTTGCTCCATGGCATGTGGGATCTTAGTTCCCTAACCAGGAATCAAACCTTTGTTCTCTGCAT
This sequence comes from Cephalophus harveyi, assembly GCA_006410635.1. Lineage (NCBI taxonomy): Eukaryota > Metazoa > Chordata > Mammalia > Artiodactyla > Bovidae > Cephalophus > Cephalophus harveyi. Next base: position 31,463 of record SJYT01051435.1, on the reverse strand, counting down.
TGCAAGGCAGATCTTAACCACTGAACCATCAGGGAAGCACCAGGCACATGTATGCAGACCAAAATACACTACCTTCAGACACGCAGAAAGGTCACATTCTCAGGAAGGCCTTCCCCATCTGTGCCATTTAAGGCTGTCAGTCAATGATACCCCACCTCCTCCTGCTCTGTTTCTCTCATATAACTTATCACCATTTAAGACAGGGTTTGCTTATTTGCCAGGTTTGTCTGTTTCATTAATTGCCATTTCCTAAGTGCCTAGAATGGTGCATGCTCAGTAAATGTATATTTTTTACCTTGCTGCATGGCTTGTGGGATCTTAGTTCCTTAACCAGAGATTGAACCCAGGCCCTCAGCAGTGAAAGCATAGAGTCCTTACCACTGGGCTGCCAGGGAATTCCTTCAGTAAATATTTCTTGGATGAAAAAACACAGTTTTGCAACTTGCTTTTCTTCCCTTTTAAAAAGAAGTTGTCCCTGACATCCTCCCATGGTGTACATAACCACACCAGGCACCTCTTCTCTTTTAATGTTCCCCCTGCTATCCTTGGGCTTTCCAGGTGGCACTGGTGGTAAAGAACCTGCTTGCCAAGGCAGGAAATGTAAGAGACCCAACTTTGATCCCTGGGTCAGGAAGATCCCCTGGAGGAGGGAATGGCAACCTACTCCAGTATTCTAGTCTGGAGAATCCCATGGACAGAGGAGCCTGGCAGGCTACAGTCCCTGGGGTCACAAAGAGTCGGACACAACTGAAGTGACTTAGCACACATGTGCACTGCCATCCTAGCTTGGTCCTAAAGCTATGGAGTGTGCTGTTACTACCTGCAAGCAATTTGAGGGTAATGACATGCTCTGAGACCCTTGAGCTTTAGGATGGAGAAGCACGGGCTTCTGACATGGTCTCTTCTGTGTGAAGGAAGGCCGTCTGATGTGCTGATGCCCCAACACAGGCTTGTCCTTTCAGGTCTTATGTGGGTCATTATATGATAGTCCCTGGTGCCTCAAATAGTAAAGAATCTGCCTTCAGTGCAGGAGACCTGGGTTTGATCCTTGGGTTGGGAAAATCCTCTGGAGAAAGGTATGGCAACCCACTCCAGTACTCTTACCTGGAGAATCCCCATGGACAGAGGAGCCTGGCGGCTACAGTCCATGGGGTCACAAAGAGTTGGACACAACTGAGTGACTAAGCACAATCTGTTGAAGGAGGTTGTACAGGTCTCATGAGTCAGAAGCTGGCAGGTAAGTGCTGAAAAGCAACCCTGCTATGGAACCTAAGACCCTGGAGAGCATCACAAGGCGTTGGCAGTGAAACCATCTCCTCGGAAAATCAGGAGGCTCCAGCTCATGCCTCGCCTTTGCTGCTTGCTGATAGGAAATGAACAAGTGCCTGCCAGGTGCCACTGCTGTGTGATGAAACGGGGGTGCAGCCCAGGTCCATTTCCTTTGCTGTGCTATTTGCAGCACTCCAAACCCACCCACCTGTATGCTGTCTATCTCTGGCTGACGGCTGTGATTGGCCCCCAGCACATTTCTGCAGGGGAGCAGGGCTTCTTGTCAAAACCACCTGGGTTCCAGGGAGTAGAGAATTAAAAAATCTAAGAGGAAAGAATACAGGGATTGTGTCTTGGGGAAAATGAGATGGTTTTGAATAATTCTTCATGTTTGGAAAGGGTGTTAAGAAGGAAAAAGACATCTGTGCAAATTACTTTGGTAAAACTGCCTTGATGGTTCATCTAGTGGTTAAGAATCTGCCTATGACACAGGTTCCATCCTTGGTCCAGGAATATTCCATATGCTTCAAGGCAACAAAGCCCGTGTACCACAACCTCTGAGCCTGTGCTCTAGAGTGTGCAAGCTGCAGTGTCTGAAGCCCATGCATCCTAAAGCCAGTGTTGCACAGCCGGAGAAGCCCCCACACTGAGAAGCCCGCACACCACAACCAGAGAGCCGTCCCCACTTGCCACAGCCAGAGAAGGCTCATGTGAGGCTGCAGAGACCTGGTACAGCCCAGAGTAAATACATAAATAATAAGAGGAAAGAAGATAATAGTAAATCTTAAAGAAAGATTTCAGACCACTGAAAGATCCTTAGAGGTTCCAAGGGAAAAAAAAATATTATGAAGTGAATGCTTAACAACTGCTTGTTATACTCAATGTATTTTAAAATTAATTTTTATTGGAGTAGACTTGCTTCACAATCTTACTTTAGTTTCTGCTGTACAGCAAAGTGGATTAGTTTTATGCATACATATATCCCCTCATTTTTAGATTTATTTTCCTACTTAAGTCACCACAGAGCATTGGATAGAGTTCCCTGACTTGTTCCCTATACAAGTTCTCATTAGTTATCTTTTTTATACATCAGTAGTGTACATGTGTCAATCCTTAACATATTTATTTTAGACAAGGTGGTTGATGGTATTGTGTACATTATTTATATCCCTGCCTCCCCTACTTTGGATCTACTTCCATTACCTGTTAAGAAACTGGTGTTTAAATTTTCCATCTGTTTCTAGTTTTGGTTCATTCAGGTCTTGCTTTGTTTTAAGGCTTTGTTGTTACGCATGTGGATATTTATGACATGCCTTCCTGCTGAATTATCACTATGAGAAGTCTATCTTCTATCTCTAGAAGTCTAGAGACTTCTTCAGTGTTCCTCAGCATTCTAATGTTTAAAGTATGCATGCTATAGGTTCTAACCTGTTACTTTTTAAAAATTGCAGCTTTACTTAAGAAAATGACAGTTTTATTGGGATACAATTCACATACCACCCATTTAATATGTATAATTCAGTGGTTTTTCGTATATTCACAGCATTATGCAACCATGGCCACAACAAATTTCAGAACATTTTCGTCATCTCAAAAGAATCCCACATTAGCAATTATTCCCCGCTTCATTCAGACACCCCACCCCCATTAGCCCAGGGCAACCACTAATTTATTTTCTGTCTCTAGACATTTGCCTCTTCTAGACATTTCATATACATGAAATCATACTATATGTGGTTTTATGATTGGCTTCTTTCACTTGGCATAATGTTCTCAAAGGTCCTAATATTATAGCATGTTTCAGTATTTTATGCCAACCATTGTTTTTGCTTTCTTTAAAAAAATAGACTTTATTTTTAGAGCACTTTTAGGTTCACAGCAAAATTGAATAGACAGTGTAGAGAGGTCCCATATATTGGGTTAGTCAACAAATGTGTTCATTTTTTTTTTTGTAATATCTCATGGAAAAACCCAAACTTTTTAGCCAACCCAATACTTCACCCATTCCATAGCTTCCACCATCAACATCCCTCACCACTGTGGTTATAGTTGACAAATCTACATTGATACCATGATCACCCAGAGTCCAGAGTTTACACTAGGGCTCACTCCCTATTTTACAACTTATGGGTTTTAGAAATGTATAATAGCATGTTTCCACCTTTACAGTATCATGCAGAGAAGTTTCATTTCCTTAAATCCCCTGTGCTCTGTTCATCCATGCCCTGTCCCCACTGCTGACAACCACTGATCATTTTTACTGTCTCAACAGTGTTACTTTTTCCAGAATATCATATATTTGGAATTACATACTCAGTTCAGTTCAGTCGCTCAGTCGTATCTGACTCTTTGCGACCCCATGAATCACAGCCAGGCCTCCCTGTCCATCACCATCTCCCGGAATTCACTCAGACTCACGTCCATTGAGTCCGTGATGCCATCCAGCCATCTCATCCTCGGTTGTCCCCTTCTCCTCCTGCCCCCAATCCCTCCCAGCATCAGAGTCTTTTCCAATGAGTCAACTCTTCGCATGAGGTGGCCAAAGTACTGGAGTTTCAGCTTTAGCATCATTCCTTCCAAAGAAATCCCAGGGCTGATCTCCTTCAGAATGGACTGGTTGGATCTCCTTGCAGTCCAAGGGACTCTCAAGAGTCTTCTCCAACACCACAGTTCAAAAGCACCAATTCTTTGGCTATATGGCCTTTTTAGATTGTCTTATTTCACTTAGTAATGTACATTTAAAGTTCTTCCAAGTCTTTTCATGTTTGCTAGCTCACTTTTAAAAAGTGGTGGATAATACTCCATTGTATGGATGTACTCCAGTTTATCTTTTTTTTTTTTTTTTGGCCATGCTGTGTGGCATACTGGATCTTGGTTCCCCAACCAGGGATTGAACCCATGTCCCTTGCATCAGGAGCATGGAATCTGAATCACTGTACTGCCAGAGAAGTCCCTCTATTCACTTATTGGAGGATATTTTGGTTACTAACAAGTTTTGGCAATTATGAATTGAGCTGCTCTAAACATTTGTGTGGAGGAGTTTTTGTAGACTTCACTTTTCATAATTTATTTGGAATTAACATTGTCACTTCACATGTAATATAGCAATCCTGCAAATGTGTACCCCCATCTCACCCACTTTGATAGTATAGATGTTATATGTATTACATCTACATAACTTACAAATTTGACAAGACAATGGTATTTTTTTAACTTTAGTTGTATTTTTTCCAAGTTTACAACTTTTTTCTCTCATTTTAATCAGATATTTGTTTTTTGGATTCTGTTTATTCCTCTCTAAAAATATGTTTCCATCCGTCATAATTTCTCTTCAACTAAAGCATTTCTTTTAGCATTTTTTTTAGCACAGGACAATTGGCATTTCTCTCATTTTTTTTTTTTTAATTGAAAATGCATTTGGGGACTTCCCTGGTGCTCCAGAGTCTGAAGCTCTGTGCTCCCAATGCAGGGGGCTTGGGCTTCATCCCTGGTTATGGAACTGCATCTCATATATCACAGCTAAGGGTTCGCATGCCGCAAAGAAAACAAGATCCCTTGAAGGATATTTTTGGTGTACAGAATTATAGTTGGACAGAGTTTTCTTTTTGTTGTTGTTTTTAAGCATGTTAAAGATGAAGTTACACCGTCCTCTGGAGCCCATTATTTATGAGAAGTCAGCAATCATTTTGAATTATTGTGTCCTTATATGTGATGTGTTGTTTTCCTCTGGATGTTTTCAATATTTTCTCTTTATGTTGCTTTTCATCAGTTTGGCTCTGATGTGCCTGGGTGTAGTTTTATTAACTTTTAAGCTAAATGGGGTTTACTGAGTTTCTTGAATCTGTACATTTTTGTTTTTCACCAAATTTGGGATAATCTTTGCTGTTTTTACTTCAGTCCGTTTTTCTGCCTAATTCCCTCTCTTCTCCTCTTAGTAAGTATGCTAGACTTCTGAAAATTATCTTTTTAATCCCTGAGGCTAATCTTTAAATAATTTCCTTTTCTCTGTTCTTAAGATTGGATGATTTCTATTCATCCGTCTTCAAGTTCTCTGACTTTTTCCCTCTATCATGTCCATTCTGCTATTAAGCCCTTTATTTGAATTTTAAAATTTCAGATATTGCAGGGTTTTTTTAGTTCTCAAATTTCCATTTGGCTGTTTTATTGTTTCTATTTCTCTGCTGAGGTTTTCAATACGTGCATTCATTAGGAGAATCTTTTCTTTCACATCCTTGAGTATAATTAAGCTGGCAAAGGATTTTAAGGCTGCTAATTCCAACATCTCACTCATTTTGATGTGTGAGTGACTTCACACATCAGGTTTTGACTTCTTACTCTTTCCTTGTTCTTTATTTTTGTGAGTAATTTTGGACTATGTCCTGGACATTATGAAGGTGTATCACGGAGAAGGAAGTTTCTGTTATATTCTTCTGAAGAATGCTCATTTGTGTTTGTTTTAGTAGGCAGTGCTATTGGATTCATACTGAAAACTCTGCCTCTGGGCAGCAGCTCAAATCTCATTTCAGTTCTTTTATTTTTATTTTTTTTGTTAAAAAGTATTTATTTATTTGGCTGTGTTGGTCTTAGTTGTGGCATGCGGGATCTTTAACTGTGGCATGCATGCTAAGTTGCCATGGCATGTGGGATCTAGTTCCCTGACCAGGGATTGAACCCAAGTCCCCTGAGTCAGAAGGAAGACTCTTGACTCCTGGACCACCAAGAAAATCCGTCAACTCTTTTATTCTTGGTTTAGCTACTTGGAGGCTGCTCCACACATTCATAGTAGGGTTGTCTGGTGAATTAGGTAGCATTTGCAGAATTTGGGGCTTTCCATCTTTCCTTCTCTTTTTTGTCAGGATTCCTCACTCATTTTTCAGTTGCTGTGGTTGCCCCAAACTTGGCAAGCTATCAAAACTGTGTTTTTCTATCAAAGGTTTAGCTGCTCCACCTGCTGTGTGAGTAAACTGGAACAAATTGGTCTTGGGAACCAAACAACATTTGTATTCATCTCAACCTGTGGTTTTGACTTAAGATGTTGTTAGTAAGCTGAACTATTAATAGTTACAAGGTTGTAGTAGCTTATAAAACAATTAATTATAGAAATAAAAGTTGTAATGACTAACATTAACTTAGTGGGTATGTTTAGAGTAGAATAGGCACCAATGAAAAGAACATTAGGTTCTGGCATAAAACATCCAGCCCTTCTCCACCCAGGCACACACAATCTGGGATGCACAGCTTGTGTTTTTCTTTAAAAGGTTGAGGTCTTATCCTGGCTTTCCTCATGCCCCATATTTTCATGCGAACCCAGCTGGATTTACTTCAGGCTAGTTTGCACTGCCACTGAATCAGAGGGAAGTATCTTTGCCATGGGATGATTCTTTTTTCCAAAGTTGTCTATAAATGGGCTTCCCTGGTGATACAGTGGATGAGAATCTGCCTGCCATTGCAGGGAACACAAGTTTGATTCCTGGTCCAGGAGGATCCCACATGCTGAGGGGCAACTAAGCCCACAAGCTGTAACTACTGAAACCCGTGCACCTAGAACCTGTGCTCTGCAACAGGAGGAGCCCTGCACTGCAATGAAGAATAGCCCCTGATTGCCATAAAGAGAAAGCCTGCACATGGCATCGAAAACCCAGCACAGCTATTGATTAGTTATACATAAATTGTCTATCATTGTAAAGGCAATGAGAAAATATCTTCCCTGTTGCCCACAGGCCACCGGTTAGGGACACAGATGCTCAGAGAAATCAGGACACCCGTGGCCTGTCAGTGTATCAGTTCAGTTCAGTCGCTCAGTCGTGTCCGACTCTTTGCGACCCCATGAATCGCAGCACGCCAGGCCTCCCTGTTCATCACCATCTCTCGGAGATCATTCAGACTCATGTCCATCGAGTCAGTGATGCCATCCAGCCATCCTCATCCTCGGTCGTCCCCTTCTCCTCCTGCCCCCAATCCCTCCCAGCATCAGAGTCTTTTCCAATGAGTCAACTCTTCGCATGAGGTGGCCAAAGTACTGGAGTTTCAGCTTTAGTATCATTCCTTCCAAATAAATCCCAGGGTTGATCTCCTTCAGAATGGACTGGTTGGATCTCCTTGCAGTCCAAGGGACTCTCAAGTGTCTTCTCCAACACCACAGTTCAAAAGCATCAATTCTTTGGCGATCAGCCTTCTTCACAGTCCAACTCTCACATCCATACATGACCACAGGAAAAACCATAGCCTTGACTAAACGGACCTTAGTCGGCAAAGTAATGTCTCTGCTATGGCTCCCTTTAAAATGCCATTCCTCCAGCCTGTGCCTTCGATCATGCACTTCTTTTCCCAAAGTACTTCTGAGGCCAGTTTCTAGTGTAGGGACTTCCCAGGTGACCTAGTGTCTAAGACTCTGAGCTTCAAATACAGGGGGCCAAGGTTCAATCCCTGGTCATGGAACTAGATCCCACATGCTGCAACTAAAAATCCTGAGTGTAGCAATGAAGACTGAAGATCCCACGTGCCTCAACTAATACCCAGCACAGCCAAATGAATAATTAAAAAAATAATAATTAAAAAAAAAAAACAGATTCTAACATAAATCAAGGATGGGAGATAACATCTGACAGCAGGAAGGCATGGCAGGTCCCCAAGGCCCGCATCCTCCCATGCAGAAGTGGTGAGATGAGTCAGTGGGGCTGCCCTGTTTCAGGGAGTCTTGTCAGAGGTAAAGTTGCTCATTTGCTAGGTCCACAGGCTAACAGTGCGCCAGGGGGCCTTTCCCGAACCTGCCATCGAAGCTGTGAGGATCGACCAGAGAACTTGTTGAATTCCTCTGTGTCTCCTTCCTTTTCACAGGACTTGCTCGTCCCCTGTTCATCTCTCCTGGGTGTAGATCTTTCCAGGGAGGCCTTTTCCAGTCTTCTGAGGGGGCGTTTCTAGGCCTGGCTGAGTAGGCTCCAACCCAAAGGCTGTGGCTGGGCATGGAGGCCTCCTGATTCTCACAGAAGATTGTGGGCAGATGGTGTCTCTCTTGAGTTGTGCCAACCCAGCTTGAATAAATTCTCTGGAATCCACTTTAGCGTTTGATTAATAGGCTAATGGAGCAGTCGGCCTTCCAAACCCAGAGGAGTACACATTACATTTTACATATTACATATTCTTCTGGTAGATTTTTTACTTAAGTGGGAGAGGGAGAAAAGAAAAGGCTTAAGGGCAGTAGTTTGTACATTCACTTTGCTATGTCTGTTAGGCATTCTCTTTTCTTTCTTTTTTTTAAGACTCTTTTCTTTTTTATTATTTTACTTTACAAACTGTATTGGTTTTGCCATACGTCAACATGAATCTGCCATGGGTGTACACGTATTCCCATTCCTGAAACCCCCTCCCACCTCCCTCCCAATACCACTTCTCTGGGTCATCCCAGTGCACCAGCCCCAAGCATCCTGTATCCTGCATCGAACCTAGACTCTTTTCTTTTGAGTAAATGTGATATGATCCAAAATGTTTGGAAAAGAGAGACCAGTGCCCTCTGTTACTTTACATTGGATTGTTTATTAATATATGTTCTTTTTCACTATTCTATCAGCTTTGATTCCATTTCTGATCCACATCATTTTCATCTTTGGCTACATGTTTGTGGATGGCCATATGTACAGTGAGCTGGGCTAGAGTCTTATAAATACTGTCATTTGTGTCCTGAGACTGACCTGGCTTTCAACATTTTTCATGTAGGCACATTTTAAAAAAACATTTCATTGCATTTAGGACACTGTGAAGTTGGTTGGAAAGAATGACACAAATGTAGTTGAACAGGCCACACTGGAGCTCTGAAGTGTCAGGGCATTTTCCTATTGATGTTTAAGACAGGTCTGTTTGGCCACCGTTCACTATGCTCCAGTACCTCTGGTTATGTAATTCGTTTGCTGCTAATGGTGCATAATGCACTTCTGCCAACGTTTGCGTGGACGTCAAAGAACAATTCATGTTGTCTTCTCTCCAGTCCAGAAAAAAGAGAGGGAGAGAGAAAGGGAGACTGAGCAGATGTTGACCCAGACTCTGCACAAAGGCCAGAGGGATACAGGAGACCGTGTGTGTGATGAGACTGGTTCCAGTGTTCTAGGTGTAAGAAGCATGGCCCCTGAGGCCTGTGTCCCTGAGACCTCATTCCCTGGACTCCTGCTCAGTGATGAATGGAGCCCAAAGATGTTGTGATCGACCTAAAGGAACCAGGATGTCAGAGGATGGAGGTGCTTTGGGCCGTGAGGTTTGGCCTCCTTGTTTGATGTCTCAGGAAGCCCAGGCTCCAAGAGCTGAAGCACTTTAACTGAGGCCTCACAGCTGCTTCATGACCAGGCCTACTAGCTGAGTCATTCCAAGAGTGGCAGCAGAACTCCTGAGGACGTTGTGCTTCAGACTTGAAAGGTCCTCTGTCCGATAAACTGTGGATGTCTCCGTCATTGTGTCTGCAGTGTTTCTTTGGTCCCACAGCTTAGCTACAGGGCTTGTAGGCCTCCAGGTGCAGCCCAGGAGGTGGCTCTGGTCCAGTGTGACTGTGTCCTTGTAAGAAAAGGAGATTAGGATCCAGACATATACACAGAGGGACGCCCACATGAGGACACAGCAGGAAGGACAGACATCCCAGAAGAAACCAGTTCTTGCAGCACCTTGATCCTGGACTTCTAGCCTCCAGGACTGTGAGAAAATACATTTCTGTTGTTTTAAGTCACCCAATGGAAATGGCAACCCACTCCCGTGTTCTTGCCTAGAGAATCCCAGGGATGGGGGAGCCTGGTGGGCTGCCATGTATGGGGTCGCACAGAGTCAGACACAACTGAAGCAACTTAGCAGCAGCAGCAATGTATAGTACCTTGTTGTTTGTTGTTGTTGTTGTCATTTGGCATTTATCTTCTGACTGTAGTCTTTTGTTCATAGAAATTTTGACTTTTAAGCAAACTCCCCACACTTCCCACTCTTTTAAGGATGATGAAGAAGCTGTATTTCATTCTAGGTGTTTCATAGATTACTTATTTTTTTGGTTAAAATTTTTGATTCTTCTGGAATTTTCTGAAAAGAATGAGATGGGTATTCTTTTTTTTTTTTTTTAATATGGCTGATCAATTTTTTGTATAGCATTTTCTTTCTTCCTTTTTTTTTTGTCAGTGCTGAGTTTTCGTTGCTGCTAGTGGGTTTTCTCTAGTTGTGGTGAGTGGGGGCTGTGCTCTCAAGTTTCAGTGCTCAGGCTTCTTGCTGTAGTGCCTTTTCTTGTTGTGGATTAATGGCTCTAGGGCATGTGGGCTCAGTAGTTGTGATGCATGGGCTTTGTTGTCCCATGACATGTGGAATCTTCCTAGATGAGGAACCGAACCCATGTCCCCTGCATTGCCAGGCGGATTCTTAACCACTGGACTACCAAGGAAGTCTCACTATCTTAACTTCTAACATTGCAGGTTATTTTTTTTTTCTTCTTTTGAACTTAACGCAAGTGGAATCTTGCAATATCTGCTTCTTCTGTCATGTTTATAAGATTGGGGTTGTTATGTAGCTCATTCCTTTCCATGGCTTTACAGCTTCCCAGAATATGCCTCAAATTACTTATTTTTACTTTTGTTCGTTTGTTTTGGGCCACATGGCTTGCAGGACCCTAGTTCTTCAACCAGGGATGGAACCCAAGGCTCCTGCAGTGGGAGCACAGAGTCTTAACCACTGGACTACCAGGGAAGTCTCCACTTATATTTTTACTACTGATTGATATTTGGATTGCTTCTAGTTTACAGTACAATTAATAATGTTCCATAAGAAAGTGTGTCTTTTGGTGCACAAATCTATGGTTTCTATTGAGTTGGAACCTTGGTGTTGAACTGCCATGTTGTAGGGTGGGTATGTGTTTAGCTTTGGAAGATAAAACTGAGCAGGTTTTTAGAGCTGTTGTGCCAGTTATACCCCTACTAACAAGTTCTGAGCATTCCAGTTGCTCCACGTCTCTATCAAAACTTGATATGATCAGTCTTTACATTTTAGCCAGTGGTGTGGTATACTTACAAAGTTTTCCCACTGTCCCCCAAAGTCCCACTTTGAAGGATTTTCCAATGACTTTGGTGTAAATAGTCCTCCCAGAGCAGATTTTAACCTACTAACTTGATGCCATTAAGACAAAAGATGGAGCTGAGAATGTTCAGCATGAGCAGCTCCAGCTGCCTGGGTTTACCTCATTGGTACATCTAGAAAACCAACAAAGTCTAAGACAGGAGAAGAAGACAGTGGGGAGTCAATGGGGCTGCTCCTTGATCACTGAGCTGTATACAGTGTACACAGTTGCAAGTATCAGCAGAGATTTCCCTGATAGAGGGTCTCATCTCGAGGCTAAGGAAGCATCACACACTTGGAGCGGCAAGAGATGTTCCCTTCCCGGCCTCCCTTTGCGCTTGTCTGCTCCATCCATGTTCTTAGCTGACTGAGGAAATCTACCTCTGTGCTTAAGTGTAAAATATCAGGTCCTCATGTGTGAAATGGGGTGATTGAATGGCACCCTTTGGGACCACCGTTTTCTGCCTCTGATATTCTGTAACATTATTCTCATATTGAGGGTCACAGGCAAAGTAGGTTATCCTTGGGAAATCTGGATTGAATAACAAGGTTACAGAAATCACTCATAAAATAGCCAATAAGAGTCCACGTGAGGAAAACAGGAAGGGTGGACTGTGACTTCGAGACCTGCTCAATGTTGAAAATTCAAGCTTATACTCATTGAGATAATGAGCTGTTATGTACTACATTGGTTTAATGTCCATCTGCTAAGGCAAATGCAGCTAGATGACAGATTTCTTTAAAAATTCATTGTATTAAACTGCCATATGACCCAGAAATCCCACTGCTGGGGATACACACTGAGAAAACAAGAACTGAAAGAGACACACGTGCCCAATGTTCATCACAGCACTGTTTACAATACCTTGGGCATGGAAGCAACCCACATGTCCATCAGGAGATGAATGGACAAGGAAGTTGTGGTACATATACACAATGGAATATTACTTAGCTATAAAAAGGAGCAAATTAGAGTCAGTTCTAATGAGGTAGGTGAAACTGGAGCCCATTATACAGAGTGAAGCAAGGCAGCGAAACAGTAATACAGTATACTAATGCACAAATATGGAATTTAGAAAGATGGTAATGAATGATCTGTGTTCATTTTCAATATCACAGTAATCCAAGTCTATGCCCCAACCAGTAACACTGAAGAAGCTGAAGTTGAACAGTTCTATGAAGACCTATAAGACCTTTTAGAACTAACACCCCCCAAAAAATGTCCTTTTCATTATAAGGGACTGGAATATAAAAGTAGGAAATCAAGAAACACCTGGAATAACAGGCAAATTTGGACTTGGAATACGGAATGAAGCAGGGCAAAGACCAATAGAGTTTTGCCAAGAAAATGCACTGATAATAGCAAACACCCTCTTCCAACAACACAAGAGAAGACTCTACACATAGACATTACCAGATGGTCAACACTGAAATCAGATTGATTATATTCTTTGCAGCCAAAGATGGAGAAGCTCTATACAGTCAACAAAAACAAGACCAGGAGCTGACTGTGGCTCAGATCATGAATTCCTTATTGCCAAATTCAGACTCAAATTGAAGAAATTAGGGAAAACCACTAGACCATTCAGGTATGACCTAAATCAAATCCCTTATGATTATACAGTGGAAGTGAGAAATAGATTTAAGGGCCTAGATCTGATAGATAGAGTGCCTGATGAACTATGGAATGAGGTTCATGACATTGTACAGGAGACAGGGATCAAGACCATCCCCATGGAAAAGAAATGCAAAAAAGCAAAATGGCTGTCTGGGGAGGCCTTACAAACAGCTTTGAAAAGAAGAGAGGTGAAAAACAAAGGAGAAAAGGGAAGATATAAGCATCTGAATGCAGAGTACCAAAGAATAGCAAGAAGAAATAAGAAAGACTTCTTCAGTGATCATTGCAAAGAAATAGAGGAAAAGAACAGAATGGGAAAGACTTGAGATCTCTTCAAGAAAATTAGAGATAACAAGAGAACATTTCATGCAAAGATGTCCTTGATAAAGGACAGAAATGGTATTATGGAAAAGAAATGCAAAAAAGCAAAATGGCTGTCTGGGGAGGCCTTACAAACAGCTTTGAAAAGAAGAGAGGTGAAAAACAAAGGAGAAAAGGGAAGATATAAGCATCTGAATGCAGAGTACCAAAGAATAGCAAGAAGAAATAAGAAAGACTTCTTCAGTGATCATTGCAAAGAAATAGAGGAAAAGAACAGAATGGGAAAGACTTGAGATCTCTTCAAGAAAATTAGAGATAACAAGAGAACATTTCATGCAAAGATGTCCTTGATAAAGGACAGAAATGGTATGGACCTAACAAAAGCAGAAGATATTAAGAGGAGGTGGCAAGAATACACAGAAGAAATGTACAAAAAAGATCTTCACTACCCAGATAACCACGATGGTGTGATCACTCATCTGAAGCCAGACATCCTGGAATGTGGAGTGAAGTGGGCCTTAGAAAGCAACCCTATGAGCAAAGCTAGTGGAAGTCATGGAATTCCTATTGAGCTATTTCAAATCCTGAAAGATGATGCTGTGAAAGTGCTGCACTCAATCTGCCATGAGTACATCATGAGAAACGCTGGACTGGAAGAAACACAAGCTGGAATCAAGATTGCCGGGAGAAATATCAATAACCTCAGATATGCAGATGACACCACCCTTATGGCAGAAAGTGAAGAGGAGCTAAAAAGCCTCTTGATGAAAGTGAAAGAGGAGAGCGAAAAAGTTGGCTTAAAGCTCAACATTCAGAAAACGAAGATCATGGCATCTGGTCCCATCACTTCATGGGAAATAGATGGGGAAACAGTGGAAACAGTGCCAGACTTTATTTTTTTAGGCTCCAAAATCACTGCAGATGGTGACTGCAGCCATGAAATTAGAAGACGCTTACTCCTTGGAAGAAGGGTTATTTCCAACCTAGATAGCATTTTCAAAAGCAGAGACATTACTTTGCCGACTAAGGTCCGTTTAGTCAAGGCTATGGTTTTTCCTGTGGTCATGTATGGATGTGAGAGTTGGACTGTGAAGAAGGCTGATCGCCGAAGAATTGATGCTTTTGAAGTGTGGTGTTGGAGAAGACTCTTGAGAGTCCCTTGGACTGCAAGGAGATCCAACCAGTCCATTCTAAAGGAGATCAACCCTGGGATTTCTTTGGAAGGAATGATGCTAAAGCTGAAACTCCAGTACTTTGGCCACCTCATGCGAAGAGTTGACTCATTGGAAAAGACTCTGATGCTGGGAGTGATTGGGGGCGGGAGGAGAAGGGGACGACCGAGGATGAGATGGCTGGATGGCATCACTGACTCGATGGATGTGAGTCTGAGTGATCTCCGAGAGATGGTGATGAACAGGGAGGCCTGGCGTGCTGCAATTCATGGGGTCGCAAAGAGTCGGACACGACTGAGCGACTGAACTGAACTGAGTGAGGTTGAGCATCTTTTCATGTGTTTGTTAGCCATCTGTATTTCTTCTTTGGAGAAATATCTGCTTAGTTCTTTGGCCTGTTTTTTGATTGGATCGTTTATTTTTCTGGAATTGAGCTGCAGGAGCTGCTTGTATATTTTGAGACTGATTTGTCAGTCATTTCATTTGATAATGGGGCTTCCCTGGTGGGAAGATGGTAAAGCAGCTGCCTGCAATGCAGGAGACCTGGGTTCGATCCCTGGGTTGGGAAGATCCCCTGGAAAAGGAAATGGCAACCCACTCCAGTACTCTTGCCTGGAAAATTCCATAGACTGAGAAGCCTGGTAGGCTACAGTCCATAGGGTCACAAAGAGTCAGACACGACTAAGCAACTTCACTTTCATTTGCTATTATTTACTCCCATTCAGAAAGGTGTCTTTTCACCTTGTTTATAGTTTCCTTCATTGTGCAAAGGCTTTTAAGTTTAATTAGGTCCATTTGCTTGTTTTTGTTTTTATTTCCATTACTCTGAGAGGTGGGTCATAGAGGATCCTGCTGTGATTTATGTCAGAGAGAGTTGTGCCTATGTTTTCCTCTAGGAGTTTTATAGTTTCTGGTTTTACGTTTAGATCTTTAATCCATTTTGAGTTTATTTTTGTGTATGATGTTAAAAAGTGTTCTAGTTTCATTCTTTTACCGGTGGTTGACCAGTTTTCCCAGGACCACTTGTTAAAGAGATTGTTATTTTTCCATTGTATATTCTTGCATCCTATGTCAAAGATAAGGTGGCCATAGGTGTGTGGATTTATCTCTGGGCTTTCTATTTTGTTCCATTGATCTATACTTCTGCCTTTGTGCCAGTACCATACTGTCTTGGTGACTGTAGCTTTGTAGGATATTCTGAAGTCAGGCAGGTTGATTCCTCCAGTTCCATTCTTCTTTCTCATGATTGCTTTGGCTATTCAAAGTTTTTTTGTATTTCCATACAACTTGTGAAATGATTTGTTCTAGTTCTGTGAAATGGAGAAGGCAATGGCAACCCACTCCAGTCCTCTTGCCTGGAAAATCCCATGGATGGAGGAGCCTGGTAGACTGCAGTCCATGGGGTCATGAAGAGTCAGACATGACTGAGCGACTTCACTTTCACTTTTCACTTTCATGCATGGGAGAAGGAAATGGCAAGCCATTCCAGTGTTCTTGCCTGGAGAATCCCAGGGATGGCGGAGCCTGGTGGGCTGCCGTCTATAGCAACTTAGCAGCAGCAGCAGCAGTTCTGTGAAAATACCATTGGTAGCTTGATAGGAATTGCATTGAATCTATAGATTGCTTTGGGTAGTTACTTATTTTCACTATATTGATTCTTCTGATCCATGAACATGGTATATTTCTTCATCTATTTATCATCTTTGATTTCTTTCATCAGTGTTTTATAGTTTTCTATATATAGGTCTTTTGTTTCTTTAGGTAGATTTATTCCTAAGTTTTTTTTTTTTTTTTCATTGCAATAGTGAATGGAATTGTTTCCTTAATTTCTCTTTCTGTTTTCTCATTGTTAGTGTATAATAATGCAAGGGATTTCTGTGTGTTAATTTCATACCCTGTAACTTTACTATATTCATTGATTAGCAATTTTCTGGTCATGTCATTAAAGTTTTCTATGTAGAGGACCATGTCATCTTCAAACAGTGAGAGTTTACTTCTTCTTTTCCAGTCTGGATTCCTTTTATTTCTTTTTCTGCTCTGATTGCTGTGGCCAAAACTTCCAAAACTATGTTGAATAGTAGTGGTGAGAGTGGGCAGCCTTGTCTTGTTCCTGACTTTAGGGGAAATGCTTTCAATTTTTCACCATTGAGGATAATGTTTGCTGTGGGTTTATCATATATAGCTTTTATTATGTTGAGGTATGTTCCTTCTATGCTTGCTTTCTGGAGAGTTTTTATCATAAATGGATGTTGAATTTTGTCAAAGGCATTCTCTGCATCTATTGAGACAATCATATGGTTTTTATCTTTCAATTTGTTAATGTGGTATATTACATTGATTGATTTGTGGATATTGAAGAATCCTTGCATCCCTGGGATAAAGCCCACTTGGTCATAATGCATGATCTTTTTAATATGTTGTTGTATTTGGTTTGCTAGAATTTTGTTGAGGATTTTTGCATCTATGTTCATCAGTGATATTGGCCTGTAGTTTTCTTTGTTGTGGCATCTTTGTCTGGTTTTGGTATTAGGGTGATGGTGGCCTCATAGCTTTATTTCTAATGGCAAACTATGAAAGTCATTGCTTAGCCACACAGAAAGTTGTATACTTGGGAGTGCAGGTCTTTGCTGATGATTTTATCTATGTGCTTAACCCAGTTACACCAGTCACATAATGGGTTCATCTCTTTAATTGGTTGTCTTGCTTTATTTACATGCTGACAGTAAGTGTGAATTTTGTAAATTATCCACTGTGCTAGAGTGAATTCTACAAATAATAATAATGCGTATTACTTCTTAATAAGATTACTTTTAATGATTTTTCTCAGGGAATTTTCTAGAAGCAGTGAGCTTTTCTCAGTGAGGTAGAAGTAGAATATGGGAACCTGTAAAACCCAAAGATTATACTCCACCATGAGACAGATTGTCCTTTGAGTCTTAGACTACTACCAGAAAAGGAGAAAAGGGTTCTAAATGTGGAGGTAACAGGAAACTACAGATTAACCTCATCCACTTTATAATTTTGATGTATTTCAATTTTGCTACATACAGTAAAAATTCAGAATGATGTCATTTCAGTTCATATAACTGAGTGGCTTTGAACTTAGTGACCTTGAAAGTCAAATTGATCTCCCAAGTGACATCAAACAGTGGACAGTGCTGCCCTCTGTGGTGTAGTTGGCAAAAGCCCAGTTCATTGGGTGGGAGAGTGAATCATTATGTAGTATAAAAATTTCATGAATTGCTACTGTTTTATGAATCAGTGCTGCTGCTGCTGCTGCTGCTAAGTCGCTTCAGTCGTGTCCGACTCTGTGCGACCCCATAGATGGCAGCCCACCAGGCTCCCCCGTTCCTGGGATTCTCCAGGCAAGAACACTGGAGTGGGTTGCCATTTCCTTCTCCAATGCATGAAAGTGAAAAGTGAAAATGAAGTCGCTCAGTCGTGTCTGACTTTGCGACCCCATGGACTGCAGCCTACCAGGCTCCTCCATCCATGGGATTTTCCAGGCAAGAGTACTGGAGTGGGGTGCCATTGCCTTCTCCTATGAATCAATGCAGAACAGCTTTATTACTTACTGTGTGAAATATAGCTTTCTATTGCAAAGATCAAAATGCAATCAGCACAATAGTCAACATAATCCATATCAAAGAATGAGGCAAACTCATTTGGATTCCTCCCAGTGCCATAGAATGGTATGCTTGAAAATGAAGAAAGCAACCTTCCTATCTGCTTGAAAATCTCTGGAGCATTTATATGATTTGGAGTTACTTTATTTTGTCACCACTTATATTAAAAACAGAAGGCAGCTTACTAGAATGTTTATTTTCATCACAAAGGAAAATACCTTACATTCAAGCTTTATGATCTTGAATATTTTTCTAGTTAATAAATAACTTAGATGAGGTGAGGTGAGGTGAAGTCACTCAGTCGTGTCCGACTCTTTGCGACCCCATGGACTGTAACCTACTAGGCCTCTCTGTCCATGGGATTCTCCAGGCAAGAATACTGGAGTGGATTGCCATTTCCTTCTCCAGAGGATCTTCCCGACCCAGGGATCGAACCCAGGTTTCCCGCATTGGAGGCAGACGCTTTAACCTCTAAGCCACCAGAGGTAGGACATAAATAACTTAAATTAGGTCTTAATGGAAAAAAATGATTGCCAGGCTATGGACTTGTGCTATAATTAGAAATAAGACCTAATAAATAACTTAAATTAGGTCTTATTTCTAATTATAGCACAAGTCCATAACCTGGCAATCATTTTTTTTCCATTATCTATACAAAGACTCTGAAATGAATTGAAAATTACTTTCTTCCTTATTTTGCAGAATATTTTGTGTACATGTGTGTAACAAAAGCTTGAAAAAATTTCTCTTACTGTGTTAAAAGGCAGATATGTTTAATGCATTAATCTTTTAAGTAGCATAAGTCAAAGCTGCATCTGCTAAGTCACTTCAGTCATGTCCGACTCTATGAGACCCCATAAACAGCAGCCCACCATCTCCAAAAGCTTCATAGAGGTACACAAATCAGACATAGCACCTTGACCTATCTTGATGATGTTATTTTTCTTTTCTTAAATACAGTCGTACAGCTTTCTAAAAGTAGTTTAATTCTCCTATTGCTACTTCTAGGTCTGTACTGATAAATACAATCATTAACATCCTGGATTCTGAATCCTCAATACAGCATTTTTATGAGTGTTGTGGATCACAATTAACTGTGGAAAATTCTGAAAGAGATGGGAATACCAGACCACCTGACCTGCCTCTTGAGAAATCTGTATGCAAGTCAGGAAGCAACAGTTAGAACTGGACATGGAACAACAGACTGGTTCCAAATAAGAAAAGGGGTACGTCAAGGCTGTATATTGTCACCCTGCTTATTTAACTTCTATGCAGAGTGCATCATGAGAAACGCTGGACTGGATGAAACACAAGCTGGAATCAAGGTTGCCAGGAGAAATATCAATAACCTCAGATATGCAGATGACACCACCCTTATGGCAGAAAGTGAAGAGGACCTAAAAAGCCTCTTGATGAAAGTGAAAGAGGAGAGCGAAAAAGTTGGCTTAAAGCTCAACATTCAGAAAATGAAGATCATAGCATCTGGTCCCATCACTTCATGGGAAATAGATGGGGAAACAGTGGAAACAGTGTCAGACTTTATTTTTTGGGCTCCAAAATCACTGCAGATGGTGACTGCAGCCATGAAATTAGAAGATGCTTACTCCTTGGAAAAAAAGTTATGTCCAACCTAGATAGCATTTTCAAAAGCAGAGACATTACTTTGCCAACTAAGGTCCGTCTAGTCAAGGCTATGGTTTTTCCTGTGGTCATGTATGCATGTGAGAGTTGGACTGTGAAGAAAGCTGAGCACTGAAGAATTGATGCTTTTGAACTGTGGTGTTGGAGAAGACTCTTGAGAGTCCCTTGGACTGCAAGGAGATCCAACCAGTCCATTCTGAAGGATATAGATGGGGAAACAGTGGAAACAGTGTCAGACTTTATTTTTTGGGCTCCAAAATCACTGCAGATGGTGACTGCAGCCATGAAATTAAAAGACGCTTATTCCTTGGAAGGAAAGTTATGACCAAACTAGATAGCATATTGAAAGGCAGAGACATTACTTTGTCAACTAAGGTCCATCTAGTCAAGGCTATGGTTTTTCCTGTGGTCATGTATGGATGTGAGAGTTGGACTGTGAAGAAGGCTGAACACTGAAGAATTGATGCTTTTGAACTGTGGTGTTGGAGAAGACTCTTGAGAGTCCTGTGGCCTGAAAGGAGATCCAACCAGTCCATTCTGAAGGAGATCAGCCCTGGGATTTCTTTGGAAGGAATTAAAGAAGATGGAACTCTTGGAAGATGAAACTCCAGTACTTTGGCCACCTCATGCGAAGTGTTGACTCATTGGAAAAGACTCTGATGCTGGAAGGGATTGAGGGCAGGAGGAGGAGGGGACGACAGAGGATGAGATGGCTGGATGGCATCACTGACTCGATGGACGTGAGTCTGAGTGAACTCTGGGAGATGGTGATCGACAGGGAGGCCTGGCGTGTGGCGATTCATGGGGTCACAAAGAGTCAGACACGACTGAGTGACTGAACTGAACTGAAGTGAATGACGATCCTATATGCAAGGCAACAAAAGAGACACAGATTAAACAACAAACTTTTGAACTCTCTGGAAAAAGTGAGGGTGGGATTTGAGAGCATAGCATTGAAACATGTGCATTACCATATGTAAAACAGATTACCAGATCAAGTTTGCTGCATGAAGTAGGGCACTCAAAGCCAGTGCTCTTGGACAACCTAAAGAGATGGGGTGGGGAGGGAGGTGGGATTGGGGTTCAGGATGGGAGGACATATATGCACCCATGGCTGATTCATGTCTATGTATGGCAAAAACCACCACAATATTGTAAATTCCCCAATTAAAATAAATAATTTTTTAAAAACCTTGAAAAAATTCATCATGTTGAGGGAGACTGGGCAGCAATGGTTAAACTATGTAAAAGTTATTTTGGGGGGTTTAGAATCAGAAATCTGTTTTAGCAAATACCCTTCCCTTCCACTCTCTGTGATTCCTTCAGAAGGAAAATTGATCACTGCTTATTCCATGCAAATGCTGTTTAATATTTGGGTAGAAGTGCAGAGAGTTAAATTTAGAAATTTTAGTATAGGGAATTCCCTGACAGTCTAGCAGTTAGGACTCTATGCTTCCATTGCAGTGGGATCAGGTTCTAGCCCTGGTCAGGGACCTAAGATCTTACCAGCCGTGAAGTGCAGACAAAAACAAATTAAATTAAATGCATCACACTGCCTTAATTAAAAGAGAAATTCTACCGCAAAAAAGACTCCAGTTGTGTGTGTCTTTGTATGCTCTGTAAGTTTTTGAGGAAATCTGGACATTCGGATTCTCCCACACCTCAGATATTAATGATTTTTATTAGTTGAGGACTACAGTTGTCTTTGTGACTTTTCTAAGCTATTTTTGCAAAGTGTATTCTTTGTTGTGTGTGGTGACTGATGTTTCCATTCTGCAATGTCTGCAACCAGTCAGTGACCTTACAAAGGCCTGCCCCACAAAGTCTTCCTGTTTGTCTTAGCCATCTCCTAGATGCTCTGAAGGCTTCCCTTGTGACTCAATGATAAAGAATCCGCCTACCAATGCAGGAGATGCAGGTTCCCTGGGTCAGGAAGATCCCCTGGAGAGGGAAATGGCAACCCACTCTAGTATTCTTGCCAATAAAATTCCATGGGCAGTAGAGCTTGGCAGACTACAGTCCACGGGGTAACAGAGTCAGACATGACTGAATGACTAAACAGCAATAACAGAGATGCTCTGAGGGAAGCTACTGCAGCCCAAGGAAGCTGACCCCAAGGCCAGAATCTGCTCCAGGTCCTCAGTCACCAAAAAAACACACAATCCCAGGTCTTGGGTGACATGGTTCAGATTGCCTACTCTGGCTCCAGCCAAAGGACTTTGGGCCACTGTTCTCACGGCTCCAGTCCCCATGTTGTTGAGGGTAGTGATTGACTCCTGCTCACCACTCTCTTACAAAGATCAGCAGCCTGTTTTCACCACCTTGATGTGTCTGATCTGGTTCTAAAGTTTTAAATAGTTCCTTCCAGTCCCTCTTTATGGCTCGATTTTGCTCTGGTGGAGTTTCCTCCCCTGCTACTTTGCATGACATCACTGTCCCCCACTATTTCTCATTAAAAAATGTTTTTGGCCTTGCAATGTGGTATGTACACCCCTGCATTAGGAATATTAATCATTGGACCACCAGGGAAGTCCCCCCACAAATGTTTTTACTCATACATTGATGATCTGTACCCTATCAGCTATGACACTAGGGATTCAAAATTGTAGTATTCCAGTTCTGTCATTTCTTCTACACTGTTACTGGCTACTATTAGCAAAGAAGAGAAACTATTGCTTTCTTTATGGTAGAATTTTCTAGTTGAATTTAAGGTTGAAGCTGATATTGATACTAAGAGTAAGGTTTTCTGTATTTGCCTACATGTAGTGATACACATAGAGAAGCTCGTTTTTATATGTAGAACCTTATGTGGATAACCTCATGTATATAACCAATTTTGTAGATGTTTTATAACCTCTGGGTCTATGGCTATAATCCCAGCATGAATATAAGTACATGTGAGTATAAAAATCTTTAAGGAGATTTCCCTGGTGGTCCAGTGGCTAGGACTCTCTGCTCCCAATTCCAGGGTGCCTGAGTTTGATCCCTGGTCAAGGAACCAGATTCCAAATGCTGCAACTAAAAATCCCGACATGCCACAACTAATATCTGGTGCAGCCAAATAAATAGAAAAAAAATTAAAAAAACCTAGGAAGTGCAAAGTTTTTGCCCAGTCTAAACACCTACTTTGTAAGAAGAGCAAAGACTATATTAATTGCCAATTAAATGATGGATCAGCTTATTTTTATATTGTTGGAATTGGAAAATCCCTTTGATAAAAGTGATGGCCTCTCAAGCTTTATCACTGAGATAGGGCTGACCTTGGCAAAGTAAGTAAATAGTATAAGCTTTGAAAAATAAGAAAAAAAAAAAACATGAAAATAGCTAAACTGCAAATAGAACTGCCTTATGACCCAGCAATCCCACTGCTGGGCATAAACATCGAGGAAACCAGAATTGAAAGAGACACATGTACCCCAATGTTCATTGCAGCACTGTTTGTAATAGCCAGGACATGGAAGCAACCTAGACGTCCATCAGCAGATGAATGGATAAGAAAGCTGTGGTACATATACACAATGGAGTATTACTCAGCCATTAAAAAGAATTCATTTGAATCAGTTCTAATGAGATGGATGAAACTGGAACCGATTATACAGAGTGAAGTAAGCCAGAAAGAAAAACACCAATACAGTATACTGACACATATATATGGAATTTAGAAAGATGGCAATGATGACCCTGTATGCGAGACAGCAAAAGAGACACAGATGTATAGAACAGACTTTTGGACTCTGTGGGAGAGGGAGAGGGTGGGATGATTTGGGAGAATGGCATTGAAACATGTATACTATCATGTAAGAAACGAAGCACCAGCCTATGTTCGATACAGGATACAGGGTGCTTGGGTCTGGTGCACGAGGATGATCCAGAGAGAGGATATGGGGTGGGATGTGGGAGGGGGATTCAGGATTGGGAGCTCATATACACCCGTGGTGGATTCATGTCAATGTATGGCAAAACCAATACGGTATTGTAAAGTAAAATAAAGTAAAATTAAATTAAAAGAAAGAAAGAAAGAAAACAGCTAATGCAGAGATTAATCCTTAAAGCTCAGAACTGCTGAAGGGTGAAGTTTGATTACCAATCCCAAGGCTATTTGACATGGTGCCCAGACCTGCTTTTCTCGAACCCAAGACTGGGCTTCAATATTTAATCAGAGTTGCAACATCTCTCCAGATACAGAACATGCCATCTAGAATGCGAGCTTGGTGCTGCTTGTTCTGGGTTAGCACGCTTTTACAGGGTTTTTTGGAGGACCTTGTTTGGAGTTGTTCTGGGTTGCGATGCTCTGGTTCCACACAGCACACCCAGCCTCTTGTGAGAGGCCATAGTCCTTCTCCCTGTCATGATACCCAGCAGGTTTCCAGGGCCATGGATTAAATTCCTTCTTCGCTATGCTCCAGTTAAATGCAAACCTATACCTTCCCTTATAGCCTCCAGAGGGCTGTGTGGTCCTGCAGTGTGCTGGTCAACCACTCTTTCTTAACTGGTATTCAGTCTGTTTGAAGGCAGGTTTTTCTCCCCAGGATGAAAATAGGGTTTTTGCCTCACCTGGTAGCAAAGTTTATGCTCCAATTTTAATTAAAGTTTTATATCATTCAAATTACTGAAAATCTACAGATCCCAACTTCAAAAGAATCAAACTGGGATAAGCCAAGGGCTCCTCTTTATCTGGAACATTGAATGTGGCTGGGCTTTCTAGTGGTTTCTATGCACGGACCTTTATGTATTTGTAGAATCCAGAAAGGATTAAATAACTTAACTTAGGTGATGAGAGAAACTGAAGAGGGGCTTGGACGCTCTATTATTTATAAGGACCACTTGGCTGTGAGGCCTACATTTCACGGGTGAGTAGGCTTGGGGGCCAAGGGCGGGCAGTGCAGGACACCGTACCCTGCCTGAAGGTCCCCTCTCTCTCCCCTCCAGCGTCCTGTGTGGGGATTCTAGGGGACAACGTTCTTTGACCCCATACACAGACTTGGGAGTCTGAACAGTTGGAGTAATATACTCCTGGCTCCCTGCTGGGAGGGACAGGGTAAAGCCCTTCTTATTCTCACCTTCTTGTTCTGTGTTTGGGTTGATCCCTTTTCCCCACTGGGAGGGAAGGAGGGGAAACATTTCTGGAAATAGAATTTGAGAAACTGGGAACCTGGGGACCCGTGTGCAGGATGGTGATTCTGCTGTCATTCATGGTGTGATGAGCACAGTAGAAAATATATCATAGTTCTGAGGTGTTTAGAATGTCCAGTGACTTGTCCAGCCCTTTTCTAGGACTCTTAAGTCCTGGGGAGGCCAGGGACATCAGCATGGTTGTGGTACAGACCTGAGCCCCAGCATATATACTGGGTGGAGGCACTTTTTCAGTTTTTCCAAACCTTTCTGGCCCATCTCAGTGCTGAGGTTTTCCATGTTGAATATTGGCTGAAAAAGGACCCCTATCCTGGGGCAGAAGGAGGGCTCCCATGACCAGAAGCAGAGACTCCTTTCTGCCAATATTTTCCCCAGTGTTTTAAAAGCAGTATTGTGCTGTGCTTAAGTCATTTCAGTTGTGTCTGACTCTTTGCGACCCCTTGGACTGCATGTAGCATGCCAGGCTCCTCTGTCCCTGAGGATTCTCCAAGAAAGAATGCTGGAGTGGGTAGCCATTTCCTTCTCCAGGTATCTTCCCAGCCCAGGGATCCAACACACATCTCACAATTATATCTCCTGCATTGGCAGGCAGGTTCTTTACCACTAGCATCACGTGGGAAGCCTAAAGCCAGCATAAGGAGCTGGGAAAGCAGCAACCCACAAAGCAAGGAAGCGGGGAGGCAATCACCAGGGGCCCAGCTGACCCCTCCTGGCCCACAGCGAGGACAGTCGATCACCCTCGCTTGGTCCCTCGAGGGGTGCAGCATGCCACAGGGGCATGGAGGGACAAGGGGGTATCCCCCTTCACAGGTCCTCTCCCTCATGACCAGGGAGCAGGGCCGAGACACCAGATACTCTGGCCCTTATCTTGGATGGAGGTTAGGAAGTGTCCTAGCAAAGGGCACCTGAAAGGTCTTTTGTGCCTGACCTGTAGATTGCTGGTCTGAATCACACCAATGGCATATGCCTGGATGGCCGAAGACAAAGCACCTGCTTTGTTGGGTCAGGGTCTCAGTTTCCTAGGGATGAGGGAAAGGAGAGGAAAAGAAGTGTTTCTGAATGGCCAGGACTCAACTGTGATGTGAAAAGCTGGCATGACCGGGGTGACAGTGGGGCAAGGGTGGGGGCCTTCACCCCTGAATCAGCCCTTGAGTGGAATTGGGAAGCAGCTACTGTCCAGCAAGCCCTCTCAGAATGGGGCTGGCTCATCACTGCTCTTGAGAGGGCCTTCAGTGCTCTCTGACCTCCAGCCCCACACCTGAGTTCTGCCCAACTGGAATCCTAAGGCAGAAGTGCCAGTCACCCAGCAGGTACTGTGTGTAAGTGCAGGTACTGTGTGTAAGTGTATAGAGAAAAACATAGATTGAATATTTGCTAAAATATTAATAATGATTTTTTTTCGGTGATGAAATTTTGGATGACTTTGGTCCTCTTTATACTTACCTGTTTTTCTTTTTCTTTTTTTTTCTGATCATTCTGTATTAGGTACTTAAAAAAAAGAACAAAATAACTCTGTTTTTTCAAGCCAGTAGAGGACGGATTCCCTGCGAACACGTTTCTAGCCTCACCGACCTCCTCCAGCCTCGCACACGCTGAGCAGATCTTGGTGCCCACACCCCAGCTCCTACCCTGCCCTGGGCCACACTGTCTGGCGCCCCAGAACAGTGGAGGGAGGCAAGGGTCAGTTCGACGGCACGGTGTCTTCCTGTCCTGCATGCGGCCTGTGATGGGATGGACAAAGAGGAAGAGAACCACTATGTTTTACAACTTAGGGACATCTACAGCAGCTGTGACACCACAGGGACAGGCTTCCTGGACCGGGAGGAGCTGACCCAGCTCTGCCTGAAGCTCCATCTGGAAAAACAGCTGCCTGTCCTTCTGCACACACTTCTCGGAAACAACCAGTTCGCCAGAGTGGGTACTGGACTTCATTCTCACAGAGAAAAGCATGAAGAGCCTGTGGTGACAGCTGTGAGCATCTGAGAAACACCAGTTGAGTAGAGATACTCATCAAAGGAAAGCTAGGAGGAAATGGGATGCTATTTTTCCTTTTATGGAACTCTTGTGTTGTAGAAAGAGGTTTCTTAAGATTGCCCTTTTTTAAGTGTAGTAACTTCCAGAGATTTGTTTTTGTTCCATTTTTCCAGAAAGATGTTTAACAGCTGATTTGTCCGGGGAGTGGAAGGTTGGTATGGATGATTCACAAAACAGTGATCTATGTGCATTTCACATCCTGGGTCATTCAGCGGCAGTTTCAAAGTACCTCGAAGGCAGATTGTCTCATAAAATTTCCCAGTGTGAAATTCATCCAGCAGCTGGACAAAACATCGCGCATTGCTGTTGCAGGAACGAAGGCTCCCTGCCTTCAGAGGTGCCCTCTGAGTGTATCTGTCCCAGATAGGAAGAAAGTGTGGGTGGAGTTCTTTTCTCTAGGATGTTCAAGGTCGCCTAGAAAGGTCATCTGAAGCCTGGACCATGCCTTGCTTTCCTGAAGGGAAGTCTGAGAAGCTTCTCAGTGTTCCTGTTTCTTAAATGTGTCCAGATGTAATATATTCATTTTATGCTTGTAATTAATGATTTTTTTTGACTGCCTTCTGTCGTTGCTGAGTGTAGGCTTTCTCCAGTTGCATCGAGTGGTGGCTGTTCTTCATTCCTCATTGCAGTGGCTTCTTCTGTTGCAGAGCCCTGGCTCGAGAGTGCAGGCTCAGTAGTTGTGGTGCTTGGGCTTAGTTGCTCCACAGCATGAGGGATCAATCATACCAGGGATCAAACCCCACGTCCATTCCATTGGCAGGTGGATTCTTAACCACTATACCACCAGGGAGGTACACATGTTCACTTTAAAAACAGTGCCTGGGAATTTCCTAGTGGTCCAGTAATTAGGAATCTGGGCTTTCAATGCCAGGGGCCCGGGTTCAATTCCTGGTTTGGAAATTAAAAAAAACAGTGCCTACAATTGTGTTGGTCATCTTACCTTTGAAGGAAGAGTATATTTTTCCCCATAGAACTCAATAAAACTGTTCTCATTTTGAATGATAAAAAAAAAAAAAATTATAGCCTGGAAAGATGCCTGAGTTGGTCCTTGGGCAAAAACAAAGAAAGAACAACCTAAAATGCCTCCCTTCTGGCCCAGGGGGAGCTACTAGGTGAATCTGACTCTGTTACTTCCCCAGAGCCCATATGGCTGGTGCTGTCAGCAGAGCTGCTCCTGCAGTGAGTAGAACACTGCTTCACACACCCACCTCACCCTGCTCAGTCACTTTCCCCTCTACTGCTTTTTCTTTATGGACTTAAGACTCAGATGTGGGAACTTCCCTCATGGTCCAGTGGTTAAGACTCTGTGCTTCCACCGCAGGGGAAACTTTTTCCATCCCTGTCTGGTGAACTAAGATGCCACATGCCATTTGTGGTGTGGCCAGGGAAAAAAAAATCGGGTGTGATTTTGATTGCTCATGTCCTAGCCCCTCTTGATATCACCTGGAATTGTATTCAAGGGCTAAGTGAGAAAAAGGCACATTTGTGAAAATCAACACTGCTTAAAACATCATAAACAGGTTATCTGATTTCCTTGATGTTTTTTATCCTGGCCCTTCCTCTTTTTGTGAACTGTGATGGGAGAAGACACAGAAACAGAGTCAAGTGGTATCAGATAAAACAGCAGCACACTCAGCCATCAGATTCCCTCCTGTCTTTTTTTTTTTTTTGTAATGCTATACAGCTTGTGGGATCTTAGTTCCACAACCAGGGATTGAATCTGGGCTCTCGGCTGTGAGAGTGCAGAGTCCTAACCACTGAACAACCAGAGAATTCCCAAATCCCCTCCTGTTTGATGGCTCAGAAGAAAGCTGATAAGTATTATCAAAGATGGAAAAAAAAATCTGAAATTGAATCAAACCAATGGCCATTTCATTCTGCTCCCATGTAGTCAACAAGGTTTTTATTTTTATTTTTTAAGATTTATTTATTTATTTAGCTGCACCAGTCTTTCCTGTGACAGTTGGGCTCTTTAGTTGGGGCATTTGAACTCTTAGCTGCAGCATGTGAGATCTAGTTCCCTGATCATCAGTGGAGCTGGGTCCCCTGCGTTGGGAGCTTGGAGTCTTAGCCACTGGACTACCAGGGAAGTCCCTCAACAAGTATTTTTGAGCACTTATGTGCTAGACAACATCTAGAAGCTAGGAGTGTAAAATTAAACCAATACAATATCTCTGTGAGATGAAAGCTATGCAGAAATATTCTTTCTAGTATTGATCCACATGGCAAAAGTCTGGATACAGCCTTTTCAATATGAGATTAGTTAAGGTCCATATAGTCAAAGCAGTGGTTTTTCCAGCAGTTATTTATGGATGTGAGAGTTGAATCATAAAGAAGGCTGAGTGCCAAAGAATTGATGCTTTTGAACTGTGGTGCTAGAGAAGATTTTTGAATCAAAAGGAGATCAAACCACTCAATCCTAAAGGAAACCAACCTGGAATATTCATTGGAAGGATTGATGCTGAAGATGAAGCTCCACTGCTCTGGCCACTGATGGGAAGAGCCAACTTAGTGGAAAAGACTCTAACGCTGGGAAAGATTAAGGGTAGGGAGGAGAAGGGGACAACAGAGAATGAGATGGTTGGATGGCATCACCGACATGACATGAACTTGGGCAAACTCTAGGAGATGATGAGGGACAAGGGAAGCCTGGTGTGTTACAATCCATGGGGTTGCAAAAAGTTGGACATGGGAGGGTGGTCCTAAGATGACAGAGGAATAGGATGGGTAGACCACTTTCTCCCTCACAAATTCATCAAAAGAACATTTCAACGCTGAGTAAATTCCACAGAACAACTTCTGAATGCTGGCAGAGGACATCAGACACCCAGAAAAGCAGATCATTGGCTTCAAAAACAGGTAGGAAAATATAAAAGATGAAAAAAGAGGCAAAGGAGGTAGGGAGGGAGCTCCGTCCCTGAAAGGGAGTCCCGTCCCGGGAAGAGACTCGTAAGAAGAGAGGTTTCCAAACACCAGGAAACATTCTCGCTGATGAGTCTGGGGCAAACGTTGGAAGCACAGAGGGCAACATAACAGGAAGGAAAAATAAATAACTAAAACCAACAGATTACGAGCCCAACAGTAACTCCCCCAGCGGAAAAGCAGCACAGACGCCTGCATCTGCCACTAACAAGTGGGGGCTGGGCAGGGAGGTGCAGGAAGCACAGACTGCAGTGCTTTTTAGAATTGGGCCACGGGAGGCGTGGGCTGCAAAGAATCAGGCCGGAACGCCCCACACATGACCAGAGGGCCTGTGCGTGACCAGAACGAACTAACTTAGGCTAGCAATCCAGACTGTGGGATAGCTACCACGTGAAATGCTCAAACATAAGACACCACGCACAGAACAAAGGATGGAATGGAAATAGCTGGCTGCAGACCATCCCCCTCCGATGACAGGCAGTCAGAGCCTTGAGGGGTGGAAGGGGGCAATCGCAGCCCAAGAGAGTCATTACCTACCAAAATGCAGGCAGGCTTCTTTGTTAACTAAGACTTCTGGGGGTTCTGGACAGTCATCATCCCCCTGAGAAGGAATGCCAGCGGTACACCCAGAAAACTGAGCAGAAGGGAAAGGCGACCAGTCGCATCAATTGCGCTCGCCAAACTCCTGAGCTACTCGGACCTGGGAAGGGCACAAAACACAGGCCCAACCAAATATGCACCTCTGAAGGTTACCTGAGCGCTGAGCCTGGGCGACTTAGATCGGAGAAGTGCATAAAGCCTAGGACTGGCCTCAGACGGTTCCCTGACAGAGCAACTTAGAGCCTGAGTGGTGTGCACCATGAGCAAGGGAAAGACAAGCGTGGATGAGGCACTGCAAGCACACGCCAGTAATATTTGTTTGCAGTATCCCTCCCTCTCCACAGTGCAACTGAACAAGTGAGCCTAAAAAAAAATTGCCTCTGAAGGCTACCTGAGCACTGAGCCTGAGCGGCTTAGACCAGAGAGGTGCATGAAGCCTAGGACCGGCCTCAGATGGTTCCCCGGCAGAGCAACTTAGAGTCTGAGCGGTGTGTGCCATGAGGAGGGGAAAGACAAGCGTGGATGAGACACTGCAAGCACACACCAGTAATATTTGTTTGCAGTATCCCTCCCTCTCCACAGCGCGACTGAACAAGTGAGCCTAAAAAACAAAAAAGTGTCCACCACCGCCCTCCCTGAGTCAAGACGGAAATCAGACACTGAAGAGACCAGCAAACAGAAGAAGTTAAGCAGAGGGAACTGCCTTGGAAGTGACCCCACACTGCCCACAACACCAGAGAAAGGGCCAGATATATCTTTACTATTTTTACAAGCATTCTTTTTTTTTTTATGTTGACATTGTTGCGTGAATGTTTTTTCTTTCTTTCTTTTTTTTAACTTTCTTAAACTGTTAAGTCCTCTATTTCTCTAATCTTTATTTTTATAACCTATTATTACTTTTCAAAAAAAAGACGAGAGAGACCCTATTTTTAAAGCTAACGCCGTATATAGTCTTTTTGAGGTTGATGTTGTCGTTTTTTTAATAATTCTTGTGGCTTTTTTTTTTTCCTTTT
This sequence comes from Cephalophus harveyi, assembly GCA_006410635.1. Lineage (NCBI taxonomy): Eukaryota > Metazoa > Chordata > Mammalia > Artiodactyla > Bovidae > Cephalophus > Cephalophus harveyi. The sequence goes on along the minus strand of SJYT01051435.1, from coordinate 49 downwards.
TTCTTTCTTCCTTTTTTTTTTCCCTCCCTTTTTTTCTTTTTTTTTTTTT
>SJYT01051430.1:61519-100171 GCA_006410635.1 Cephalophus harveyi | reverse complement strand
AAAAAAAAAAAAAAAAAGTTATGGTTCCCTCCTTTCCTAGACTGGCCCAGCATGGAAGGGCCATTCATTTGAGTTGGCCACAATGCCAACTCAGATGAATGATTTAATAGAGGGGCAAAGATCAATGGGGGAGATTAGAGGGAGAATAAAGGTCATTTAACTTCATCATGATGATTAAGAATGGCTTTACAAAATCTGTGTTTGTTCTTTGGAAGTATTGGAAGACATTTGTGATGGGAAACTCCTCTGGGAAAGGTACTATGTCCTCCTTATTTGTAAGCCCTCTGGTGTTAGCTGGGCATGTGTGTTGGCTGGGTGCTCAAGTATACGTTACTCTTGACTGATCATAAAATAGAAGTTATTATTGGTATTGTTTTCAAACCTCCTCCATCCAAGAACAGCATTAGCCATAGCCTGGCACCTGCTATATAGATTTGTCATCATATTACCAGGAGCAAAGCCATTTGGCTGTGCCTCACTCCAGGCCTCTTTGCTGAATTCTCAAATCAGAAGCGTGTAATCATGCCAGTGTGTTCTGATGGCACTTTCACAAGCTGTTCGGGCTCTAATGAGGGTGTGGTGATCATAGGACTGGGTCTGCAGGAGCAACCTCTGAACCTCACACAGCGCCTCTCTCACGGTGGCAGCCCCTGAACACTGAGGCCGTGAGCTCTGTCACGGGGGTGTGATGACAGTGCCAAGAAGGATTAGGGGCAGAATGTCCCCAGAGAAGCTGGTGGGACTCGTGAGTGCCAAGAGGAACAGATTGCACTGCAGAGGGTGTTTAGGAAGGCCATTAGGACAGCTTAAGCTATCAGAAGACACTGACAGGAGACCAGGGCTGTGCAGCAGGGGTAGGCTTAGATAGCGGAAAGACAAAGAAGTGAACTTGGGTGCAAAGGCAAGGTAAAGACAGCAGAAGGTATATTCTGTTCTTGGGGTTTATGACAAAGTCAGAAACTCATTGAAATGATCCATATTGCTTAAAAATGACTTTAGTTAGGGGCAAGAAGGAATATAGCTATGTCTGCCTAGGAAGTCCCTTCTATAGCAGCAAATACCTAGCTTCCAGCTAATGGGGATACCTAGGTGTGGTCTGTATGGCATGAAAGGAAGGGGCTGTGTAGCAGGTTCATGGTACACAAGTGTATATTGCTCAGAAGGAGCAGCTCACAGCTGTTGTTATAGCAATCTGATACACCATACATATCACTTCTCTGCCGATGTCTGAGGCCTAGAGATCAGAGCAGAATGTGTGCACATGTGGATAATATGAGCTCCAAGAGGCCAGAACCTGGATCTTATTGAGGTTATAAACAAGAGAGAGGCAGGCAAATGTTGGAAGAATCAGAATCAGTGCTTATACTTCTCAAGACTTCAGGTCATCTCTCAGCCCTGGTTCTGAGACAATCCCCACTCCCCTCCCTGCCCTGCAGTAGAGGGGTGCACACTGAGCAGATGGCTGCACAGCAAAGTGGTCCAGGTCACTGTAAGACACTTTTAACTAAGAGACAACTGTGTTTATAGTGATGCCAGCTTTGAAATTAAGGTATAATAGAATGTTAGACCTAGGGGTGAACAGCTTTTAGTGCACAAAGAATTGTATGTGAGGGTTTGGGATTGAGCATAAAAAGGAGTCAAATCTGGTCCCTTCTTTCCTGGGTGAGACTCCAAGGGAAGGGCAGAGGTGCCCATCTAAATGGTGCATAGAAGCCACATCAATGAATGATGTATTAAGTGTGCAAAAACCAGTGGGGAAATGAGAGAAATAAAAGTCTTCTAGTCAAATTCTTCAATTAATGGATGAGGAGTGGGAGGTCTAAACAGTTACCTAGTGAGTTGGTGGCAAAAGTGGGACTGGAAACCAAGGTTCCGTCACGGAAAACTGTGAGCAGGCCATCACCGGATCCTCTGCTGCAGAACTGCCTTTTTTGAGATTATAATATTCCCCAAATTATATCTTAAGTTTGTATTGAATGCAGTTATTTTAAACACAAGTTTTTTGTTTGTGATTAAATTCACGTATTCCTTATTGAGTCACAATCTGGAAGGTAAAACATGAAACAAAACCAAAGGAAGTTGTGTTTTGCAATGCAATCTTATTTTTCTTCAGTTTAAGAACCACCTTGGCTTGTCCATATCTGAGACTCATTCCCTCAAATGTGAGGAACCCTATTTGAACAGTTTATTCTTCATTTTTAGTGGGAGCCTTACTGTTCAAACGGTCTTCCCTGGATCTGCAGCGTCGCCTGAGGGCTACTGGAAACACAGAATCTCTTCTCTCTGCTCTTACAGACCTACTGAGTTAGAATCATCTGTTAACAAGGTCCCTTCCTTAATGATTTCTATGCACATTAAAATTTAAGAAGTTCTGCCTTAGATTCCTTTCTAACTCCAGATTTGTGGTTCCCAATACTGACTTTATGTCTCCATCTGGCTGAATCAGAAACAGCTTTTATCCCCACCGCAAATGGAATTTATGATCATTCTCCCCAAATGGCCCTTCCTATATTTTGAACTCAGTTGATGGTGTGACTTCCCTACCCAGTTCTAAACTCCAAACATTAGGGTCATTTTCAGCTCTGTTTTTTTTTATTTTTTTATTTTTTTTATATATACCTTCCATATCGAGTGAACCAAATGCAACCAGTTCTATCACAGAAATGCCTCTCTTACCTGCCAAGACGTCTCCCCACCTCTCTTCCTTCAATTCTGGAAGGACGTTTTTCCAGGAACAAAATCTTTTTCAAGATCTCACTTTTCCCCCTTGAATCTTATGCCTACAACTTCCAACCCATCTGAATTTCCTTTGAGAAATATTTCCATTCAGCTAAAACTGCTGTAGGTATTTTGTGATAGCTATGGTCAACATCTGTTTTGTTTTGTTTTGTTTTGCTAGAAAGACACATACATATGTACTCTCCACCACCCTATCACCTCACCATCTCTAGCTCTATTTTTCTATGTAGGTATGTGTGTGTGTATATATATGTATCTATATATAGATATATACAGATATATCTATATCTGTCTATAGCTAATGCAATATATTATATAAAACTTTTCAACAATTTAAGATCCAAGTTTTAGTGGGAAAGCAATTACTCAATCAGTTACTCAGTTACATTGAAAACTGCAAAATTGTCTCTCTAGCTCTAAAATAACTAGAATGCTTCAGTTGTGCTTATGCCATCATATTAATAGAAATAAGCTCTGTTCAATTAATAAAATAGATTATGCTTTCTGACCAAAATAAGAATCAAGAACTACCTCAAGCATTTTTGTGTCCCCCTTTAGGGAGAGAATATGTTATTAAAAGTTACTTAGGCTTAATAGCATTAAAAATGGAGTTATTCATTTAATAAATTTTAGTGCTGCCATATGGGAATGATGGGTTAGTCCTAAGTGAAATACATTTAGGATTTTATTTTTCTGAAGCTATATTGTGATGTGCTATTTATATCTCTGCTTTTAATTTTAGTATAATTTTTAAAATATTGGAAGGCAAAAACAACAATGCAGTTTTCACTGGGAAATCTTGGAGGTTCTTGCATGAATTAAGCTATCTAGCTGCAGTTTTCAGTTGAATCATCTCTTTATATTAATATGAAACATACATTATAGGAATTATGTTGATTGCATTTTCGGCTTTAGAGGGGAAAAAGACATGATTTTCTTTACTTGGCATGTGGAGAATTTTATCTCCTTCTTCTGACCTTTTAACCTTATCCCTATAAGTTATATCTACAGTTCTTAAGTGTAATAACAGCATTGGTTTATTTTCCTGGCTATATGAAATCTGACTTAAAATGGTTCTTTTCTTGCTTGAGTATGGTGCCTATTTATTTGTTTAATGAAAAAACTGCACCCTTTATTGTGACATTCAAATATATTAATGTTTAATACAGGGAACATGAAAAATATATCAAAGGTATTGCTTGTGATAAAACCTGAATCAGAGTCTGATCTGCTCAATATGGACACTAATGACTCTGTGATGGTTTTGCAAGGCCAGAGTGCTTGCTCCACAAGATTTTTAGCCGCAAGCTGAAAACCTTGGCCAAATGAGTTTAGCACATCCCTCAGGATTTATTATATTAGGCTGGCTGACAATGCGTAAGGGACAGATTTGTTCAGACCAGAAAGGGCACACTGTTCCAATGCAGTTAAATGTTGCCAAACACTCTTGACCTCACATCTCCACTTCCATTTGGCAGAGCTTTTTCTGATTCAAACCTAAGTGAAATTCCACATTGCACTTATACATTTATCATTTTCAAACTGAAAGAATGCTTTTGTGCTCTTTCCCCATAATAATACCTTTTTACATACAGCAATTTGCAATCTTCACAGTTTTCACTTCTGCTATCCCTTTTAACCCTCGCAATAACTCCAATAGTTCTTGTCTTATTGTTCTCACTTTTATGGATAATGGAGTTGATGCTCTGAGAGCATAAGTGATTGTCCAAGGTCAGATAGGTGGTAATTGAAGTCAGAACTCAAACCCAGGTCTTTTGGCTCTGAGTACAGCTGAGGGTTCTTTTGACTATAGACCATTTTATACTAGAGTGGGATGTCTTAACCTTACAAATTGCAAAAGGTTTTCAGATTTCTTTAGAAAGTGGATTGAAACACAGGAACATTTGCAATGAATGTTTTCCTTTCAACTAGAACCAACAGTGGATCATTTCACTGTTTTCCCTCAGAGCATTCTTATTTTTCATTCTACACACAAAATACAGTGTTCATTACATTTGATGGCTCTTTGGAAAAACTTGTTTTTAATATTCAATATTTCACTGGTGAATATTCAAATGGCTTATGCCTGGTTTTGTGGATAACCTGCTGTGTGACCTTGATAAGGTTACTTAACCTTTTTTATGTCTCTGTAAATTTAGGGTAAAATCTTTCTCTTACTTGGCAATTGTAATACATATTTAATTAGTGCTACTGGAGTGAAATCAAAGGCTTTGCCACTAACAGCAAGAAAAATGCAGCACACAGTATTACCCTAGATAATCACTGGGGCTAGCCACTCTGAGCCCATGACTGCAAACTGGGATCAGAGATCCATTTGTTGTCATTGATGGCAGTAGGTAATGCAATGCAGAATTGGTACTATTTTTTAACCACTATCTTCCCTTTCCAATATGGCTCAATACAACAGACAAAAACTCACGGAGTGATGGCAAGATTTTTCTTTGAGTTTGGCACTTAACCTCTTCTACATGTTCTTATTTTATACATGATATACTTTCCAAAAAATTCCAATCTCCTCAGAGGGATACAATGACAGTTTTTGCTGTTATTTCTTCTTTTTTCTAGAATCTTTTGTCTGTTAGTTAATGATTTTATCGTGGCAGTAGTGATAGTATTAGTTATTGCTTCAGAATTCTCCGCAGACAAAGTCTGCCCCATCATGGAATTGGTGTGGGGATATCTTTTCTTTTTGTGCTCTTCAATTCTGTTGTCTGATGGAAAGAATTACAGAAATGGTAGTCCTGAAGATAAGGGCTGAGACAACATATGTTACTATCTCTGTTTTAATTGATATAGTAACTGAGGAACTAAGGAACTAAGGGAATATGTTCACTGTTACAGAGATAATAAAGAGTCAGAATTTAAATTCGGCTTTGGCAGATGTTAAAACCCTTGAGAAAAATACAACAAAATAAAAACAGAGCAAGACAAAAAAAATTGGAAATACCCACAGGTTCTATGGAAGGTCAGAGGACAGCATGGCTTACCTGTGTAGATTGCTGCGGTGATGATCGTGGTAAGTCACAGAGGAGTCACATTTGAAGCTCGTGGAGGGGCTAGCATCTGAGCTGAGTCTGGAATGATGAGCAGGTATTCAGTAAGCTGTAAATAGAGGGAAATGATTCTGGCTACAGCAGTATGTATGCTGTGTGCTGAGTTGCTCAGTTGTGTCAGACTCTTTGTGACCCTATGGAGCCTGCCAGGCTCCTCTGTCTGTGGGATTCTCCAGGAAAGAATACTGGAGTGGGTGGTCATGCCCTCCTCCGGGGGATCTTCCCAACCCAGAGACTGAACATAGGTCTCCTGCACTGCAGGCAGATTCTTTACTGTCTGAACCACCAGGGAAGCCCAGCAGTATATATAGGAGCAGCGTGTGTAAAGGTAGGGAGACATTGTGGTGCTAGAGAGTCTAAGCAACCTTGTTCGACTGAGAAGCAGTTGTGTTTGCGGATGCTAAATCAAGCCTCTGTGGTCTATGGAGAGGACCTTGACCCCCTTGACCCCGTGACATTACAGGGTAATGTGATCATATTTGTGGCTCTTGAGAAATAATTCTGTGGGTAAAATGCAGAATGAAATGAGCAATAAGTAGATAGGAGATAAATAATATCGATGGAGAAGACACACCCAGATTGAAGAGATATTTAGAAATTACCTGTGGAGGTTCAGCGGAGAAGGCAATGGCACCCTACTTCAGTACTCTTGCCTGGAAAATCCCATGGACAGAGGAGCCTGGTAGGCTGCAGTCCGTGGGGTCGCTAAGAGTTGGACATGACTGAGTGACTTCACTTTCACTTTTCACTTTCATGCATTGGAGAAGGAAATGGCAACTCACTCCAGTGTTCTTGCCTGGAGAATCCCAGGGACCGGGGAGCCTGGTGGGCTGCTGTCTATGGGGTCGCACAGAGTTGGACACGATTGAAGTGACTTAGCAACAGCAGCAGCATGGAGGTTCAGAGGCAGGCTCTCTGGTCTGGAAGAAAGAGCCAATGAAAGTATACTGATAAACATGCTCTAGAAACATAGCCCTTTATCCCATCAGTCCAGTGGCCCATATTATAAGTCTTTCCTTTCAGAAACTTTTAACCCACTTGTGAATGTCCTCATAATAATACTTACCAGATGAAACTGCAGCCCTGGTTAGGTAAAACTTACTTAACCATTTACTCTCTGCTTGCACTTTAGCTCTGAATGTGGCTGGAGAAAAATACATAACCATTTAGTCTAGCCCACTTAAGTTTATGACGGACTGACAGCTCACATCGAGGCTGCTTGGTGTTGTCCAGCACTCCTACTACATTTCTCCGTTCCATCGTCTCTCCCTCCCACTTTCTCAACCGGATGCTGCTGCTGCTGCTGCTAAGTCAGGTCAGTTGTGTTTGACTCTGTGCGACCCCATAGACGGCAGCCCACCAGGCTCCCCCGTCCCTGGGATTCTCCAGGCAAGAACATTGGAGTGAGTTGCCATTTCCTTCTCCAATGCATGAAAGTGAAAAGTGAAAGTGAAGTTGCTCAGTCGTGTCTGACTCTTAGCGGCCCCATGGACTGTAGCCCACCAGGCTCCTCCGTCCATGGGATTTCCCAGGCAAGAGTACTGGAGTGGGGTGCCATTGCCTTCTCTGCTCAATCCACTAGGTAATTATTATGTTTACTATGAAACTATGTTTTGTTTCAGCCATTTGGAATGAAAGAATTTTGGACTGTAGCCCACCAGGCTCCTCCGTCCATGGGATTTCCCAGGCAAGAGTACTGGAGTGGGGTGCCATTGCCTTCTCTGCTCAATCCACTAGGTAATTATTATGTTTACTATGAAACTATGTTTTGTTTCAGCCATTTGGAATGAAAGAATTTCAGCCTTTTTTCCCCAAAGTGCTTACCTTCTTTTTCATTTGTCATGAAGAACTTCATCAGAACAAGAGTATTCTCCAACATAAACATAATAACCCTATCACATGCAGAACTTAGTTATACCATAGTATCTGTTATATAGTCCAGTTTCAAATTGCTCCAATTATCTCCAAACTGTCCTTTATAGCTGCTGTTGTTTTAAAATCTAGGCTCCAATTAGAAATCCTTTATTGGTTTTGGCTTTCAAATTTCTTTAGTTTCCTTTATTGTACAGGAGTCTTGCACCTTTGCTTGTTTCTCAAGATATTAAAACTTCCAAATGCATTGTTTGTAGAATGTTCCTCTGTCTGGATTTGTCTGATTGTTTCCTAATGATTAGATTCAGGGTAAACAGAAATATCGGAGAAGGCAATGGCACCCCACTCCAGTACTCTTGCCTGGAAAATCCCATGGACGGAGTTGAGTGAACTCCGAGAGATGGTGATGAACAGGGAGGCCTGGCGTGCTGCGATTCATGGGGTCGCAAAGAGTCGGACACGACTGAGCGACTGAACTGAACTGAACTGAAAACAAAATGAAGCATTCTCTTTTTTCCAGCTTTATTAAGACACAATTGACAAAATGGCAATACCTTTACTACTTGATCGGAGAAGGCAATGGCACCCCACTCCAGTACTCTTGCCTGGAAAATCCCATGGACGGAGTAGCCTGGAAGGCTGCAGTCCATGGGGTCGCTGAGGGTCGGACACGACTGAGCGACTTCCCTTTCACTTTTCACTTTCCTGCATTGGAGAAGGAAATGGCAACCCACTCCAGTGTTCTTGCCTGGAGAATCCCAGGGACGGGGGAGCCTGGTGGGCTGCCATCCATGGGGTCGCACAGAGTCGGACACGACTGAAGTGACTTACTACTTGATGATTTAATATACGTACATGTTGTGAAAGGATTCTAACACAAGTTAATTAACATCTATTACTTCACATAGTTACCCTTTGGGGGGTGTGAGAACTCTTAAGACCTGCTCTTTTAGTACATTTCAATTATATAAAGTAGTGATATCACTTACAGTTACTATGCTCTACATTAGATTCTCTATTCATATAAGTTTATTTCATTTTACCAACTTCTCCCTATTTCCTTCTTTCCTGGAAACCACCATTCTACTGTTTTGATGAGCTTAACTTTTCTTTTTTAAGACTCCATATATAAGTGATACTATGTCATATCTCTCTTTCTCTTATTTCATTTAGTGTAATGACCTCCCAATTCATGCATGTTGTTGCAAATGTCCAAATTTCATTCTTTTTTAAAGGTGAATAATATTCCATTATATAGACACATACTACTTATTTATCCATTCATGAACACTTAGGTAGTTTTCTCTACCTTGGCTATCGTGACCAATGCTACCAGCAACATGGGAATAAACTATGTCATTGAGATAGTGATTTGGCTATATACTCAGAAGCAGGATTGCTGGATCATATGGTAATTCTATTTTTCATTTCCTAAGGAACCTCCATACTGTTACCCTTAATGACTGTACCAGTTTACATTCCTGCTAACAGTGTACAAGGGTTCTGAAGGGACATTATTCTGCCTCTTTGAAATTCTATTAAACTGTAAGAAGAAAAAAAAATAAGAAATTTCGAACTTACAAAGTGTTTCCCCTTTTTTTATCTTGTATATTTTCTCCTAAGAATGAAACTAGAACACTTTCTAACACCATACACAAAAATAAACTCAAAATGGATTAAAGATCTAAACGCCGTAAGACCAGCAACTATAAAACTCGTACAGGAGAACATAGGCAAAACAGTCTCCAACATACATCACAGCAGGATTCTCTATGACTCACCTCCCAGAATACTGGAAGGAAAAGCAAAAATAAACATATGGGACCTCATTAAATTTAAAAGCTTCTGCACAACAAAGGAAACTATAAGCAAGGTGAAAAGACAGCCTTCTGAATGGGAGAAAATAATAGCAAATGAAGCAATTGACAAACAACTAATTTCAAAAATATACAAGCAACTTAGGCAGCTCAATTCCAGAAAAATAAATGACCCAATCAAAAAATGAGCCGAAGAACTAAACAGATATTTCTCCAAAGAAGACATACGGATGGCTAACAAACACATGAAAAGATGCTCAACATCACTCATTGTCAGAGAAATGCAAATCAAGACCACAATGAGGTACCATTTCACTCCAGTCAGAATGGCTGTGATCCAAAAGTCTACAAGCAATAAATGCTAGAGAGGGTGTGGGAAAAAGAAAAGGAAACCCTGTTACACTGTTAGTGGGAATGCAAACTAGTACAGCCACTATGGAGAACAGTGTGGAGATTCCTTAAAAAACTGGAAATAGAACTGCCTTATGACCCAGCAATCCCTCTGCTGGGCATACACACTGAGGAAACCAGAATTGAAAGAGACACGTGTACCCCAATGTTCATTGCAGCACTGTTTATAATAGCCAGGACATGGAAGCAACCTAGATGTCCATCAGCAGATGAATGGATAAGAAAGCTGTGGTACATATACACAATGGAGTATTACTCAGCCATTAAAAAGAATTCATTTGAATCAGTTCTAATGAGGTGGATGAAACTGGAGCCGATTATACAGAGTGAAGTAAGCCAGAAAGAAAAACACCAATACAGTATACTGACACATATATATGGAATTTAGAAAGATGGTAACAATAACCCTGTATGCAAGATAGCAAAAGAGACACAGATATATAGAACAGGTTTTTGGACTCTGTGGGAGAGGGGAAGGGTGGGATGATTTGGGAGAATGGCATTGAAACATGTATAATATCATATATGAAATGAATTGCCTGTCCAGGTTTGATGCATGATACTGGATGCTTGGGGCTGGTGCACTGGGGCGACCCAGAGGGATGGTACAGGGAGGGAAGAGGGAGGGGGGTTCAAGATGGGGAACATGTGTATACCTGTGGTGGATTCATGTAGATGTATGGCAAAACCAATACAATATTGTAAAGTAATTAACCTCCAACTAAAATAAATAAATTTATATTAAAAAAAAGAAACCTTAGATATATCTCAAATCAGACCTGTCATTTTACCGATGAGGAACTGATGCCTAAAGACATTGTGTGCAGAGCAAAGAATAAAAAGAAAGCTTCCTGAAAAAAAAAAAAAAAAAGTGTTTCCCCTTCTGATACTTTCAGATTGTTCATGTATCCTAGTAATAAAGCAACTGATGATGTTATTCAAGGTAGAAATACCAATGTTATTCCAAGTACAACCATATTATTTACTTTATGAATAATTTTCTGCCAACAATCTGAAACATGATCTCGGATAAATCACACAGGTTGACTGAGACTCTGAGAGAGGTGTTTCTATTGCTGCTGCTGCTTAATCCCTCCAGTCATGTCCGACTCTATGCGACCCTATCGACTGTAGCCCACCAGGCTCCTCTGTCCATGGAATTCTCCAGTCAAGAATACTGGTGTGGGTTGCCATGCCCTCCTCCAAGGGATCGTCCCAACCCAGGAATCGAACCTGGGTCTCCAGCTTAAAGGAAGATTCTTTACCACTAAGCCACCAGGGAAGCCCATGTTTCTACTATAGATGCAATATTCATATCTTTGAAGAGAGATTATTCTACATGAGAGCTACATCACATCAATTAAAATAAAACTTGCTTAAATAGACAAATGTTTCCTGGAAAAAGAGACCATTGTAGGTGACAACCTGGTCATATGGATTCTTAAGTTTATAACAGAAACTTTGTCCTTAATTCTAGTTTTTATTTCAATGGAAATGGCACCAAGACAAAGTCTGTAATTATGTTTCTTATGATATATTGTAAAATATTCAAAAATCTGAATTTATTTAGTTATGTTCTTTTGTTCAGTGCTAGGAAATAACTTGCCCTTGCTGTTATTTGAGGCAGAACTCAAATACCACAGACAGTTCCATGGTAAATCACACTGTGCTGTGTTGTGCTTAGTCACTCAATCATGACCTACTCTTTGTGATCCCATGGACTATAGCTGGCAAGGTTCCTCTGTCCATGGGGATTCTCCAAGCAAAATACTGAAGTGGGTAGTGTATTCATTCTCTAGGGGGTCTTCCTGACCCAGGAATCGAACCGGGTTCTACCTGAATTGCAGGTGGATTCTTCACCAGCTGAGCTACCAGGGAAGCCTGGAAAATTGCACTGCTGCTGCTGCTAAGTCACTTCAGCCATGTCCGACTCTGTGTGACCCCATAGACGGCAGCCCACCAGGCTCCCCCATCCCTGGGATTCTCCAGACAAGAACACTGGAGTGGGTTGCCATTTTCTTCTCCGATGCAGGAACGTGAAAAGTGAAAGTATAGTCGCTCAGTCGTGTCCGACCATCAGCGACCCCATGGACTGCAGCCTTCTAGGCTCCTCCGTCCATGGGATTTTTCACGCAAGAGTACTGGAGTGGGGTGCCATCGCCTTCTCCAGAAAATTGCACTAGTAAACATGAATTTGGAAAGGGAATTTTAAAATACTAATTTTTTAACAAAAGCTCATCAAAATGATTTTAAAATGATAAACATGAATTTCTACATGTGAGCTAAAATCAAGTAATGGATTTGTTTTATTCTTACTTTTCTCCTTATTCTACTTATATTTGTTAATGAAGCCACCTCAATCTTGGATAATATGCTCTGCTCTCCTTGTCATGATGAAAGATATTCAATGTTTATCAATGAGGGATAATGACAAGAGAGAACGTACTAAATTGCAGGACATAGAGGATGCAATAGTGAGGTTAAAATTGCATACAGAATAGAAGGGTGGCCATTTTCCCAAAGTTGAATAATTTTGAAGATGATTATGTCACAAAAAAGATGTTCAAGAAAATTCAATTTCTGAATGCTGAGAAACAGATAAATTCATTTATTGACCATGTCTATTTAGACTATGGATATCCATCCAATTCCTTAGCCCATCAAAGCTAGTATTATAAATTTCTTAGGCCATAAATTTATTATTAATTATTGTGTAATTTGTTCAAACTATTAAAATTCTCTTTTTTTAAGTTACAGGAAAATTCAGTACATGTAAAATGTCAGGGAGTATGTTAAGGATTCCATTGTTTAATAATGGGTTGAGGGTTTAAATAATACTAATAATATCACAGAATTAAACTGTATCTTATATTCTAGATGGGATAAATCATAGGTCCAATGAAAGAAAAAAGGTATGACTGATTTAGGGAAAATGTCAACAAAATCTGATTTACAGAAAAAGAGTCAAAAAATAGCAAATAACATTTTGGCCAGAAAAGTCAGTCTAACTGAACTAATCATTAGGATTTTACTTTACGTATACACATAATAAAATAGCTAGTGCAGAGAATTATTAAAATATGAAAATGCTTAGAAAACCACAAACCAAAATATGACAAAGATTATGTTAGTCATGAAGCAATTCATCAACATTTTCAGTAATTTATCAAAAAAATGTTGAGCATGTCACTTAAAAGCTGTGATATACTGCATGCTCTGTCCTAAGATGAGACATACAGTTTTAAACAGGTAAATTTTTGTTCTCATTCTGTGTTCATATTACTTTGTAGATGTGTATTTCTATATCATGGTAAATAGGCTCTTTGCATATCCCTTATAGAAGAAAAATATTCAAAATTTCTAATTTTCAAAACCTTTGTAAGACAAAACTAAGATTAAATAAGATAAAATAAAAAATAATATATAAATAATATATATTTATTTATTTAGCTGCATTGGGTCTTAGTAGCAGGACACGGAATCTTCATTGTGTCATGCAAGATCTTTCGCTGTGCACACAGACTCTAGTTGTGCCACATGGGCTTAGTTGCTCCATAGCTTGTGGGAACTTAGTTCCTTATTCAGGAGCACCTGTGTGCCCTGCATTGCAAGGCAGATTCTTAACCACTGGATCACCAAGGAAATCCCAAGAGAGTTCTAAATGTACTGTTTCCATCATCAATGAACATCATGACATCCAGTCCTATCACTGCATGGTAAATAGATAGGGACACTATGGAAACATGGACAGACTTTATTTTATTGGGTTCCTGAATCACTGCAGATGGTGACTGCAGCCATGAAATTAAAAGCCATTTGATGCTGAGCTTTAGCTTCAGCATCAGTCCTTCCAATGAATATTCAGGATTGGTTTCCTTTACAATTGACTGGTTTGATCTCCTTGCAGTCCAAGAGACTCACAAGAATCTTCTCCAGCACTACAGTTCAAAAACATCAATTATTAGGGGCTCAGCCTTCTTTATGGTCCAACGCCCACATCCACACACGACTACTGGAAAAACCATAGTTTTGACTATATGGATCTTTGTCAGTGAAGTAATGTCTCTGCTTTTTAATATACTGTCTATGTTGGTCATAGCTTTTCTTCCAAGGAGCAAGAATCTTTTAATTTCATGGCTGCAATTACCATCTGCAGTGATTTTGGAGCCCAAAAAAATAAAGTCTGTCCATATTCCATGAAGTCATGGGACTGGACTTTTAACATACTTAATTCTTAAACAATACATTGATGTATGAATTATTATTTGCATTTTTTGCCCCTGTTGAGTAACATGGTATACTTCCTATTACTTAGAATCTATATCTGTCCCACAGTGTTTGGGGGCAAGAACTGCCTTCTCCTAATCTCTTTTGAAGCAATAGATAACAATGTATCACTGTGATCTGACTTCTTCCAGTTCATTTAACTTTTGTGAAGTATGACAGGCATCAAAATCTCTTGTAATTGACTCCATACTGACTGGCAAGAAAACTCCTGCATCTGACAAGATCTTCAAGAAAAACAAATTCCCAATTCCATATTATAGAAGTTCCATTCTTACTGAGATATTATATGAATGAAACCATATATATTTTACTAATTAACTGAGATAAAAGCAATTTTCTCTCACACACAAGAAAGATTAATCCAACAGTTTTTTGAGCAGTCAATTTTACTCTACTTTTTGAGACACAAATTTTACTTAAATTGCTGCAAAGCTGCTGAATTATATTTTAAATGTTGGTGAAAAAATTAAATTTGGCTTTTAATCAAGTTACAGACAAGTCCAAGATGCATAAACTTAATTCAACAATTTCATCCACATAAAATGAGACATTTCTATCTTACAATTTGAATAAAAAGATATATAAAATATAAAAGATTTAAATCAACTGTTCATATAGTAGATGTTTTAGAAGGAGAAATCTATAAAAATCTTACATTTGTATCCAGTTTAACAGCAATGCATGGCACCCAAAGGAAAATGAAAACTGAAATTAATGAAGTTTGGTTTCAAGTATTCTATACTTGATTTCTCATGATATGTAAAACTGGTGCATATTTTAGAAGGATGTTTCTGTGATGACAACCCAGTTTTATATGCTTTAAATGGTAAGTAAATTAATCATTTTTATATTCTAATTGGGTCAGACTATGACTTAAAGGGACACATTTTTTACATAAAACTCTTGGGATTCAAAAATTGGAGCATATTTTTCACACGAGAGAGAATGAATATCTATATTTTCCCTATGGTCGAAATAAAGGAAAGTAGTGAACCACAATTTATTTTCAGTTATAAGAAACTGGGATATGGACCACTTATTTTCCAAACGATTCTCTGTAACTCAATTTAGCACATGCTTATATTTAAATTGGAACATTATCATCTTAAATTTAAGGAATAAAACTAAGATGCATCATTAAATCTTGGAGTTATTACATAACAATATGATAAGTAGGAGATATTTAGTGAAAATACATGACAGAAAAATCCAAGTTTCTTTCAGACAGCAAAACTATGCTGTATCTTGTGGCACTAGCTCCCTGAAACCTGGTAATGTTTGCAAGAGAATGTTTACCTACCCTATAGGATACATTCCGAAATTTTTAAAATGTCCAAAAATAAAAACCTATAAAATACATTCAAGCTTACAGTCTACATAAGGGCTCAGTGCTTCTTTTACTTCAGAACCACATCTGACTTGTATCATGTTAAATACGGAGCTTTCTACATATTTGTTATACCTCAGAAGCCAGAAATGAATTTGTCTCAAAGTCCTAAATAAAGATAATAGCATATTTCTCCTAGAAGTAATAGTCATTTGCTACTCCAGGGGATCGCAGGAAGTGTACAAATGGCATTAACAAAGAGCATTTCTTGTCACTCCTACTAGGTGCTTACAGCATGGCTGAAGTGACCATGGGTTTAAGGAAAGATTAAAAATTTATTCTCTTTTATTAAGAGAATAAATAAAACCACAGTTCTGATAGGTATTAATTATGGATGATGGTACTTGGTTCCTTCTTTTCCATCATTATTCTATCTAGGAATGGGTCAAAGATGCTATCCTAGAAGTTCCTTTAAAATATAAATAAAATTCTTTAAAAGTGAAGAGGAAAATAAAAATAAGAAGTAGGAAATGGAGGAGAAATAAGAAAGATGGGGGAAAGCATTTGTTCAAATATAATTTTAATAAGGGAATGAACATAGGTGTTTCATGTTTCAGCATAAAAGACAGAAATAATGTCTGAGTATGACAAAAATGACCCTTTGCTAATTATTTTTAGGCAGAGGTAAGAAAGAAACATAATTTCATTTGCTCCTATAATCATGCTCAATAGTAGTTTGTTAAAATTGCACAGTACGTAGATGAAGGGAATTGCATGTTCTAACAACTGCTCCAAAAGTTTAAAAACAGCTTAAATTTGATCAGGAGAACACTGAAAAGAATTGAAATAAATGATATCATAAAGAGTTTTGGAAGATACAAGGAGGCTTTACATTAAGCTTTCTAACTTTTCAAGAAAGTTTCTTGAAAGCATACTGTTTTCAAAACGACTCCCTTTGTTAATGTTTCACACTTTCATTGTTATTGTATATTATGTTAATGATGACCATACCTTTCATTCCATTTTACAATCATATAATATGCCAAATAATAAGCTAAATACTGCTGCACCTTATTATACAATAAAATTCACATGTGATTACTGTATTTTTTTCAATAAGTGCTTTTGAAAAACTATTTTAATCTGAGAGCATTCCTGAAATTCAAAATTTATGGAAAATAGGCAATTACATAATGTGATTGTTCAATAAGGGTGTCCTACTGACAGGAGAACTATAGGCAGGAATCCCTTAGAAGAAATGGAGTAGCCATCATAGTCAACAAAAGAGTCTGAAATGCAGTACTTGGATGCAATCTCAAAAACGACAGAATGATCTCTGTTCATTTCCAATGCAAATTATTCAATATTATGATAATCCAAGTCTATACCCCGAGCAGTAACGCTGAAGAAGCTGAAGTTGAACGGTTCTATGAAGACCTTCGAGAACACCCAAAAAACATGTCCTTCTCATTATAGGAGACTGGAATGCAAAAGTAGGAATTCAAGAAACACCTGGAGTAACAGGCAAATTTGGCCTTGGAATGCGGAATGAAGCAGGGCAAAGACTAATAGAGTTTTGCCAAGAAAATGCACTGGTCATAGCAAACACCCTCTTCCAACAACACAAGAGAAGACTCTACACATGGACATCACCAGATGGTCAACACCGAAATCAGATTGATTATATTCTATGCAGCCAAAGATGGAGAAGCTCTATACAGTCAACAAAAACAAGACCTGGAGCTGACTGTGGCTCAGATCATGAACTCCTTATTGCCAAATTCAGACTTAAATTGAAGAAAGTGGGGAAAACCACTAGACCATTCATGTATTACCTAAATCAAATCCCTTATGATTATACAGTGGAAGTGAGAAATTGATTTAAGGAACTAGATCTGATAGACAGAGTGCCTGATGAACTATGGATGGAGATTCCTGACATTGTACAAGAGATAGGGATCAAGACCATCCCCAAAAAAAAGAAATGCAAAAAAGGAAAATGGCTGTCTGAGGAGGGCTTACAAATAGCTTTGAAAAGAAGGGAAGTGAAAAACAAAAGCGAAAAGGAAAGACATACCCATTTGAATGCAGAGTTCCAAAGAATAGCAAGGAGAGATAAGAAAGCCTTCTTCAGCTATCAATGCAAAGAAATAGAGGAAACCAACTGAATGGGAAAGACTAGAGATCTCTTCAAGAAAATTAGAGATACCAAGGGAACATTTCATGCAAAGATAGGTTCAATAAAGACAAAAATGGTATGGGCCTAACAGAAGCAGAAGATATTAAGAAGAGTGGCAAGAATACATAAAAGAACTGTACAAAAAAGATTTTCATAACCCAGATAAGCACGATGGTATGGTCACTCACCTAAAGCCAGACATACTGGAATGTGAAGTCAAATGGGCCTTAGCAAGCATCACTACCAACAAAGCCAGTGGAGGTGATGGAATTCCAATTGAGCTATTTCAAATCCTGAAAGATGATGCTGTGAAAGTGCTGCACTCAATATGCCAGCAAATTTGGAAACCTGAGCAGAGGCCACAGAACTGGAAAATGTCAGTTTTCACTACAATCCCAAAGAAAGGCAATGTCAAAGAATGCTCAAACTACCACACAATTGCACTCATCTCACACTCTAGAAAAGTGATGCTTAAAATCTCCAATATAGGCTTCAGTAATATGTGAACTATGAACTTCCCGATGTTCAAGCTGGTTTTAGAAAAGGCAGAGGAACAAGAGATCAAATTGCCAACATCCTCTGGATCATCAAAAAAGCTAGAGAGTTCCAGAAAAAACTTCTATGTCTGCTTTATTGACTATGCCAAAGCCTCTGACTGTGTGGAACACAACAAACTGTAGAAAATTCTTCAAGATGGGAATACCAGACCACCTGACCGGCCTTTTGAGACATCTGTATGCAGGTCAGGAAGCAACAGTTAGAACTGGACATGGAACAACAGACTGGTTACAAATAGGAAAAGGATTATGTCAAGCCTATTTATTGTCACCCTGCTTATTTAACTTATATGAAGAGTACATTGTGAGAAACACTGAGCTGGAGGAAGCACAGGCTGGAATCAAGATTGCCAGGAGAAATATCAATAATCTCAGATATGCAGATGACACCACCCTTATGGCAGAAAGTGAAGAAGCACTGAAGACCTTCTTGAAGAAGAACTAAAGAAGGTGAAAGAGGAGAATGAAAAAGTTGGCTTAAAGCTCAACATTCAGAAAACTAAGATCATGGCATCCAGTCCCATCACTTTATGGCAGATCGATGGGGAAACAGTGGAAACATTGGCTGACTTTATTTTTCTGGGCTCCAGAATCACTGCAGATGGTGACTGCAGCCATAAAATTAAAAGACACTAACTTCTTGGAAGGAAAGTTATAACCAACCTAGACAGCATATTGAAAAGCAGAGATACAACTTTGTCAACATAGGTCTGTCTAGTAAAGGCTATGGTTTTTCCAGTGGTCATGTATGAATGTGAGAGTTGGCCTATAAAGAAAACTGAGTGCCAAAAAACTGATGCTTTTGAACTGAGGTGTTGGAGAAGACTCTTGAGGGTCCCTTGGACTTAAGGAGATCCAACCAGTCCATCCTAAATGAAATCGGTCCTGAATATTCATTGGAAGGTCTGATGCTGAAGCAGAAACTCCAATACTTGGCCACCTGATGTGAAGAGCTGACTCTTTTGAAAAAACCCTGATGCTGGGAAAGATTGAGGACAGGAGAAGGAGATGACAGAGGGTGAGATGGCTGGATGGCATCACAGACTCAGTGGACATGGGTCTGGGTGAACTCTGGGAGCTGGTGATGGACAGGGAGGCCTGGCGTGCTGTGGTTCATGAGGTTGTAAAGAGTCAGATATGACTGAGTGACTGAACTGAACTGAACTGACAGGAAGAAGATAGTACCATGCATGAAATTAATCATAGTGAAACAAATGTCAGCAACATGCAGAGACTTATCATAATGTCATAAAGGAATGAGCAGCAACAAGATATGATAGCACTGTATTTCACTGTATAGACCAAAGAATATAATTTCAAAGCCTGAGTAGTTTTCTTAAAAATTCTATTTACCAGTGGGAAGAAATATGATCATGAACAGTTATTTCTTTTCAAAAGAATCTAGCTGTCTTGTACACTTCACATGAATAAATGCATTCTGACACTGGTCTAACTTCGTATTGACAGTTCTACAGTTCAAAAAACAATCATTTTTGTCCTCTCTGAACTGCTGACTCTGCACTGAATTTGGTGCCTAGAGTGTCTTTTCAGTGAGTGTTTAATATGTTGAGAATCTGAAAAAGTATGGTAAAACAAAAAGCAGGTCAACAGGTTCATTTTGTTTTTTTAAAGAGAAGCATTGCAAAAGATTCCTGCAAACATGAATTAAGTTGGCAGGTTCCTCTTACATTACTAATCATACAATAATTAAAATACTGCAGTAATATATTTAACACCTGCTTGGTTTCACTGAGGCTCCTCAGATTTCCACACTGCAGGACAGAAAGTCAAGGGTGCTTAATCCAGTTATCTCTCCTGGATGCCTTTTTTCTCCTTATTCTTTTTGTCTTTGTAATGGTATGAGCTTCTAAGCCTCAAACCATCCCATGCTAGAAGCAGATAGCAGTCACTTTCGGGGAAAAATTCTTTTCAAGTTTTAGTCACTAAACACATGGAATTGTGTGAGGTTTGGTTGCTGATTTCTGTTCAGTCAGGAAAGGAAGACTTCTCAGCAAGGAAAGACTTTGAAAATGACTTGAGCCTGAGACAACAATGAGAGAAAAACTATATGCCTTTCTCTCTCTCTCTCTCTCTAGCCCTCATCCTTTCCCCTTTCCCTCTCTTCCTTTTCTCCTTGTCCTTTCTCCCCCGGCACCAATCTCTCTCCTTCAGTCTTCCCTTTCTCTCCTCCTTTCAATTAATCTTTCTTTTTCTACTTTTAAGGAAAATAACATTCAGACAAAAATAGAAAGTTTGGTTATGATGGAAAAATTCTGTAGGCATAAATCTATGCAGGTGCTATTGTTCCCATTAACATATTTGTCATCAAAGAATCACAGTTTTACCAAGAATTGCTTTTTTTTTCTGCCTTGGTAATATTGGTACTTCTAATTGAAAGCAACATGATGTCAAAGAACCAGGCATTTGTGATTCTTTAATAAGTGTATCCCTGTTACTTTCTCTTCATTTATTTTTTTCTCATTTCTCTTCTCCCTGCTTATACAATTTGGATAGGATTTCAAATGGAATCACTTATAGAAGGTAGTACCCATGTATCTGGTAGCTTCCAAACTGATGGGATTTCCATTTTTCCAAAGTAACCCACTACTTCTGGTCAGATAACTACAAAGATCACTGTTTTGACTAATAGATCTCCAAGAAGAAAGATGGTATCAATCCATGATGCCAGGGCTTGAATAATGCTTATCAAAAATAAAACAAATTGGTATCAATCATTTCTTAGACCAACAAGTCCTGAAGGGAGATGAGGTTTATAGAAGATAACTAGTAGCAAAAAAAATTGACACAAGTGGACATGAATAAACTAGAAAGCACAAAACCATGAATTCCAGAGCTCAGACTTAGTGATTGTGATTGAAAAGCTGAAAAAGGAAAGAATAAAATATTTTTAATACTAGATGTTTTCCTTTTGACAAAAGACATTACACTGCAACATAGATAAGCTACTACTTTTTTTATAGATTACACACAACCTTGTATGTGAGGCCAAGGATTTCATTTGCTAGGACCAACTCACAGGGTCTGGAACAGAAAAGCCTGTTGGCAACAACATAACCAAAGTCTCATGACAGAAGTTACAATTTGACATATCTACTGTAGCAGTCAATTCATGGTAGAGCAGGACTGGAATAGTAGAATGCCACATTCACCTTACCTAGAGCAATGGTACCCCACTCCAGTACTCTTGCCTGGAAAATCCCACGGACGGAGGAGCCTGGTAGGCTGCAGTTCATGGAGTCGCTAAGAGTCGGACACGACTGAGTGACTTCACTTTCACTTTTCACTTTCATTCATTGGAGAGGAAATGGCTACCCACTTCAGTGTTCTTGCCTGGAGAATCCCAGGGGTGGAGGAGCCTGGTGGGCTGCCATCCCTGGGGTTGCACAGAGTTGGACATGACTGAAGTGACTTAGCAGCAGCAGCAGAGGCACTTTAACAGAGATGTCTGTGGGGACCACATAGTAAATATTCATAGCCTCCTGAACCATCAGGTTTCTCTCATAGCCACCGAACTCAGAGTTGCAAACTGAAATTAGGAATCAACATTTGTAAATAATAAATAAATGAGGCCTGAGTGAGATCAGGCCAACATGCTTCATTTGAATAACCCTGTCCTCCCAAAAATCACTTGAGTAAACATTTTAAATTATTTTACTCTTTCATTTTTCATTTTATGAATAAATGGAGAGGAGTGAGAGTTCGGGAGTGTTACGATGCTCATTTCTGGCTGCCATGAATCACACACACACACATTCATGGTCCAGGTGCTTAGAGAATTTAAAAATTAATCAAGTTGCAGCTATACTGTCCACTGAACAAATATTTATGTATCCCATCATTAATATTTCCTTCTGTAGCCCACCAGGCTCCTCTGTCCATGGGATTCTCCAAGCAAGAATTCTGGAATGGGTTGCTGTTTCTTTCTCCAGAGGATCTTCCTGACCCAGAGACCAAACCTGGGTCTCCTATATTTCAAGCAGATTCTTTACCATATGAGCTATAGGGAAGATCCTTAATATTTCCTTCTAGTCGGAACATAATAAAAGGCATCAAGAAGAGCTATGTGGAAAACTGAGAGTTGTGGTTAAAAGGGGATGTGCTTGGTATTGCTTTTAAAGTGATACAGCTCTTTGTGTATACAATTTTTTTCCTGAATTAAAATAAACAAGCTATTTTTAAGGGTTCTTCTTTGTTTTTTTTTTTTTCTATTAATTTATTTATTTATTATTTTTTTTAAATTTTATTTTTACTTTATTTTTTTAACAAATACAAAACTGCATTTCTTCATTTGCTCTGTAGTGCAATATCGCCTGACTGAAACATACCTGCAGATATTTTAGCATCTGCCCACTGATTTGCAAAAGTGATTTATAATGTCAGGTTTCTGACTGTGTTCAAGGTTAGCAAGTAAAAGTCTAATTCCAAGACACTAAAGTACCCCCAAAGCACTGATTTGCCTAGTTTTATCTGGATATTAAGAAAAAAAAAAATAAAATGTCTAAGAACTTCAAGATCCTTAAAGTCTAATTCTACAAAATACAAACGACAGCATTATTCTTAAAATAAATCATTAAGCTTCTACCAATTGCCAAAAGGCTTCCTTGGTGGCTCAGCTGGTAAAGAATCCACCTGCACCGCAGGAGACCTGGGTTTGATCCCTGGGTTGGGAAGATCCCCTAGAGAAGGGAACGGCAACCAACTCCAGTATTCTGGCCTAGAGAATTCCATGGACTGAATAGCTCATGGAGTCACAGACAGTCGGATACAACTAAGCAACTTTCAGTCACCAGAAGGAATGTTATTTTTAGGAGGCAACACTTTAATTTTTTTTTACTGATTCAAATCTATGTTTCCAAACTTGCAAAGTAACCTGTTTACATAATGCATTTATTGAAAAATTTCAACCTCTTCCCTAACAGAATAATCATTCATAAGTCCCCATGTGACTGGAAGCAACAGTTCTGTAATGGAAATGTCACTGCAACCTTAAATATAGCATTCACCACCGTGAAAACTGTAATAACAGATGCTCACAAATGTCTGGTGTGATGAATCAACGCAGAAAAAGAAGGAGAGAAAGAAGCCTGTGTAGGTGTTTGTGGAGTGGGGGGAAGACTGCCTTACAAACACACAGGAGTAAACAGATGGCAGTGATGAAGGCATTCTGGGATAAATTTGACTTGTCATACCCTGGGACTTCTCTGCTACCTGTAATTACCTATACATCAATTGGACAAAATAATGACGATTCAAAGGCAAGTGGAGAAAAAATAAAGAACAAGAATGACTTTATTGCCATTATTCTGGTGATGTGAACAAAAGGAGGTAATAAAAAAGAGCAAATGAGACAGGGAAGTTGTTTTGCAAAAGGTCAGTCAATATACATTGACTGGGCTCTTTGACATATTTCATGGACTAAGATAGTTCATAATACATTAATTTTTCCCCTATTGTTGTAGTAAATACCATGTCCTGAGTAAGAGAAAACAGATTTAAAATACTGTTGGAGTTCCTTTTAATTATGATGAAATAGGTAATTTAGGCTAATTTTCCCTCTTAGAATAAGTTTAAAAAACTGAACAAAATACTCAAGAATATTTCTTGATGTATGGGGATACTGTCCCTAGCAGTAATTTTGATTCCCTAACTGAAAGGTAAAGTTGTCCTTTTGATAGTCACATAGGCTTACGGAAACAGAAATTGGAATCTAGAGCGACCCAAAAACAGGGGCTGAGGGATCCCAGGAAAATAGCATTACTGGAAAGTGAACTTGAAAGCCTCAATCTAGGTTAAGTCAGGGACACGCTCATACAGAATTCTGCTCAGCTTCAGATTACCTCAATTTCTGAAAATGGATTGAGATCTTAGATTACTAGGACCATAAAACCTGGGTCAAAAGCAAACAGTTCTCTGTATAGGAAAATACTTTCATCCTTTAAATCAAATAATCATGCTCAGTTGCTCAGTCGTGTCCGACTCTTTGTGACCCCATGGACTGTAGCCCGCCAGGCTCCTCTGTCCACGGGATTCTCTATGCAAGAATACTAAGGTGGGTTGCAATTTCCTTCTCCAGGGGATCCCCCCACGCAGGGATCAAAACTGTGTCTCCTGCATATCCTGCATTGCAGTTGAATTCTTTACCATAGAATTATACCAAGGATAACCCAAAATATACATAATCAAAAATAACCAGGACTGCAAGACAATATGAATAAAATCAAATAATTGCTCAGTTTTGCAAATAAAGGAAATGGAGAAGGAAATGGCAACCGACTCCTGTATTCTTGCCTAGGAAATCCCATGAACAAAGGAGCTTGCCAGACTATAGTCCATGGGATTGCAAAAGAGTTGGACATAACTTAGAGACTAAACAACAACAAAATATACAATACATAATCAAAAATAACCAGGACCACAAAACAGGATAATATGAATTATAAAGCCCCAAACAACAAACAATATCAAATGATTTGTGGGGACTACAGTATTGATATTAGCAGATATGGATATTCCGTCCGTCCGTCCGTTCAGTCGCTCAGTCGTGTCCGACTCTTTGCGACCCCGTGGACTGTAACCTACTAGGCTTCTCTGTCCGTGGGATTCTCCAGGCAAGAATACTGGAGTGGATTGCCATTTCCTTCTCCAGATATGGATATTAAATAACTGTAATTATTTATAAATATCTATAGAAAATACTATATGTTCAAAAAGAAAATACAAGAGTAAGATTTTTCATAGAAATGTGGAAATTTTATTTTACAATGCTAAAGTATAATAAAATTAGGAACTTAATTGAATGGGGTGACAGTAAATTAGACAAAGTAGTAGAAAGAGTCAATGGACTGGAACATAAGTTAACAGAAAAAATTCCAGACTGAAAAGAGAAGAATGGGAAATGTAGAAGACAAGGTATGAAACAAACATAACACCCTGAAAAGTACTAATACACTTCAAAGTGGAATCAGAAGAAGGGAGGAGGATGATTCAAAAGCAATGTTGAATAAAAGGGCTAAGAAATTTGCAAACATGACTAATGACATTTTGAAACCATAACTTCAACAAAGTTTATTAATTTTGAGCAAGAAAATATAAGGTAATACATTTAGGGAGATTATTGTCTATGTTTCATGTTTTTGTATGTCTTACAAGCAGAAGCACTGACTGGCTTTGTTCAAGACTGATTTTAGATGTTTGTATAGCAAACATCCTTGGATAATAGAGTAAGTGTTTCACACTAGAGCAGAAAGAGGCTTTTCTGTACGCTCCAGTGTAACAAAGGTACAGCTATAAACTCTCATGTTCCCTGAACACAATGATTTTCACATGAAATGCAACCCACTGACTGTGCAGGTGTTACCTGGCAGTTTGCTTCTCTATCTGGGATTTAAGGCTCAGAGAACTGGCATCATGCTAATAGTCTAGCTAATGGTGATGCAGTGGATAATAAAGTCCTTTGTCTCTGATCTGGGAGTATCCTGTCTTCTACCAGTATCCATGAAACTCTGGCAAGGTAATTATATTGGCTTGAAAATGAATTAAAAATAGCAGATCTTTTACATTTCTTTATGTATATACCGAGAAAAATGCAGAAAGTTAAGATAAAAATAAAACTGAATAGCAGTCAAAGAAAACTATCAGATTACTTTCAAATGAGAAAAAGTACACTAACAACTGAATTTTCAATAGAAACCATGGGAGCAAGAAGAAAATGGAATGACATCAGCAAGTCTGGAGGAAAATTCAGGAAAGCTGGAATTCAGAATCAGCAAAAACACTCTCAATATTCAAGGTGATTTTCAAACAAACTGAGAAAAATTATTGCCAGTAGACCCAGGTCGTAAGGCATTTTAAAAGATATTCCTCTGGCAGCAGGATTATGATTATAAATGAAAGGACTTAGATGCAAGAATGATGATAAATAGCAAAATATGTAAGGATACGGCAAATTTAAATTAATATTTATATAACCATAAGAGTGTGTGCTGTCTGAAATACAGAATCAACTAAAATAAAAAGACAGTAATGGCTTCAGTTTGGAAAAGAGTAGCAGTACTAAATGTTGTCCTGCTGCTGCTGCTAAGTCACTTCAGTCGTGTCCGACTCTGTGTGACCCCATAGACGGCAACCCACCAGGCTCCCCCATCGCAGGGATTCTCCAGGCAAGAACCCTGGAGTGGGTTGCCATTTCCTTCTCCAATGCGTGAAAGTGAAGTCACTCAGTCGTGTCCAACTGTTCGTGACCCCATGGACTGCAGCCTACCAGGCTCCCCCGTCCATGGGATTTTCCAGGCAAGAGTACTGGAGTGGGGTGCCATTGCCTTCTCCACTAAGTGTTGTAAGGAGATCTTTATTCTTGAAAGAAGGTTAAAGTAACAAATACTTTATTTTAATATGAAAGAGATGTATGCTGTCATTTCTAGGACAACCCTCAAACCATAAAGAAAATAGAAAAGACAAGAAATTGAATTAAATTTCCT
The DNA here is from genome assembly GCA_006410635.1 of Cephalophus harveyi. NCBI lineage: Eukaryota > Metazoa > Chordata > Mammalia > Artiodactyla > Bovidae > Cephalophus > Cephalophus harveyi. The sequence continues at coordinate 73,410 of SJYT01051430.1, read as the reverse complement.
GTTTAAAGTATGTCTTGCTACAGAAGAGATGAATAGGTCAACTAGATCAAGGTTAGAGTATATTTTTAATTTGTACATAAAATAATTAAGTTTAAAAAATCATATATATATCTCCAAACTTTGAAAACAGGAGTATTAGGTTTAGACACATAAAAATTGAAATAATCCCCTTTCTTGTAAGGGCTAGAAATAATCCCCTAAGGTGTCTTTGAACTATACTGCTCAGAAGCCCCAAAGGCAGACTTTATATTTATTTATCAAACTAAATATACTAAAGCATTTAAGACTGTGTGTATGACTACATAGAGCTAGTGTTAATAGATAAATGTCATAAGTGTAAAATATTTGATATTTAAAAAAAAATACACAAGAATGTTATTAAAACTTCTCTCAAAACATAACAGATGAATATTTCAATAACAATCATTGTTAAATGTTTTGTTTTTATGTGCTTTACTGAATTTAATGAAACATATGGAAAGAAAAAAATAAAAGTAATTACTTTCACACACAAGTTGTGAATTCTTCAAGATTTTTGTTTCATGGGTGGTGAGAGAGAGAAATACTCCTATTTTTCTTCATTCCAGTCATTGTATCAGTGTGGAAGTACAAGAAACTGTTGATATTAATCCATTTTGACATGTGAAAATGGATATTTCTCTTGATTAATAGTTTAATAACATTTGAAAAATGTTTGAAGTGCTGAGTATATGTTCTGTGACCTAGAATGATTGAAACAGATATTATTTTCTGACACCCATAACCAGTAATTTTTAAGTTCCTATTAAAAGGAATGACTACTAAAAACTCTCCTGAGTGCAACATGAACCAATCAATTCAAAAGTAACAGCCATTTTAAAACAGCTGTGATGTGAAGATTCCTACTAAGTTACACAATACATTATTACATTTACTCTCAGAAAAGGCAAGTGCTACTTATGTGTGAATGCTATATAAAAGGTGCAGAGTGAGCATATAATTTATTATCTAAACCAGCTCCCTTTTAAGAGCGAAAGAAATCACTTTAAACAAGTACCCTGAGGCAACAGTGTAAACCACAACAGTTCCTATATAAATAGCAATAAAATCTCTTTAATCAGAGAGTATGGTAGGAAAAAGAACAAGATAAGAAACATATTCTTTTTCTTAATGATTTATTGTTTATGGATGTCTATACTGAATTATCACTACTCTCATAACTTCTAAATGTGTGTGTTCTATACAATGCTTACATTTTTATTTATGTCAAGCATGTGTTATGGCATGTTGCATACATAGCATTTTAATAGAAGTTTAACATTTTTGTGATATACATATTGCACAAATAACAATCAATATTAAACAACCAAAGTAGTCTTCCTTATTTTCATTCATAGTGATACTGATTGATTCTGATTGCAGTTTCAGAGTCCTAAGAATGTAGATACTCTCGTGCAGATAGTAAAATTATTCTGAACATCAGAAGCTAGTGGTTAATAAACTACATGTTAAAAATTGTAATAAAATATTTATTCAGTCTGTACTTGCAAGGATATTCTGGCAATTTTCTTTTCCTCCTACAAACTAGCGGAACTGCAACACACAACACTGTAAATGTTGCTCATCTTAAACAAGCTGAGCAATGATTCAGGCCTCGGTACAATTTCTACCTATCTCTGTAGTGATGCTATATTTTCTTTCAGAGCAGGGGGATCAAAACACCAACATCACTAATGAAGCTGTTCAGCCCTGTGGCCCAATGTCGGAACAGCAGACGCTGACTTCATCAGTATTTAAATTACAGGAGCAAAGAATGTTTTCTAGTTGAACATTGTTCCAGTTCTTTGAACTGACTGCCATGGATTCCTGGAGCTTGACCACATTACAATTTTCACACTTAGCAACTGTAAAATTGTTAAAGCAGTATCCTTCCTTACAGTTTATCCGTTATTACTGCTAAATTTGGCATACCACCTTAGTTACGGACTTTAAATGCCACTTTCATCACTTCCCAGGGTAACCTTGGCCATGAAATCGGAAAATCAGATCATTTTCTGGTCCGTTTTCTTCTTTTTCTTTGGACGAGATTAGATTTTGCTACGCTTGACTGACAAATCCCATTTAGGATTCAAGAAGAGGCCTGTGCCACGACCTCTTTAAGAAGTGGGAGGTGAGATGTCTTAGGCAGTGATGAGGAAGAAAAGACCAATTTCAACTCATCACACAAAGGCAATTAGTGATTAATTCACACTAAGAGACAAAAATACTCGTGAAAGTGGAGAGTCCTTAAGTGTCAGATCACAACATTATTTAAGATTCTCTAAAAATACTAATCATGTTCAAGAATTTTTTCTGCATGTTTTTTCTTTCACATTATATTTCTAGATTTGTTATACAGCAAAGCACAAGCCACAATTATTATCTGAATAAATAGGTTTCAAAATTAATAGGAAAATCATATTTTAAGAAATAACCAATAGGAATCCAAAATCAATAAAGTTCTCATGGTATATGAACATAAGATAATCACTTTATTATTCAGGGATGTAATGCTTACTTGCTTGTTTGCACAGTTCCAGATACCACCTGCTTCAAGGACATTATCCATTGTTGATGTAGTAAAAACATGTGGTTGGAGAAAAGGTGAAAATAATAATTGGTAAATGACTCAAATTAATATTAGGTATTCTATTAATAGATTTTGTTTTCTGAGGATATGTAGTAGGTTTAAAAATCTCAATAATGCATTTAAGGATGAGCTGGCATTTTAAAATCTGTGTTCTACTACACTACAAATTTACATTAAAAACTTAAATAAAAAAGTCAAATAGGTAAATTGTCATAAGACTATGAATGATTAAATTAATCAATGGGATGTTCAAGCTACCTTCTTGCCTTTAGAGATTTTTTCAGCATTGAAAGGTCATTTGATCTAAACAGGCAAACTTTCAAGAGTTATATCTTTAATAATTGTTACTTTATATTGTTACTTTATATTTATTTATATTCCTACCCCTACTTTCCTGTTTCTTTCTAAACTTTTTTTCAATAGTTGCATTTCCAGGAATTATTATTGTATCACATTGTACATCACTGAAGTTCTAGTTACTTCAAGAAGAATCTTTAGTAATCCTCAATTTATCTCTACATTTAGTTTCTGATTTGTGTCCAGTCAATCTGGGGTTCAGGCCAAATACCTGGTAAAAGAATAAGCTGAAATTCATTTCTAAATACTGCATGGGAAGAAATGTGGATCACAGTACCTTGCATAAAGTGCTAAATAAATATTTGTGAAAGACTAGGCCGTCTCCCTTAATCTCTCTGGCTGTATAAATATTGCAGTGCCTGAATCAAGCGTTCAGATATAGGAACTCGAAAGTTTTGAAATTAATTATAAAAGAGACTCACAGCTGCCTAAAAATGTAAATAACTTGTTGTTCCGCAAATGGAAAATCTTTCAGTAATATGGAAATATGCACCATCCTAAAAGAAAACTCCAGTGAAATTTTACTTTATATATCAGGTACATTTCTGAGAAGCTATGAAAGCAAGTGTATGTTTAAAAAAGAAAAAATTCTCAGTGAGTTTCATTACATTTTCAGTAAGAGTATCTCTTATCAAAAGATGTTGTCTTTGGTACATGAGAAAAATTATTATGTACCTAGGAATTTCAATGTTTCAATTTCAATTTCATTTCAAAAAGTACTCTTCTTTTATCCCTGTGCACCTAATGTAATATATCCTTTGAAGATGGCAGGAAAATGAGGGGAAAAAAAAAAAATCTCTGAAATTTGCACTTCTGCAAATCCCAAAGACACATATGCTCACTTGAAATCTCATATAAGGATTTTTATTAAAATATAACATCCATATGATTTCCATTTTACTATTTTCATTAATTTTATTAGATTTCTTTACTCAGTTGGCTGTCATTTTGGCTATACTAGTTGTGATATCAACCACAGTCACCTCCATTTTATTCACCAAATAATGACTATTCAGTTCAGTTCAGTTCAGTCACTCAGTCGTGTCTGACTTTTTGCAACCCCATGAATCGCAGCACACCAGGCCTCCCTGTCCATCACCAACTCCCAGAGTTCAGTAAAACTCAAGTCCATTGAGTCAGTGATGCCATCCAGCCATCTCATCCTCTGTCATCCCCTTCTCCTCCTGCCTCCAATCCCTCCCAGCATCAGGGTCTTTTCTAACGAGTTAACTCTTCACATGAGGTGAGAATGTGCAAATTAATTTTTATTTAAATTTGATAACATACTTTAGGAAATATCTGAAAAAAATAGTCTTTGAGAAAAATCTGATAGTTGGGCAAAAAAACAGTGGTAACACAAATATATAGATAATTATAATAAAAACATACTCTAGGTTTCGTTCCTTCTTAAGCTCTATACGAGTTTTTTTCAGGCAGTGCTGGCACTTAGTCTATATTTAAATAATAAACTATCCCCCTATGTATGATCAACAGATTCCTCAATCACTAAATATATTTCCATGCTGAGTTTTCTTTTTACTTGATAAAAAGTTCTAGCCTTTTAAGGACAACTATATGAATCATCTGATTATTTTTTATACAGTCAATATTTAGTGAGAATTTACCTCACATCAACAGTTGTTTTAAGGCTTGGTTACATAACCAAGGTTATGTAGGTATCCTGGATCTCTGGACTCTCAGTATTAATAAATTTTACAGAAATTTTTAAAATTTATTAAAATGTATCTATGCTTCTACACGTGCTCACATTTCAGAGATGGAGAGAAATCACATTTAGGTACAAAATGTCACCACTTTCCTTCTTTACCACAAAGAATAGATCTTTTTTTTTTAATTGCTTTTGTCTACTTCAGGGAAGTTAAATTTAATATACAGATTGTTTTTATGCTTTGCCTATTTATGTCTCAACATGAATTCATTCCCATTAACACAAAGGTGTCTATTTTTGTCAGTGTCCTCCTATGTCCTTCTAAAATACTGAACATACTCTGTGACTCAACCATTTTTTCCTGAGTGCATCTTCAACAGCAGCGGACACATGTGTGCAGGTTTCACAGACTCAGAATGAATAAGCAAAGGTTATGAGCTTGGGCTCCACTGGGAAGAAATGTCCAAAGGCTTTATTTGTACACATAACCATAATTCAAAGCACTGATTTGAAAATTGTGTTTTAAATATATACCATTGTTCAGAGATCCTAATTTCACTCTAAAAAAAAAATGCCCACCTATCTGTCTGTGGCTATCAATGCAAAAAAAAAAGTTAAGAGGAACCTGATCACATGTTTTTTCAAAGCAATCAAGATTTGCTTTATTTTAAATTTCACACGGTATGCTATTTTGACACACTGTTCAAAGCTGGGCTACTTCATCAAGCTCTTAAGGGATCATTCAAATATTCTGACAACTGACAGTAATTGATTATTTAGCATGGTTCTTTTAAACTCAAAACCATGAGGCCAGATTAATGCTAACAAAGAGATATATGCTATATTCAGACTGTCAAATTTTAAAAAAGTGAATAACATCTGGAGATAAGGCTTTTAATTTGACATTTTCACGTTGTATTTATTTAGAAACTATTTTTTTATTTTTCACAAACTTTGATCAAATAATCTAAAAAAAAATTGAAAAGATGTTAACTTGCCAAAATTCCAGGATGTTGTTTTTCAAATAAATACCTTTCTTAAACCAAATCCAACTACAGTGTTTAAAAATGGAATTAAAAGAACACCCTGATGCTGATCAATGGGTGCAGACTTCACCAAATCCTATTGATATTTTACAATGTCAGAAAGACTTGCACTTTAGATATTAGTAGCCATTTCTCCTACATTTCTTTCTACTGACATATCAGTTTTGAAAAAGCATAAAGCCAATTTGAAGCCCAAGTGTGGATTTGTGCTATTTTACCACCAGTCACATTAAATGGAACAGCCTCAAGAGATCCTGCAAGAACCGTTATGATGTCAATAAAATGTTCGTGAATGGCAGGGCTAAGCTGGGGACAATTCACCCTCTCACTAGTGAAAGTCCAGCCACATGCCAATAACACTCAGAGGAGTACTCAGCGGGACTAGAAACAGCCTCAGCATGTCCAATATAATTTCACCTCTCCACAAAAATAAACATCTAACAAGTTCAGGCCAAAGAGAAATACTGAATTAGAAGGATTAAGCTGTATTTCTATCAGCAATATATTTGAGCTTGATAGAAATAATTCATCCAAGTATATACATATGTTCAATTATGTACATATGTGTTATCCAAGTATCACAGGGAACAATTTTTTATAATTTAGAGGATTTTGAGGACTTCCAGTATTAATACAGGAATATTAATTGATATTCTTATCTCTAATTCTGTTTTCAGAGTATGGGTAAAATTTAGCAAATAAGCTTCTAACTTCAACTCTCAGCTCCATTTTAACTACCAACAAAAGCCCTATGGTAAGTTTAGCCCACAAAAACAATTAGTTCCACTTTTGTTCATTTGCATTAGCTAAGGCCTAAATTCAATGGCAAAAAATTCACCTGCCAATATAGGAGACTCGGGTTCAGTCCCTGCATCAGGAAGATCCTTTAGAGGAAGAAATGGCAGTTTACCCCAGTATGCTTGCCTGGACAATCCCATGGACAATCCCTGGCAGAATACAGTCCATGGGATCACAAAGAGTTGAACACAACTAAGCGACTGAGCATTCATGCATGCGTATCTCAACTACTAAGGTTAGTAATCTTTATTCAGCATTCTGTGTTCCAACTCCATATGGAATTTTCCTTCATTTTCTCTATCAAAAAAATTACTAATAGGAATTGTTTGTTTTCTTTATTTGGGCAACTGCAGATCTCATTTCCTGTAGTTTCTTCTTGTGTGAGTTGTGATAAATCTTAGAAATAGATTCCAAAAACAGGGCATGTGTATCAACACATTAAAATTTATATGGACTATTCCAGGCTTAACTATTGGGTATAAAAATGAAAACAGATTTGGGAAAGTGTCATGGTAATAAAGATTTTGGCAGAACATATCTCATAGATTATATATACTGGGGTATATAGGCTTTCTCTCATTCTGTAATTATACATCCCATTCTCATAAACTCTGTTATGAATGTTTGAAGAATTATATATTGGGAATCAATATGAAGCACAAATGATCTATAACTAATATCATGGAAAAATTAAAGTTAGTTCCCTGATAGCTCCAATTGGTAAAGAATCTGCCTGCAATGCAGAAGACCCTGTTTCAATTTTTGGGTTGGGAAGATCCCCTGGGGAAGGGATAGGCTACCCACTCTAGTATTCCTGGGCTTCCCTTGTGGCTCAGCTGGTATAGAATCCGCCTGCAATGCAGGAGACCTTGGTTCAATCCCTGAGTTGGGAAGACCCTCTGGAGAAGGGAAACGCTACCCATTCCAGTATTTCGGCCTGGAGAATTCCAGGCCTATACAGCCCATGGCGTTGCAAAGAGTCGGATACGACTGAGCGACTTTCACTCACTCACTCAAATACTTTGATCAATTCTGACCCATAATTATTTAATAAATATTAAATTTCTCATTATTATTATCACCATTCATTCAGCAAATATTTTAGTTTCTATGATGAGCTACACTTTGATTTGGGCTTCCCAGGTGGCGCTAACGGTAAAGAACCCGCTTGCCAATGCAGGAGACATAAGCAACACCAGTTCAGTCTCTGGGTCGGGAAAATCCCCTGCAGGAGGGCATGGCAGTCCACTCCAGTATTCTTGCCTGCAGAATCCCATGGACAGAGAAGCCTGGCAGGCTACAATCCATAGAATCACAAAGAGTCAAATAGCAACTTACCACACATACACATACCCTTTGGTCTAGGCACTTAGATTACTACAGTAAAGAGAACAGAGAAAAATAAAATCACAAAACCAAATTCATATATATATACAGATTATCTCATAAAATATTAACCCACCTGGCAGAAAGATAGAGAAATGTAGTATACACAGGCCAAAAACCAGAGATAACTGTAATACACAAGAAGGTTTGATGAGGAGGTGAAAGGCAGAGACAGTCAAGAAGATTTCAAGGAGGAAAGTAAAGATGCAACAGAATTCTAACAATCATCTGGGGCTTCAGAGAGGAATAAAGAGCAAAGGAGCTGTAAAGAGCTGGGTAATGTGAGCTTAAAAGAAACAGCAGTGTTCTCACATCTTGATTAATTACTGAAATGATTCTAAAAATTCCAAGCCAAAATTCTTCTTTTACTGTGTCACTTAGAAAATCTGTTTCCATCTTCCTCCACTAGCTTTGTGTAAGCATAGTTATAAATGCATTTATTGATAATGATAACAGATCACACCTACAAGTTACATTTGATGTATATTTAAATTTCCCACGATTAGTAAAAATGAAACGGAAAATGGAAAAACAAAATATTAGCATTTTTCATGTATGTCATGTGTCCCAATTGATTCTTTTATTAGTCTTCATTTTAGATATGTATGTGTGTGTGGTGCATGTGTATGTGTGTGTAGTTTTTCACTGAACACCTTTATATATTGAGCACAGTAGGGAAGAATCCATTTGGGAATCTATCCTTATTTCCTTTTTACAAACAAAGAAAATAATTGTAGAGTATTGGCAATTGTAGAGTGATTGCTGGGACTTAAACCCAGGTTTCAGGCCTGAATACATAGCACTTTATTCCAGGTGCCAAAGCTTATTTAGGTGTGAAGCAAATTTCTCTTTAGAAAATTCTTCAAAACAAAAGATAAGGGTAGTGACCATTGTCCCTCTGCTGGGATGCCTCATTCATAGCAAGGTCAGGCAGGGGGTAGACTAAGTACAATGTGCTGAGGAATGGCACGCCTTAGTGGGCAGGTGTGTTTCTGAATTTAGGCTGTTTGAGAGGCTCATTAATCACACGGTCAACTTCTAATTTCTTATAAGTATATAAATACATGCATTGTGTAACAGCAGAAAATGAGAGCAACAGGATCATTAGGTCAGTGAAATTAAGACACATTGCATTGATTTAAACTGCTTCAATGTCTCAACTCATCATCAAGTCCGTGCACCTCCATTATGTTAAAAGCCAAATACAGGTATTGATCTGTGGTGTATTTCTTGGAAACGACAGGGCAGAATGAACCACAAAAGGTTGGAGGAAAAAAACATTCTAGGAAATAATTTTTAAGGAAGATTGATATACTAGCAAATTGGAGATAAAAGGGTCTAAAACAAATGGCTTTGTCACTCTCAATACAATAATATTTCTCTTGACTCCCACCAGAGAGTAATATCACAAGACATTTCTGGTGGCCATTCAGTTTGACAATGGTCATAATTAACCTGATCAATATCTGTGATTTAGTTAGATGGTTATCAAAAAGTCAGTACCTTCAACTGAATACAAGAGAGCTCTTGATTCTTTTGATTACTTGGAATTTTGAGTCAAGTTTGATGGTCACTGGCCATCATTTTCTGAAAGAATCAGACATGTTAGACAAAAGAATTATGCTTCAGAAAGGTAAGGTGGTATTTCTCCACTGTCATCAAATAAGCTTGGGAGTCCATAATTTCAATGTAACAGTTTTTGGGGTTTTATTTCAATGATAATTTAGGGAAATTAATGTAACTCAGTTCTAAAGTTCCTACTGCTACCAGGTAGGGACACTTTTGGGTTTATGTTTTAGATTACATTGGCATTAAGTCACTAAAGTTTATATTTTAACTTTTAAGGCCGTGTTTCTCAAATGATTTTCTTACAGACTTCGAAGACCTTTTGTGTTCTCTCAAAATAACCTTGATTGTTTCTGGAACTTCAAGGTATACGTTAATTTCCTCAAGTGTAAGGGGAGGAAAAATGCAATCAGTTTCTCCCTGAAACTAGATTTCACATTATGATAAGAAAAAAGACTAGATATTTTGGTTTGTTTTCATAAGCATTAAGCTATTTTGAGAAAACAGCACTTTAAATTTGGTGTCCAGTATACTCAACTGCAGAGAAAGCAATGGCACCCCACTCCAGTACTCTTGCCTGGAAAATTCCATGGATGGAGGAGTCTGGTAGGCTGCAGTCCATGGGGTCACGAAGAGTCAGACACGACTGAGCAAATTTACTTTCACTTTTCAATTTCATGCATTGGAGAAGGAAATGGCAACCCACTCCAGTGTTCTTGCCTGGAGAATGCAGGTACGGGGGAATCTTGTGGGTTTCTGTCTACAGGGTCGCAGAGAGTAGGACATGATTGAAGCGACTTAGCAGCAGCAGCAGCAACATACTCAACAGAGGAACCAGAGATCAAATTGCCAACATCCGCTGGATCATGGAAAAAGCAAGAGAGTTCCAGAAAACCCTCTATTTCTGCTTTATTGACTATACCAAAGCCTTTGACCGTGTGGATCACAATAAACTGTGGAAAATTCTTCAAGAAATGGGAATTCCAGACCACCTGACCTGCCTCTTGAGAAACCTATATACAGGCCAGGAAGCAACAGTTAGAACTGGAAGGAGTACGTCAAGGCTGTATAGTGTCACCCTGCTTACTTAACTTATATGCAGAGTAAATCATGAGAAATGCTGGGCTAGAAGAAGCACAAGCTGGAATCAAGATTGCCGGGAGAAATATCAATAACCTCAGATATGCAGATGACACCACCCTTATGGCAGAAAGTGAAGAAGAACTAAAAAGCCTCTTAATGAAAGTGAAAGAGGAGAGTGAAAAAGTTGGCTTAAAGCTCAACATTCAGAAAACAAAGATCATGGCATCCAGTCCCATCACTTCATGGCAAATAGATGGGGAAACAGTGGAAACAGTGTCACACTTTATTTTGGGGGGATCTAAAATCACTGCAGATGGTGATTGCAGCCATGAAATTAAAAGATGCTTATTTCTTGGCAGAAAAGTTATGACCAACCTACATAGCATATTGAAAAGCAGAGATATTACATTGCCTACAAAGGTCTGTCTAGTCAAGGCTATGGGTTTTACAGTGGTCATGTATGGATGTGAGAGTTGGACTGTGAAGACAGCTGAACACCGAAGAATAGATGCTTTTGAACTGTGATGTTGGAGAAGACTCTTGAGAGTCCCTTGGACTGCAGGAGATCCAACCAGTCCATTCTGAAGGAGATCAGCCCTGGGTGTTCTTTGGAAGGAATGATGCTAAAGCTGAAACTCCAGTTCTTTGGCCACCTCATGTGAAGAGTTGACTCACTGAAAAAGACTCTGAGGCTGGGAGGGATTGGGGGCAGGAGAAGGGGACAACAGAAGGTGAGATGGCTGGATGGCATCACTGACTCGATGGACGTGAGTTTGAGTGAACTCCGGGAGTTGGTGATGGACAGGGTGGCCTGGCATGCTGCAATTCATGGGTCACAAAGAGTTGGACACGACTGAGCTACTGAACCGAACTGATACTCAACTTGATTTTATTTCAATAACCCTCTTTATAATGCACTTAATTGTCAACTTCTACTCATATATAAGTAAAAGACTCCTGAACTTATAATTATGTTTCAGAAAAATATAATAATGGATTTTTAATATGGCCTTTTGTAATTGTCACTTTGCTCAGACTACAAATTATCTACCTCAATATATTTTGTAACTTTCCATTTCTAAAAATGCAGGAATCTATAGCTATGTTATTTTCATAATTAATACTTTAAGTAATACTTCCCTGACACCAAATTTAGACAACTTGCATATATGAAAGACAAAAGAATTAGTATAGCAGAAAACAATAACTTTTTAAAAGAACAAGAAAATTTTTAAAGTTAACTGAATTCTAAACAGTAATTAATGCACATATACAATAAATGTACATTTGACAATGAAAATACAGCCAACACATTCTTAAAAGACTGATTTAAAATAGAAATAAAATTGAGCAGAATACAAATAAAAGATTAATTCAA
>SJYT01051430.1:29226-61033 GCA_006410635.1 Cephalophus harveyi | reverse complement strand
ACAAATAAAAGATTAAGCCAAATTAACAATATTTTGTAATTAATAATTTCAAATAAATTATGAAAAATTGTTATTTCCTATTGTATTTTGGTAACAATAACTAGCAGCTTATTTTTATCTTCATTTTTTTTTTGCCCTAAATGATCTTTACTTCAAATTTGATTATGTCAGAAACACTGTAATGTTCAATTGAGCCAATTCTTAGGTTATTTCCTTAATTTTTCTACTTTCTTCAAAATATCCTTTCAAAGTTATCTTTCATAATTTCTCTATCCTTTGCATTACAAAGAGACCTCTGTGGGGGCCCTACTTTTACAGCATGGAAATATGGTAATTAAGAGTTTTCTGCCCCTATTTTATCATGACTGTGTAACATGGAAAACAATAGGGTCTACTCTTCCTGTTTAGCGATTCCATTCATGCAACAAAGATGTTCAATGTACATGTCATAATATAATAACAGTCTAAATGGATTAAATTGCAGTGTATATTAAACACAGAATTCTCTCTGGCAGATGCATACAGATATTATGCAGTGCATCACTTAACACTCATATGCAGTTGCAATGCACATAGCAACACTTCAGGGGTTCCACAAAAACCCATTCCAAGAAACTAATAAGACTTCTCTGAAACACTGTTCTATAACAGAACATTTTTTAATTTTTTTAAATGTTTGTTTAAAAACAGTTTTAGAAATTAAAGCTGCCATATAAACGGTGAAGCATTTCCTAAATCAGTTTCATGCCATCTCTCTACTCTACCCACCCATCTACTTTTTATGTCATTCCTTTAAAAAAAAAAAAATTGATGAGAATCCAGAGAGGCAGAATAGTGCTACTTCAATTTAATTCAGAGTAGCAGTACTGAGTGTATGGGCCTTAAAGCTCTTAGGTGGCTACAGACATCTGCCAGTTATCAAGGCTTGTTTCTGTCATTTGCAGGGAGTGTCTGTGTTATACCATTCATATCTTTAATGGGAGTAAAATGCAGTTGATGGCTCACTAATGATTATGAATTGTTTTTCTTATCAAAACAGTGACCTACATAAGAGACCACTTAAAATATACAGTGATGGTTTGGGAACACAGACTCTAAACATTTCTTTGAAGTGAAGTCGCTCAGTCGTGTCCGACTCTTTGCGACCCCATGGACTGTAGCCTACCAGGCTCCTCCCTCCGTGGGATTCTCCAGGCAAGAGTACTGGAGTGGGTTGCCATTTCCTTCTCCAGGGGATCTTCCCGACCCAGAGATCGAACCCAGGTCTCCAGCATTCCAGGCAGATGCTTTAACCTCTGAGCCACCAGGAAAACATTTCTTTATTTGGGGGTAATTCCTTTATTTATTCATTTATTTAGTATAATGCAGGTTCATTTTTAATGGGAATTTCAGGAATGCATATTTATGAATAATCATCCTCTTAGTCAAATATACTTAATATAAAAGAGTTATGCATTGACTACACCCACTCACCCACTCTCAGTCCGTTTTTCTATTTGTGCATTCATTAAACTCTGGCAATTAACAGAAGTTTGAAAATATGATTTCTACTGTGCTATGAAAGCAAAAGAAAAAAACTTTTATTATAGATAATTATAATATGTTTGCATTTATTGAAACATTTTGGTGGCTAAAGTATTTGAATATATGAGGCATAATGGGTTAACTTGGTAGAATATTCACCACCAAAAGTGAAGTTCTTAGGAACTCCCTACTTTCTTCAGTCAACAAGCTTACGACAGAACATTTATGTTCCTTTTTTAAATTTTAATATTTGGTCTTGAAATGACCATATCTAAAACTGACACATCATCATAACAAAAACTTAGATTTTAAACAGCTGACATACTGCCACGTGTAAGCTAATATGGAAAACATTAGAATTTAGTTTCTCTGATTTTCTAACCTATTAAGGGAAAAAGACAAAGAGAAAGGCTCTGATACGAAGTAAATGTTCAAGTACAAATTGATGATAGGCATACTCTTTTTGGTGTAGGACAGTCTGCGATCGAAATTGAATGAAATAAAAATGCAACATGCTTTAAAGTGATTCGTACAAAAGGCAGCATGTAACATCTGAATGTATATGTTTACAAGCATATTTTGCAAGAAGCACTAAATATAGATTACGATTGTGCGTATTAATAAGAGTTTGAGTAGTATATTCCATTTACCCATAGTGAAATACAAAATATGTATCAGTGAAAGTTTCTATGGTGAAGGTAGACAGGGGGAATCACTTATAATTTATGTTCTCTTCACATGAAGCTGTCCTATTCTTTCGACTTACATTTGTAATTTGTTCTCATCCTCTGCTACCTGATAAATTAATCCTCCTTTTTGATGGCTTTTCATAGGTTTCATTAAGTACTGGCCAGTTTTCATACTTCAAAGACTTGGCACAAAAACAATGGAAATCTACTTATAATCATGAATAATCATTGCTGAAAATATATTTCTATTTTTAATCACAAGTATTCTATATTTCAAGAAAAGACCATCTCTTTGTAAGACAAAAATCTGTACTCCTGACTCCACAATCTTTTTATTGGCTCTAGAGAAAGTGTGACATTACTTCCAAGTGATGAGTGTTGTCTTTTTCAAACAACCTTCAAATTTTGCTAGAGGTAGATCTTATTTGGAAAGTAAAGTACTCTTTAAGGTGTGAGTCTAAGAACAGTTACTAAAGGATAAGCATAGAAACATTTTATAGACTTACTCAGCTTGAATACAAAACTTTTGGGACTCCTAACAGTTCAGTACAGTACAGTTGTTTGGTCGTGTCTGACTTCTTGCAACCCCATGAACCGCAGCACACCAGGCCTCCCTGTGCATCACCAAGTCCTGGAATCCACCAAAACCCATTTTCATTGAGTCAGTGATGCCATCCAACCATCTTATTCTCTGTCATCCCCTTCTCCTCCTGCCGGCAACCTTTCCCAGCATCAGGGTCTTTTCAAATGAGTCAGCTCTTCACATCAGGTTGCCAAAGTATTGAAGTTTCAGCTTCAGCATCAGTCCTTCCAATGAATATTCAGGACTGATTTCCTTTAGGATAGACTGATTGGATCTCCTTGCAGTTCAAGGGACTCCCAAGAATCTTCTCCAACACCACAGTTCAAAAGCATCAATTCTTCGGTGCTCAGCTTTCTTTATAGTCCAACTCTCACATGCATACATGACCACTGGAAAAACCATAGCCTTTACTAGACAGACCTTTGTTGACAAAGTAATGTCTCTGCTTTTTAATATGCAGTCTAGTTTGGTCTTAACTTTCCTTCCAAGGAGTAAGTCTCTTTTAATTTCATTGCTGCAATCACCATCTACAGTGACTTTGGAGCCCAGAAAAATAAAGTCAGCCACTGTTTCCACTGTTTCCCCATCTATTTGCCTTGAAGTGATGGGGCCGGATGCCATAATCTTAGTTTCCAAACACAATTATAACTACCAAAATATTGTGCTAGATTTAATAATCCCCATATATGATGGCTCAGACAGTAAAGAATCTGCCTACAATGCAGGAGACCCAAGTTCAATCCCTGGGTTGAGAAATCCACTGGAGAAAGGAATGGCAACTACTCCAATATTATTGCTGGGAGAATACCCTGGACAGAGGGACCTAGCAGGCTACAGTCCATGGGATCACAAAGGGGTAGGCACGACTGAGTGACTAAAACAAATATGGAAAATTCTGTCTTGTGTTATGAAAAATTAGATTTAATCATGATATATCATAAGATATCAAGTAATTATATATTTATATATGATTATATTCTTTGCAGCAGAAGATTGAGAAGCTCTATACAGTCAGCAAAAACAAGACCAGGAGCTGACTGTAGCTCAGATCATGAACTCTTTATTGCCAAATTCAGGCTGAAATTGAAGAAAGTAGGGAAAACCACTAGAACATTCAAGTATGATCTAAATAAAATCCTTTATGATTATACAGTGAAAGTGAGGAATAGATTTAAGGGACTACATCTAATAGATAGAGTGCCTGATAAACTATGGACGGAGGTTCGGAACACTGTACAGGAGACAGAGATCAAGACCATCCCCGTGGAAAAGAAATGCAAAAAAGCAAAATGGCTGTCTGGGGAGGCCTTACAAATAGCTGTGAAATTGCAATGAAAATCAAAATATTTGCTAGTAAAATTTATTTGAAAAAAAATTTTGAACAAGAATTCAAAAGTTAATTTTTCCTTTTCCCTGCTTTAGATCTACTAGCAGTAGATATCATTGCTTTGAATATGATCCATGAAATAAACAACACTCATGAAATTTAGTAAAAATGTTAACTTTCTTAAAATTGTAAGTAACCAATAAAGCCATTGTTTATTATATTTTTGTATTTAATTTGGATAGATACATCTATTTTCTTAGTTTATAACCCAGAATAACTTAGCTTCAAATCTGCCTTTACCACTGCATCCGTGATGAAAAAGTGTCTAATTTTTAAAAAATTATTACTGAGCATACTGAAGTGGAGGCTTAATTTTTCATAGAATCTCCCTCAATTATATTTGTAACTATATATGCACTAATTATAAAATAAAGTAATGAGGTTAGAAAAGCACTTTGTCTTTTAAAAAGAGACTGGAACTAACATACTTTCTTTCCATCCCTGGGAGAGAATACTAATTTATATACTGAAAAACAAAGCTGTCAAATTCAAATTATGTAATGGTATACTATTAATGATCACATTGGTTAAATTTAGGACTATGGGGAAAAAAAAAAACTCACGATCTCAAATTTTCCATTAATTTGTGAACCAGAAATAGTCCTATTCAGATAAAGAGGACTTTTAATAACATAAACTACTTATACTGCATTTTTCTATGGTATAAAAATGTATTGATTTACATCTAGTAATTTATTCTTCTATTTATATTATATACTCCTGTGGTACTGGCAAAAAGAATAGCTCCCAGATTTTTTACAAGTTTTTAGTGACTATGCAACAAATGCCAAAAAGTTTTTGACAGCTCCATTGTCATTTATTAAGCTGGCAATTTTCAAAATTCATTAGTATGGAGACTAGTAATCTTTGCTTTAACTTTTTATAAAATAATTTTTAAAAAGGATATTATCGTAAATAGCTCTTGAGCATGAAATCTCTCATTCATATGATAGTCAATCAAATTAAACATGAAGCAAATATAGTAAACAATAGTAATATGTGGTGGTGGTGGTTGTTTACTCGCTAAGTCATGTCCGATTTTTGCAACCCCATGGACTGTAGCTGGACAGGCTCCCCTGTCCATCAAATTCTCCAGGCAAGAATACTGGAGTGGGTTGCCATTTCTTTCTCCAGATATATATATAGTAAGTAGTATAAATATAGTAGCTAGTAGTGAAGATCTACAAAATCTTCCAACACCAAAAAAAAAAAAGTTGTCCTTTTCTTCATAGAGGACTGGAATGCAAAAATAGGAAGTCAAGAGACATCTGGAGAAACAGGCAAGCATGACCTTGGAGTACAAAGTGAAGCAAGGCAAAGGCTAGCAAAGTTTTGCAAGAGAACACACTGGTCATAGCAAACATCCTCTTCCAACAACACAAGAGGAGACTCTACACATGGACATCACCAGATGGTCAATACCAAAATCAGGCTGATTATATTCTTTCCAGCCAAAGATGGAGAAGCTCTATAGAGTCAGCAAAAACAAGACCAGGAGCTTACTGTGGCTCAGATGATGAACTCCTTATTGAAAAATTCAGACTTAAATTGAAGAATATAGGAAAAACAACTAGGCCATTCAAGTATGACCTAAATCAAATTCCTTATGATTATACAGTGGTAGAAGTGACAAATATATTCAAGGAATTAGATCTGATAGACACAGTGCCTGAACAACTATGGACACGGGTTCATAACATTGTATAGAAGGCAGTGATCAAAACCATCTCCAACCAAAAAGAAATACAAAAAGGCAAAATAATTGTCTGAGTTGTCTCTTAACAAATAGCAGAGAAAAAAAGGGAAAGGCAAAAAGAAAGGAAAAGGAAAAGTGAAGTCACTCAGTCACGTCTGACTCTTTGAGACCCCATGGACTCTAGTCCACCAGGCTCCTTCATCCATAGGATTTTCCAGGCAACAGTACTGGAGTGGCTTGCCATTTCCTTCTCCAGGGATCTTCCTGATCCAGTGATCAAACCCAGGTCTCCCTCATTGCAGGCAGAAGTCTTACCGTCTGAGCCACCAGGGAAGCCCCAGAAAAGGAAAGATATACCCATCTGAATACAGAGTTCCAGAGAATAGCAAGATGAGATAAGAAAGGCTTTTTAAGTGAACCATGCAAAGAAACAGAGAGGAAAAAATAGAATGGGAAAAACTAGAGCTCTCTTAAAGAAAATTAAAGATACCAAGAGAACATTTCATGGAAAGATGGGCTCAATAAAGGACTGAAACTGTATGGTTATAGCAGAAGATACTAAGAAGAGGTGGTAAGAATACAAAGAAGAACCATACAAAAATATTTTAATGATCCAGGAAACCACAATGATCAACCTAGACATCATATTAAATATGCTACATATGACCAACCTAGACAACATATTAAAACTCAGAGATATTACTTTGCCAACAAACGTCTGTTTAGCCAAAGCTACGGTTTTTCCAGTAGTCATGTATGGATGTGAGAGTTGGACTATAAAGAAAGCTGAGTGCCAAAAAATTCATGTTTTTGAATTGTAGTGTTGCAGAAGACTCTTGAGAGTCCCTTGGAGTGCATGGAGATCAAACCAGTCTACCCTAAAGGAAATCAGTCCTGAATATTCATTGGAAGGACTGACGCTGAAGCTGAAACTCCAAGACTTTGGCCATCTGATGTGAAGAATTGACTCATTAGGAAAATTCTGATGCTGGGAAAGATTGAAAGCAGGAGAAGGGGATGACAGAGGATGAGATGGTTGGATGGTATCACTGAGTCAATGGACATGAGTTTGAGTAAGCTCCGGGAGTTGGTGGTGGACAGGGAAGCCTGACGTGCTGCAGTCCATGGGGTCGCAAAGAGTCAGACATGACTGAGGGACTGAACTGAACCAAAACACAATGGTGTTATCACTTATCTAGAGCCAGACATCCTGGAGTGAGAAGTCAAGTGGGCCTTAGGAGGCATCACTACGAACAAAGCTAGTAAATTCCAGCTGAGCTAATACAAATGCTAAAAGATGATGCTGTGAAAGTGCTGTACTCAATATGCCAGCAAAACTGGAAACCTCAGCAGTGGCCACAGGACTGGAAAAGTTCAGTTTGATTCCAATACCAAATAAGGGCAAAGCCACAGAATGCTCAAACTACTGCACAATTGCACTCATTTCACACGCTAATAAAGTAATGCTCAAAATTCTCCAAGCCAGGCTTCAGCAGTATGTGAACCTTGAACTTCCAGATGTTCAAGCTGGTTTTAGAAAAGGCAGAGGAACCAGAAATCAAACTGTCAACATCCACTGGATCATGGAAAAAGCAAGAGAATTCCAGAAAAAACATCTGTTTCTGCTTTATTGACTATGCCAAAGCCTTTGACTGTGTGGATCACAAGAAACTGTGGAAAATTCTGAAAGAGATGGGAATACCGGACCACCTGACCTGCCTCTTGAGAAACCAATATGCAGGTCAGGAAACAACAGTTAGAACTGGACCTGGAACAACAGACTGGTTCCAAATAAGGAAAGGAGTACGTCAAGGCTATATATTGTCACCCTGCCTATGTAACTTATATGCAGAGTACATCATGAGAAATGCTGGGCTGGAAGAAGCACAAGCTGGAATCAGGATTGCCAGGAGAAATATCAATAACCTCAGATATGCAGATGACACCACCCTTATAGCAGAAAGTGAAGAACTAAAAGGCCTCTTGATGAAAGTGAAAGAGGAGAGTGAAAATGTTGGCTTAAAGCTCAACATTCAGAAAACTAAAATTATGGCATCTGGTCCCATCACTTCATGGAAAATAGATGGGGAAACAGTGGAAACCCTGTCAGACTTTATTTTGGGGGGCTCCAAAATCACTGCAGATTGTGATTGCAGCCATGAAATTAAAAGACGCTTACTCAGGATTCTCAGGTTCAACTCCTGGGTCAGGAAGATCCCCTGGATCAGGACGTGGTGATCCACTCTAGCATTCTTGTCTGGAGAATTCCATGGTCAGAGGAGCCTGGTGGGCTACAGTCCATGGGATCACAGAGTCAGATATGCCTGAGTGACTAACACTTCCACTTCATTCTTTGGGCTTCGCTGGTGGCTGAGAGGTTAAAGCGTCTGCCTGCTATGTGGGAGACCCTGGTTCGATCCCTGGATTGGGAAGATCCCCTGGAGAAGGAAATGGCAACCCACTCCAGTATTCTTGCCTGGAGAATCCCATGGACGGAGGAGCCTAGTAGGCTACAATCCATGGGGTCACAAAGAGTCGGACACGACTGAGCAACTTCACTTTCACTTTCTTTCACTTTACTCCTTGGAAGGAAAGTTATGACCAACCTAGATAGCATATTAAAGAACAGGACATTACTTTTCCAACAAAGGTCCGTCTAGTCAAGGCTATGGGTTTTCCAGTGGTCATGTATGGATGTGAGAGTTGGACTGGGAAGAAAGCTGAGTGCCGAAGAATTGATGCTTTCGAACTACAGTGTTGGAGAAGACTGTTGAGAGTCCCTTGGACTGCAAGGAGATCCAACCAGTCCATTCTGAAGGAGATCAGTCCTAAGTGTTCTTTGGAGGGAATGATGATAAAGCTGAAACTCCAATACTTTGGCCATCTCATGCGAAGTGCTGACTCATTGGAAAAGATCATGATGCTGGGAAGGATTGGGGGCAGAAGGAGAAGGGGACGACAGAGGATGTGATGGCTGGATGGCATCACCAACTCGATGGACATGAGTTTGAGTGATCTCCCGGAGTTGGTGATGGACAGGGAGGCTTGGCGTGCTGCAATTCATGGGGTTGCAAAGAGTTGGACACAACTAAGCAACTGAATTGAACTGAACTGAATTATACATTATATTTGTACCACAATAATGTTTTAAATACCAACTAAATACTAAATAGGAAATATTTTTATTCATTGCTAACACTAAATCTTGGAGAAGGAAATGGCAACTCACTCAGTATTCTTGCCTGGAGAATTTCTTAGAGGAGCCTAGTGGGCCACAGTCCATAGGGTTGCAAAGAATCAGACGTGACTGAAGTAACTTAGCATAACACTAAATATGCCTATTTTTATTTAATATCTAATCATCATGCTTCAATATTGTGTTTTATTCCACCTCAAGGAAAAGAGCAACAGAAGATCTGGAATGACTGTCATTCAATTTACAGAGGAATAATTATTTCAGCAAAGTACCTGTCTTAAAAAGCAGAAATAACATATCAATAGGAATTATATCCTAAAATATATTCATTTGTTAAATAAATTACTATTTCTTACAAGTAATGAAAGAAAATAAATCTATCCTTTGAATTTTTTTAATCTTATAAATATTATATTACATTTAAGATCACAAGAAGGGTTTCTTTAGTGACCATCAGCTTTAATTTACTATGTTAGTCATTGAGATTGCTTATATACATGGAGTATGACAAGCATGTGTGTGTAAGAAAGTAGAAATAAAGAAAAGTAAAATAGTGTGTCCTTCACTCTCACTTATTATTTGTGTAATAATAATTACCACAACAATCCTGTAAGGTGGATTTGAAAATATTTCGAAACTTTGAAAATACTCAAATACATTCATACTCTTAAAGCTCCAAATTAAAAGAAAAATTAGAAACACAGTAAAATAATTGTTACAGTAGGTTTTTATTCCAAAAGAAAGAGAGAGCAGTCTAAATGTCTGTCTCTTATACACATCTAGATGTGTATAAGAGACAGTGGGAATATAGTACACACACAAAAGAAAAAAAAAAAGCACCTAAAATAATTCCCTTATTGGAATATACAAGTAAATGTTTTTAAATGTCTTTATATTTAATATACATAGAAATTTTATCATTTGAAATTGACATAGTCATGTGGAAGTTAATTTAGTATACATTGTCTAATA
Source organism: Cephalophus harveyi (assembly GCA_006410635.1). Lineage (NCBI taxonomy): Eukaryota > Metazoa > Chordata > Mammalia > Artiodactyla > Bovidae > Cephalophus > Cephalophus harveyi. The sequence continues at coordinate 50,986 of SJYT01051430.1, read as the reverse complement.
CAAAAATTTCCAGTCCTCGTTTGGCACATCTTCATCTTCTAGTCCTAGTGGGGTTTAATTTTAAAAGTTTAATTTTTTTAATTAAAAATTTAAGCGTAGAGTTTAATCAAACATTTGGCAAAATGTCAAAATTTTCCATGCTGTAGAAGGTTCCCTGTCTAACTAACCAAAATATATACAGCTCCAAATTTCCAAGTCATCAACAGAGTATTTACTAAATGAGTCTCTGTGTGTGTGTGTGTGTGTATGAGAAATTTCCATTCAGTCTGGGATAGGCCTACAAGTATACACTACAGACCAGAAAACAAGCCAGACCATTTAGGAAGACTGCAGCTTAAATGTTCCATGAATTCTGCTTCTTCTCTACTCCCAAGATATGCTTCATTCCCTAACAGAGGACGGTTTAAGACTGAACCTCCACCAATATCCTTAATTTCAAACTACATCAGCATCAGTGCCTTAGGCAACTTATATAGTTTTAAGATCCAGAAAACTTTAAAGTCAGAAGTATCAACCAATTTTTCCGATCTCATTGCAGCACTAAAGAATCATGGGGTTACTGCAATTCAAGAGGCAGCATCTAGCTTTATGAATCCAGGCATATAGTCTTAGGTTTGCTATGTTTGGCGGTAGCAGCCCTGGGCTATATCCCTCCAGTCTACCCTCATACACATAGACATATGAATGTTCTTTTGATCCCACTTTCCCAAGCCTTGAAATAAACTAATATCTTAGATCTCTTTTTCAGAATAACCCATATCAATTATTTAAGTTTCACTGCTCTAAGATAACAAAGGCCATTGTTTAAGGATGAAGATCAGCTAAAGAACAAACAGCTTAACACCTTCTCAGGTGAAACACATAGCTAACGATGAGTATTCCATAAGATACTTTCATAGTATTCCTAGGCAGCATTTAAATGTCTATGATCCCCTGGAGAAGGAAATGGCAACCTGCTCCAGTATTCTTGCCTGGGAAATCTCACGGACAGAGACTGGGAGGCTACAGTACATGGGGCTGCAAAAGAGTCAGACATGACTTAGTGACTGAGTATGTATACACTTATGTGTATTTTAAACCATTGTATGAATTTTACTTTCAATATGTTACTATGCCATAATTTCTTCAGTTAAAACTAATACAAAGAAAGTTCATAAAATTCAGTTATTTTATCATATTTTAATAATAACTGGAATTTATGATCCATATTTATTTAGGAAAAGGGAGTAGGAATGAAAGAAAGAAGCAGTGATAGAATGTCATGACTTCTGAAAAGACTGTGATATGACCAGAAATAAGGAAGACCACAACCTTCATCGATTTCATTCTCCTGTCCCCTTTCCCTTCCTCTCTCCCACCTCTTTTCCTTCCCCCTTTTCTTCACTTTCCTTCTTTTTTCCCTCCCTTACTCTTCAAGGGAAATTTTCTTTCTAAAACCATTTCTTCATGAGAGAAAGTGATAAGGGAGGAGCAGAAAGAAACAGAAAGATTTACTGGAGTAGTGGAAGGGGAAAAATATGAGTAGGAACTTTATCTTAAAATAACTAAAAATAATCCCTTAGTGATTAAAATGCACAGTGTGGCCCACTTGCAAGTAATATGTTCCACTTAGCAAGTAAATGCAAAGTATGGCTCACTGACAAGTAAAGCAATTCAAGAATTTTATATTGCCTAAATGCTCTAAATCAATAGGTTTAAAGTAGATTTAATACAACTTGAATAATACTATTATAGTATTATTTTGAAGATTTCTCATGCAACTGACAGGAGATGGTGAATGAAACTGTCAATACATCAATTCCTTTACTTTTTCTTATTAAGCACCAAGGCTTAAACAGGACTGAAAAATGAATAACTTCAAGGGATGTAAAGAGAGGTATGTGTCTCAAAAAGCATTTTTACTATTTGTTTCCAATCTTTACTTCCCTGTTTTAAACTGTAGCACTTACAAGAACTCACTTTTCAACTTAGTTGATTTTTGAGGTCTTAAGTATATTTTGTTTTTCACTACAAATATGTATTTTAGTCACAAGGAGTTTGTATTAGTGTTTTATTTTAGTTCTTTTTTGCTTTAGTTTTTCTTTTTTTTTTGACCCATTTCTAAGACTTTAAAGAAAATAAGCTTTTAAGGAGTGAACGAAGTAAATAATTATTCAATAAAGATAAATATGAAACTTAGTTCTGTACCTTGCAGTATGCTTTCTGTTTGATTTTACTGACTGGGTGATGAATTTCTCATGCTTCTCTTTAAACCTAATCTCTAAATAATGATATTGCATCTAGGCGCAAACCAAGAGTACAAAGAATTTCTTTTGTCTTCAGAAGATTTTTCTCCCAAAACCATTCTGAAATTAATTTTCAAGTACATACTTATGGATATAATAATTTTATTATTTATGATAATGTCATCACACTTACTTTATGTCACTCAACCTCAACAGAAGACATTCTAGAGGTAAACATATGGACTAGAAAAAGAATTAAATCTTGATATTTTAATTTAAATCCTAACCACATCTAATAGCTTCCAAGCATGAGACATCCCTTTATTTCATATATTATTGGGATGTTTCATGCTTGGAAGCTATTAGATGTGGTTAGGATTTAAATTTTAAAAATTCAGACAGTCCAAAAGCCATGCTTATCAACGTTTATCACTTTAGTAACAATGAAAGGTGACAGAAATCAATAAACATAACTTCTGTGACTTATACTAGTTAAAAAGCTTATGTAACTATTGTGGCTATTAATCTATTTCTCTGGCAGAGTTTCTCTCAGCTTATATACATGGAGTATGACAAGCATGTGTGTGTAAGAAAGTAGAAATAAAGAAAAGTAAAATAGTGTGTCCTTCACTCTCACTTATTATTTGTGTAATAATAATTACCACAACAATCCTGTAAGGTGGATTTGAAAATATTTCGAAACTTTGAAAATACTCAAATACATTCATACTCTTAAAGCTCCAAATTAAAAGAAAAATTAGAAACACAGTAAAATAATTGTTACAGTAGGTTTTTATTCCAAAAGAAAGAGAGAGCAGTCTAAATGTCTAAAATATATGCATATTTTGGAATATTATCCAGCCATTAAAAATCATTTTCTCAGAAAGTACTGAACACCATGGCAAAACGCTCCAGTAAAGCTCCAGAGATACTGTTTCTGTGAAAGTCCATCCCAATTGACATTTCCTATAAATCCCCTTAAACTTCAGATGAATTCTGTAGCATCCCACCTTCAGTTCAAGATTAGAGTTAGGGAAATTCTAACACTTAAAATCCCTGGTTTTATGGAACAGTGTTTCACATTTAGGGACAAGGCAAAGAGCCTGGTACATGGGCATAATCTTGATAAACACTGTTTCTAAAAAAGAAAATCTAAATTGTGAAAAGACCATCATTAGTCATAGAAAAGGATAAATCCAGGAAAACAATATAAAGAACTGAGAACTTTTAGGAGACAGCAATCAACATAAAGCACATACAAGCTAGAACAAGTAAGCAGATCAGAGAGAGAAGCTGAACACAAATCACAAGATGAATTATTTCCCAGCGAAACTGAGCAGGCCATATTTTACAGCATCGCTACTGCTTCATACCTTGGATGGTCAGAAATCTAAATGTTTGAACTACTACCAAGCTGAGTAGCCATCCAAAGAAGCTGGTGGGGTAGGGGTGAGAGGCTGCCAAACCCCACTCCTCAACAACGTTATGACAGAGAAATCGTCTAGTCTCTCCACCTACTACTTCCACCAACTCAACATGGAGATGTTAGTTCTTCTGTATATTCTACTAAACTGTGAAATTATCAATTTGAAAGTCTATTTAGGGTCTCAAAGTTTCCCCCATAAAAGTCTCTGCAAAAGGATTAAAGCATTATATTTAATATTCTAATGGTCTATTTCCTCACATAAATTACACCACTTCTCCTTCCCCTCACCCTATAAAAGAAAAGGATCTAGTCTATAAGCAGACATAGTTCTAAATATATGACCCTATTAAAAACTCAATAGCAATCTCATTGCCAGTATCTTAAAATAATGAAAACTCTATTAGAAGTAACTTTACAAAATTAATCAAGGGCTTGCCATTTTCCAATTGTGGTCTAAACTTTTTCTAGCAATAGCCCCATGGCAGAGCTCTCCATCCATGTGGTAAAAAATGGCAAAGTAGAACAATAAGACAAGTATAAACTATGTGGTACATAGAGTGTGTCATTATCATTCACCTGAAGAAGCTATCTGTATAGTTATTCATCCAATATTAACTGTCATCCATAAACTATTCATATAACTGAATTTAAAAAATAAAACTAAGGAACTAAAATGTCCTGTTACTCACCACATACTTTGACATATTTTCTTTATTTTTTACTAAAAATTGTCACTTACTCGATAACTCTATTCACTTGGGAGATCTCTCACCCTAGATACACACGAAACATTCATGAAGTTAGGACAGGCAGGCATTTGGAGTAACACCGCTGGGAGTTTAGGTCTTGACTTCATACTTGATGCAAATGTTCAGTCCCTTGCCACTTCCCTCCCAGTCTATCAGTTTGAATGACATTCTCTTTCCACACCGAAAGAGATAAATTTTACATGCCACAGAAATATGAAAATAAATCTTATTTTTCTTGACCACATATAAATCTTTCTAACACTGTTGCTAATAGAATGTTTGCATGTCTATTTTATTTCTAATCAAGGAAACATTTGCTAAAAATCATATCTGAAGGTAAGGCTAATTTTTAATTATTGTTATTTTACTGGCTGATCACAGACTTCAGTTTAACTTGTTAATCATCATAATTTTAATATATTTACTTAAGAGTAAAATTTTATTAACTGAATATATATTGTATCTCAAAATTTGTGAGAATTATTATTTTAAAATACCATTTTAATCTACTGTACCTCAGTATTTGCAAGGTATCTTCTTTAATACTTTTAGCTATGTTCATGTATGAAATTATTAGGCAGTTCACTCCAAAGACTTTTATAAATCAGTGACAATGACATCATTTTATTATATTAAAAAGTCTGCTATATCATGTATATATGACTGTAGCACATTAAGTTACTACGCATCTTGAAGCTCATAAGAGAGTGGTGTTTAGAGACTACAGCAGGAAAAGTCTTTCCACAGTCAGTTAATTTACTATAACGTAAGCCCAATTTATTTATCATTCCTTTGCCTGAAAGTTTTAAGCAAATTCTGAATGTATACTATTATTTGTATTTTAATTTGAAATAGAATAGATTGTTTTAAAAAGTAGACTGTTTTAGACAAAAACATTACATTATAAATGAAGAAATACAACTACCTAGACTCTAAAATGTCAGTAGAAATCCAGCCACAATTTCTTTATTAAAGAAAAAAGGTCAAAGGGAAAATACGTACTTCAGGGTCAAAACTGAAGTGTACCTGTAAAAAAATCCCTTCACATCTCTCACACCAGAGTGAAATGGTTATGTTGGTATGTTACCAGTTATACTGGAAATAACTTCCATGAATTTGGGTACGTTTTGTTCTTTGTTCATCTTATATCTCCTGTAGTGGAATATCTAGTACTTAATTACGCCCAATCAATATTCATTGGATAATTAAATGTATACTAATTATGCTGCTGCTGCTGCTGCTGCTAAGTCACTTCAGTCATGTCCGATTCTGTGCGACCCCACAGACGGCAGCCCACCAGGCTCCCCTATCCCTGGGATTCTCCAGGCAACAACACTGGAGTGGGTTGCCATTTCCTTCTCCAATGCATGAAAGTAAAAAGTGAAAGTGAAGTCGCTCAGTCGTGTCCGACTCTTTGCGACCCCATGGACTGCAGCCTACCAGGCTCCTCCGTCCATGGGATTTGCCAGGCAAGAGTACTGGAGTGAGTTGCCACTGCCTTCTCCGATGCTAATTATAAATAAGTTTAATTACACAAAATGGGTTACTTCTTGAGATATCTCTGTATAACAGTGTACCTATATGTATATCTAATTTCTAACTCTCTAACACTATCTTTAATCTAATCTCCACACCCATCCTAAATGTTTAACTCTTTGGGGATTATTTATGATTTTCTCCAACAAAAATCTTCCTAAAATAACTCCACTCCAACCCCCAGTTGTTGTTGTTGTTGTTTGATAATATATACATAACTCATATAACAAGCAGACTTGTTACTTCCAAACTTTTACACTCAGAAAAATGATAACTGTGGTTTTCTCCTCTTCCCTTTCTCCCATGGAAAGGTCAGTAACAAACATCACTGGTGGAGGAGGAGACTGAAAAACCAGAAACTCAGTGTTCAGACTCTCTGCCATCATCAGGGGAAGGAGCTGGGGACAGTGGCAGTTCACCTGGGCAGTCCCAGTAAGTAGAATGAAATGGAGACTCAGCTCAGATGACTGCCTCATCCACATATGCCCTGGATGATCTGAGCCACTAATATCCGTTCAGTGCAGAATGTTGATATCAATTAACACAGTGCAAACTTGAAAAGGCTTCCACTTGTTAAAAAAAAACTGTATGTAAATTATAGTTTTATTTAGATTTTATTTTTATTTTATTTTATTTTTCATTTGCAATGAAAAATATGTATGTTTTTTGAATGTTTTTATAAAAAAGGGAACAATACAGATACATCAGAAAACCAGGTCTTTGAAGTTTACCAAAAAATACATGGCCTACAGTTAGTATTAAAACTTAGACAACAATTTGGCAACAAGCTAAAGAAAATATGAAAGACAAACTACATAAAGTGCCCTTAATGTTGGCTTTTACTCATTCTAGCATTATTCCTGAAACTATAATTATAGCTTTCTTATGTAAAGAATTCCATATTGGTTTGAAATACTAAAGCTTACTATTAACACCAGTAAGAGCATATTTTTGTATATAATCAAACACTATATTAATGTGATCCTCAATGAGACCTTAAACTAGAAAACACAGCTGAATGTGGGAAGCAATTACTTTATTTGGTGTCTTGAAATGTGATAGAAACTGCTATATAAAACTGCTAAGATAGAAACTGCTATATAAAACATACTTTTATAGCTAGCAGGTATGTAACTGCAAAAATTTTTTTTTCAAAGATCATTAAAAAATTCTTATGGGAATTCCTTTTTTTTTTAACTAAAAAATAGCTAAATAGTCAGTTTAGCAGGAGGGTGTGGAATTTCTACTGTTTCATCTCCTTAGTTATCTCCTCAGTGTTTTTCTTCCCAGGTATTTGGTAGCTCAGTAGGTAAAGAATCCACCTGCAATGCAGAGGAGCCAGGTTCGATCCCTGGGTTGGGAAGATCCCTTGGAGAAGGAAATGGCAACCCATTACAGTATTTTACCTGAAAAGTCCCATTGACAGAGGAGCCTGACAGGCTACAGTCCACGGGGACACAAAAGTTGGATACGATTTAGTAAGTAAACCATTACCACTCATTGACTGAATAACTAGAAGACATAAAAGTATTTTCATGTAGAACTGTACATAATGGGGTGAAGGATGCATGTATAGAGCCATTTCACACAGCCATTTTAGGGTTGTGGCAGTGCAGCCTAAGTTTCAAAAAGAATCTCCTGGAGAAGGGAATGGCTACCCACTGCAGTATTCTTGCCTAAAGAACCATGGACAGAGGAGCTTTGTGGGCTACAGACCATGGGATAGCAAAGAGTTGAACACAACTAAGCACCTAACACTTTCACACTTTCACTTTATATATACAAATAAAAAGCTAAAAATAAAATTATTAGCTTATACTTGCTAGTAATATACATATAACCTCAAATAACTTCACAGTCAATACAAACAAAAATACAGAACCAATAAAACTCAAATTCACAATACTATTAATATGACAGATTATGATATTTAGCTTAGACAAATTAGGATATATTTTAATTACAAATAAAATACTAAGTTTGACTCCACTCTCTATCATTACACAGGGAACTTTCAAGTTCAACACAGTGATGAATCAATCCTTTCAAAATTATTCTATATTTAAAATGCTATGAAACTTCTGCTGATACAATGAAATTATTTTCATTTGGATTTTGCTTTTTCATGCAACAAATTACCTTTACTCCAAATAACTATTATTTATGCTCAGATGCTCAGTTGTGTCCAACTCTTTGTGACTCCATGGACTGCAGCCCAACAGGTTCCTCTGCCCATAGGATTCTCTCTGCAAAAATACTGGAACGGGTTGCCATTTCCACCTCCAGGGAGTCTTCCCAAACCAGGGATCGAACCTGTGTCTCTTATGTATTCTGCATTTTGGTAGGCAGATTCTTGACCACTAGTGCTACCTGGGAAGCCCCAATTAATATTTAACTAAATTAAATCTGCATAAAAGTTTACTTGGAAAAAAGTGCCTAAGTAGACCTAGAGAACATGCATGTTTTACCAGTACTCAGATTTAGAACATACTCATATAACTTTTTGCTGTAGTCTGAATGTTTGCGTCCCCTCCCCTAATTCATATGCTGGAATCCTAACTATCATAAATGATAGTATTTGTAGGTGGGGCCTTTGGGAGGTGTTTAAATCATGAGAGTAGAGTCGTCATTAACGGGATAGTGTACCTGCATGCTAAGTTTCTTCAGTTCAGTTCAGTTCAGTGGCTCAGTCCTGTCCGACTCTTTGCAACTCCATGAATCGCAGCACACCAGGCCTCCCTGTCCATCACCAATTCCCGGAGTTCACCCAAACTCACGTCCATCGCGTTGGTGATGCCATCCAGCCGTCTCATCCTCTGTCGTCCCCTTCTCCTCCTGCCCCCAATCCCTCCCAGCATCAGGGTCTTTTCCAATGAGTCAACTCTTCGCAGGTGGCCAAAGTATTGGAGTTTCAGCTTTAGCATCAGTCCTTCCAATGAACACCCAGAACTGATCTCCTTTAGGATGGACTGGTTGGATCTCCTTGCAGTCCAAGGGACTCTCAGTCATGTCCAATTCTTTGCGACTCCATGGACTGTAGTCTGCCGGGCTCCTCTGTCCGTGGGATTCTCCAAGCAAGAGTACTGGAGTGGGTTGCCATGCCCTCCTCCAGTAGGTCCTCCCAGCCCAGGGATTGAACTCACATCTCTTTAAGTCTCCTGCACTGGCAGACAGGTTCTTTACCACTAACACTACTTGGGAAGCCCCCATTAATGGCATTAATGCCTTATTAAAAGGAGGCTTCTGAGGAATCTCTGGTCCTTTGCATCACATGAGAAAAAAGGGACAAATCACAGTCTACATCTGGAAGAGGGCTTTCATCACACACTAAGCCTCCCACCATCGTCATCCTGGACTTCTCTGCCTCCAGAACTGTGAGAAATAAATGTCTGCTGTTTATAAAGCACCAAAAGCCCCAAAGAGCTAAAACACCTTTTTAAGATTTTTGTAGTAATCAAAATATAAAATATAGACATCCTAATAAAGATCTTTAAAGTCCAGAAGAATATCTCCAGGATAACCATTTTGTGAAGCACCATACTAAAATAATCTGTCACTTTACAAAATGAACTACTGAGGCTCCAGCAAGTACAGTTTCTTACTCACAGTTATCTGTTTTTGTCCAGGCTTCTGAAACACTATTAACTGTCCTTGTTTTCATTCACTGATCTAAAATTCTTGAAACATAATGTACAACTTTCATTCCATATGTTTATATAGATTATGTGGACTAAAGGTAATGAGTTTTGAAGTATATTAGCCATGCATGTGTGCTAAGTCTCTTCAGTCATGTCTGACTCCTTGCAATCCCTTGCACTATAGTCTCCAGGCTCCTCTGTCCATGGGATTCTCCAGGCAAAACTACTGAAGTGGATTACCATTTCCTCTTCCAGGAGATCTTCCCAATCCAGGGATCAAACCCAAGTCTCCCACGTCCCCTGCATTACAGGCATTCTTTACCACTGAGCCACCAGGAAAGCCCACATTAGCCATAGGAACATTTTATATTCTTGCTTATTTATCTGCAATGGGCTAAAATTCTATATAAAATCATCAGTGAGAAAACCCTTTCAATGCATTTTACTTCCTGAAATGAAACAAAGGCTAGAAATAGTTAATTTCTTGGCATAGTAATTATTTCAAACTAGTTTGAAAAGGTTTCTAAGTGAACTTTGTATTAAATGCTGAAGTCATAAATGTTCAACAGATTTAGCACTGTTTGTAATTCATAGACATTAAAAAAGTCTTCTAAGTAACAAAGTTTAGCTTAAATGGTGGCAAATATTCATTTCTGATTATGTGGGTGTGTATATGGGTGAGAGTACGTGAGTATATGAACCTGAGTATACACTATATTTCAAAAACCAGGACCTGAGTTGCAGTAAACATTTCCAACTTTATTTAGGAAAAATAACATAAAAAGAAATCCTGGATGCATTCTGAAAGAAAAAATAATTTAATAGATTTAAACAACATTGTTAATGTGATTATAGGTCTAAATTATAGGAATGCATTGAATTTTCTGTTGAGACAAACAATTTATGACCAATTTTGTAGATGCCATGATTATCTTTTTAAGCTAAGGAAGGGGTATAAGTATATGAAGATCATGGCATCCAGTCCCATCACTTCATGGGAAATAGATGGGGAAACAGTGGAAACAGTGTCAGACTTTATTTTGGGGGGCTCCAAAATCACTGCAGATGGTGACTGCAGCCATGGAAAAAAACTAAATTATTATTGTCTGAGTATCAGAAATGACTGACAACTGGGAAAAGAAAAGAAAACAATATCAAAGATTTTCCTAAACATAACCTATGGGGAAAAACAAAGAATTTGTTTATGAACAAATTATCAAAAAGCAATAAACTGAAGTGCCTTGCTTCAGTTGAAATTTTCTGATAATGGGACTCCAGACAAGTGAAGGTCACAGAGATATCTATGAAAGTAACCTGTGTAAGTCTCTGGAGAAAGAGGAAAAGTTAAAACTGCATTCAAACATCTCTTGCCACTGGTTCCCGGCTATGCTGTATACAGAATCTAATTTCTGAAAAAATGAAGAAATTTAACAATTTACCTATATTTACTGAAGATTCAGTCTGCAGTGTTGTAGAATGAAGGGAAATGACAATTGAGACTAGTGCTAGATGACTTTCTGTTGATTCTACAGCTTTGAATTACATAACAGATCATCATTTCTTTCTTTGCAACTACCTCTACTCTCCGCCTGCCTTGTCTCCTTTATACAAAAGGAGGGGAAATACAGGAACTAAATCTGAGGCAAGGTGTTCTTTCCTGGTGATGGACAGGGAAGCCTGGCATTGGGTTGCATGCCAGGGGTCCATGGGGTTGCATGCCAGGGGTCCATGGGGTTGCAGAGTCGGACATGACTGAGCAACTGAACTGAACTGAAAAGTGCTACTAAACTGTTATGTGTACAGGCATATTTTTAATTGCAAATGTACACACATCTTCATTAAAGTCATTTAAAAATACATTTTAAGGTAAAAGTTAGTCGTTGATCTATGTGCTACTTTTATACAAAGTCCCTGGTCTCAGGGAGTTTATATTCTGCTGAGAGAGAGGAAATTAATTAATTTTCTAAATATAAGAGGAAAATTTATTTTAAAAATCAGTATTTAATGAGAAATTATTCCCACTAATCATGATATTATTAAAGCTTTCTCTACAGGATACAGAAAAAAAATGAATTAAAAGTTAAAGAACCCAGAATAAGCAACAATAATTTATGTTCCTTGTCTTCAAAGTTTATATCCTCCTACAAAAGAGGACATTAGTCTTTAATCTTCTGATTTTTTTTAAATGGGAATGACATCTTCAGAATATAGGTATAATGTATGTATCACCAATATAGTTAAGTGAAATTAAATATGGCAATAGTTTATCAAGGTTTTGTTATAAAAAGAACAACAATTTGCAGATGATAAAGACCCAGCAGAATAAAAGCCTGATTGCAGTGATGAATAATGCATATCGCCTATGGTACTAATTAACCTTTACTCCAGTAAGATATTATAGAACAATAAGGCTAATTTGAATGTAGTCCAGCACTTTTCCCTATGGCTTACGGTTTTCACCCTTCAGAATATGTAAAGTTTTATTTTGTGAAATGAAAAATATTATGTTACTTTTTACATAAAATAATGAAAAATGAAATTATATTTTAATATCATGCATTTTCCAAAATGCAGATTATAGACATAATATAATATACAAGATACACAGCATAAAAATAAAATATGCTAAGTATAAATAAACAGATTCTATTTACTTACAGAGTAAATTATATAGAATATTAACAACACATTAATTTGGTAAAAAAATATTTAGCTAAAATATCTATATATGACCAAGCCAACTGGACTCAGTAAATTCCTATAGTTTAAATCCAGTCCTTTGACTACTGTGTTGAAGAAATTCCCCTTTCCTCTTAAAATAATAAAATGAATTAAATGGACAAGGCATAACTAAAATTTATAGTGGGAAGGTTTTCTTCAAAAATAAGCTCCTATGAATTTATTCAAAATATAATACCTCATTCTTTGTGATTAAATCACTGTTGGATAGACAGTCAAAGTGATGCCTGAGAAGAGATAAATTATCTTCAACTAAAAATGCCAATCTTTGTTTTAATCATATTATCCAAGTTATTATTTAGCTGTATTTTAAAATTAAAATAACAACATTTTAAATCCCTATTTAAAAAAAATTTTTTTCAAAAGTTTGATAATAGAAAAAAGATCTTTTTAGATTTTTAAGTGAAACGCATAGCTTCCTTGCTGCTGCTGCTGCTGCTGCTAAGTCGCTTCAGTCGTGTCCGACTCTGTGCAACCCCAAGAGACGGCAGCCCATGAGGCTCCACCCCTCCAAAAAATGCTCCAAAGTGATAAAGCATACCTATACACATGAACTTTTTCTCTATTGTACCTTGAAAATTAGGGGGAGTGGTGGACAAGAGATGCTACATGTGAGCAGAAGCTGAGTATCTAGTAGAAAAGAATCTCTACTAGCTTTATATAAAGTGAAAATGCTGCTCTCTTAGTTCATAAGTGTATGTTTATTTTTAAACAGAGTTTGCAATATGTCAGTGTCATTCTTGATGGAAATTCTTTGCATTGAACTACTCCCGTTTGAAAGAAAATTATCAAGTGGTCAAAACAAATCCTAAGAGAATATTATAAGGTAGTCTATTTACCTATTTATCAATCATGTAACAATTACATACATGTTCTTTACTCTTTTGAACTGGTTATCTCTTGATGAGAAAAATCAAAGAAAATTTAAGAGAGACAATAAAACCAATACTTGTAAAATAAGTGTGCTGGTCTCTCCACTACCAGTGTGTGGTATAGAAGTTAAAAGCAGAGACTGAAACAAATGGCCTGGGCATTCATCCAACTCCACTACTTACTGACTGTTACCCTTGTTACATAAACTCTCTATGTCTGCTTGTTTTTCCATAAAACTTAAAAACCATACATGATTCATAAGGCTTGTGGAACAAATTATATAATAAATAAACAGTATTCAGTAGACTCTGTACCACATAAAATTTGCTATAGAAGTGCTGGGCATGTTATCATTATTATCTTAGTATCATCAACAAGATTATCACCATTTCTAATGATGGAACAGAAAGGATGGATTTATTGTACAGAAAAATTCCTACACACACTTAACAAATATTTATGTCAGGCTATGTCTTTACATATCACAATAATACTCTTAACAAAACCAAACATCCTTTTTTGGAAGAGTAAGGCAAAAGAAATAACAAAGCCAAAATACCTTTATCTTTAGGAATTAACAGCTTCTCAAAGAGTAAAGGTATTTAAATGAAGGAAATAAATTTGTAATAGAAAAACCTATTATGGAAGGGGAAATAAAAGGAAATTAAGAGAGGATATAAATAGAACTAGTCATAAGTAAAACCAAACAAACAATACACGACAGAGCAGCCTGTATTAGAAAAATATAATTAAGAATTGGAGGAAAAAACATAAATCTTGTCTGAAAGTTGGGCCTCAGAGTTTTTCAAGGTCAAATACCACTCCAGTGAGAAAAAAATATGTTCCAAGTGTGTTTTAATTAACGGTCAGAGCTAATGTAGTCAGTACTTTCCTGAGTTTAAACAGGATATATTAACTTTAGCAGCAAAGAAGCTGAAATGACAGAATACAAATACAAAGACAAATCTTTTGGTCTCTAGGACCAAAGAAAAACCTCACTGGAAAGGTCGGGGATTAGTGAGAATTATTGGAGATCACAATTATATTTAGTTGTGCATCTGACCTTTCTATACAGAAAATATAAAACATTTGATATATCTAGCATTTATAAATCAACAAGCTCTAAGAAGCATTTAAAAACTATGTTATAAACTAGAAACCAATTGGACAAAAATAGAGAAAAGGAAAACTTATCCCCTCCGTTTTGGGTCTCTGTCAAAGTTATATTGCTTCTATATACTTGGCATTTAGTGGGGTCCAAAAATGTATGAATAGATGCTATTTTTTCCCAGAACATTTCTGTTTCACCCATTAGAACATAAGGACATTTTGCTTTTATTATCAGGCTCACTGTTTAATTTAGGTAGGTCAACAGAGGCATAACAATTACTTTAATTGTATTATTTTGTTTATGAAGATATGTTTGGTCATTTTTAAATTTTTATATTGTATTTGTTCTGTATTTCATTTCATTTCAACTTCCAACAATCAAGAAAGACATGAATATACTTCAAAATGGAAGTGTCCAGTAAGAATCCTTTTACCTGAAAACTGTGTAATATCAGAAGTGGTGGGGAGGCAGAGAATCATTTAGTTTCTTTTCTGCGGATGTGGAAATTCAAAGGTCACACAGGTCCTTGAGGTGCAGAGGTTTTCCCCAAGCCTGAATCCTTACAAAATCTCCACACTAACATTATACAGTACAGTTTCATTGTTTTTCCCTCCTTACCCCATCCCCAGATGAAATAAAAGCAGCAAAACAAACAAAACTTCAATAAAACGATCCTTTATTCCAAGTAAGTATTAGTCACTCAGTCATATTCTCTTTTGTGATCCCAAGGACTGCAGCCCACCAGGCTCCTATGTCCATGGAATTCTCCAGGTAAGAATACTGGAGTGGGTTGCCATTCCCTTCTCCAGGGGATCTTCCCAACCCAGGGATCGAACTCAGGTCTCTTGTATTGCTGGCAGAATCTTTGACCATCTGAACCACCAGGGAAGCCCTTTACTCCAAAGGCTAAAACGTTAAAGAGAAAAAAGTTTTCTATACTACTTATGAGAGCAGACAAAAGGCAAAGTAATTCACATGCACAAGTATCCAAAAAGCAAAAGTCAAAAATGCATCTATAGTTCTCAACCTCTCACTCTCACAACCCAATCTCTCTCTCTCTGGACATAAATTAGGCTTATTCCAAAAAGTTTTCCTTCCACCTATTTGAATATTCACGTCATTGTTATTTAGTCACTCAGTCATGTCAGATGCTTTGGCGCCCCATGAACTGCAGCACTCCAGGTTCCTCTATCCTCCACTATATCCCCTGGAGTTTGCTCAAATGCATGTCATCTGAGTCGGTGATGCCATCTAACCATCTCATCAATATTCACATAGAAAATATGTAATCAAGTCTAGTTTGGTTGCTGATTATAGGGCCTCTACTCTCCAAGGTCAGAGCTTCATGCTCCTACAAGTTTCTCTCACTTTTCTCACTCAGTTTTACTTTGCTTTATTTGTTCTATTCCCTGTTGCTACAAATCCTTCTCCCTCAAAATGCCTTTCCGTGTCCTCCATTTGAGGTGTGAATATGGGGGCAAGAATCTCCTCCAGGGGACTCTGGTGGCTACTAGGTCTCTCCAGGGTGCCTCTGCCTCTGATGTACAGTGCAGGGCTGCTCACATAGATGTGAGATTAGCCCACAAGGCATTCGAGTCAGGGTGACAAAATTAAGCAGTTCAAAAGCATTTTAATGGAGAACATAAAAGAAAGCAGGAAAGACCGATTTGAAACAAACACACCTAGATTAAAATGCCAGTTTGCCACTTTCTAGTTTTAGTTAAAACTAACCTCTCTGTGCTTCAGCTACCCCAGAAACTATGGCTCACAGGATGCTGTCAAGCTTAAAAGAGAGAATGTGAATAAAACATTTAATGGTACCAGCACACAGCAGGTCTCTGCACACGTGTCAACCCTTCTTCTTCCTTACCACCCCATTTAAGATACTCTGACAATTCTGGCATTCAGAATTGTCATTTATTGTCAGTTTTTGTCATTTATTGGCCTTATTTCTTGGAATCTCTATTATTTCTAGTATATTATTGCTTTTCACAGACTTGAAAGTCAAAATATTCTCTTTGGCCAACTTTTGTATTTTCTAGGAATAAGGTTTTTGTTTTTTTTTTCCTCAGTTTGCATTCCATTATCTTCTGACCTCAGACGAAAATAATTTGTCTTTTGAGATCTGATCATGGGATTGTTCTGGCTAGTCTTCCCCTTGATGATGCAGGTTGTCCTTGATTAAGACTTTCACTTTCATCAGATTTTTCTAAAATTCAGATTTTTTTTGCCTCTGTCTCCTGAATGATTAATTTCTTCTTCTTTAAGTCCGTAATCAAAGTTTATTATTAATGGACTCTCCGTTCCTGTGCATGCATGCAAAGTCACTTCAGTAGTGTCCAGCTCTTTGCAACCTTATGGACTGTAACCTCTCAGGCTCCAAGATTCTCTAGGCAAGAATACTGGAGTGGGTTATTGTGCCCTCCTCCATTCCTTTAACATACATTTAATTCCTTGCCACAGGCTTGGTTGGCCCAGTTTATTTCTCTCTTAAATTGAAATTTAAAAGTTCACATTTATACTCAGATACACTCACACTCAGAAACCTCCTCAATCTTTACAGGCCCTGACCTGAGAAGCTGCCCCAATGCAGACTGGACAGAGTGCTCCCAAATCCCAGGGTTCCAAGTCTCCTAGAAGGATAGGCTGAAATCCCAGGGTGATGAAAGCAATTCAAGCAAAAGTTAGTTCAAAAAGCACAAACAAACAAGCAAAACTTCAGCACTTTGCCTAGGGTTATTTTTCAGTGAAATCACTTTCAACTTTTAGAGCTAACTAGCATGTACTGAGGATTTGCTCTGTGCCAAGTACTAAGCTTTGTGAGCCTCCAATCTTTAAAATCTAATCCAGGTTTCAAAATCATAAACAATACCTTTATTGTGGGAGACAGTGGAAACATTTATTTTTCCTGTGGATTAGTTTCTAACTTTATGTACTGAGAGCAATAACATCTCAGGGCCTAGCAATAAAACATGGAAAAAATCAAACCATAAAAATAAGGGCTATCCTTGAGTATTATTTTGAGGCAACTACTAACAGATTTTTTTCCTTTTGTCCATAGTGGGGGGAAAAGTTTCTATTTTGGATTTAACTTCATTTTCACCTGAATTAAGAGTGAAGTTCCCCTAAGTTTAAGTGCTTTATCTGTTGCTGCTTGTCTGTTTGGATCCAAAGAGGGAAGGCTGACTTAAGTGGGTTCTATTATTACTGTGTAAATGCCCTCACCACCCTCTCTCTCCAGCCACTGACTGTGTCCAAGAAAAAGCTACTTATGTCATAAAACAAGGAGACCTCACTGTTGTGACATTTCATTTATCTGGGCAGCAACATGCTTGAAAAGAGACTGCCTCATTCTGAGTAAAGTATGGAAGACAATCAAAGCCAGTTAAGCAAACCAGTGTTGACATATTAAATCATGCTTGAACCAAAAGAGCAAAAACAGATGACACACAAAACCTTCTAAAGAGAGTTTAAAATAAATAAATAATACGGGTCAGCCTGGTTCTAAAAAAAGAAGCTTTTAGCATTGGAAAATACTGGGACTAGGTGAACAAGGGGAAATCTTTCACAGGAGCCAGTGAATATGTTGTTCCCCGATTGTGAGGTGCAAAACTAGAGTTAGTGCCGTAGAGAGAAGCGTGAGGGAATACTGGGAAATTTGGGGGAAATCACATCACATTACTTCTCAATCCATAAAATGGAAAATAAAATTTTGATACTCCTGTTCTTTATTTAAGAAATGTCCGAACAGAATCCTTTCCCCAGCACTTAGAATTCATCAGAGGAAAAGCCGTTATGCATACGGAGCAGTGTATTATTACGTTCCTGCACAATCACACAGCAGGAACTTTGGAGCGTTCATTCTCTATGTCTGATTCCTGCTAACAATTCCATCAAAGAAATGGAGTTATCCATCAGTCAAATTATCATTTGCTCTAATTGTTACTTCCCCCAAACTGTGGCTCTTCTTTCTTCCCTTTCCTTTTCTTTTTAAAAAACTATATATCAACAGCACTTGAATGAGCAGGATATCTTCAAGCTCAGAAAAGATCAAAGCACATCAACAAATCACTTGAGTTCTTAAGGATGAACCCTACTGGTCAGCCATAAATGAAGACAAAGATTTAAACAACAAAGAGAATCAAATACTAGGGGATAAGATGTGATCTACATCCATGACCAGAAATAATAAAGGATACAAAAGCATTTCCATAAAGAAAACTAGTTATGAGACCATGAATAGCTATAATTCATATTTTTAATGTAAAAGCTAATGAGTGATACAATTTTAGAGAAAAACTATGCTGGGGCTAGTGACTCCATGCCTTCCTGCTTTATAACAACAGGCATGTCCCTCTGAACTAATGTACAATCTAATTTAAAGGCAATAAATTATACTGTTTAGGTAAACAGCATACTTAATCTTTTTTCCCGTGAGCAGTATAAACTAGATATATAAATAAATCAATTAGATTGATACCTACAAATTAAACTAAGCATCTTATTAGTTGCTTAAAGACAGCTCTCTGTGCAACCCTCCAAAGCAGTTAAGTAGGTTTTTCAAGGCTAATCCATACAAGAGGTATACTACATAAATCTAAACATGTACAGCAGAAAATAGTTAATGTATTAGTTGTAATAGAAATATGGTGTTAAGAAGAATCAGAGATTTTTACTTAGGATTACCATGGATGCTATATGTGGTTACAAACTACATATAGCATATTTGTGGTTAAGGGTGTTTACATACTGTTCAAAGTACAACAGTAGAATGGAGAATCTGAAATTAACATACCATTCTAATGTCAAGTTTAAAATGTGGTGGCTGTGTGATACTAGGCAGGTTAATACTCTCCCTACTTCCAACCTCTGGACCACAATTTACCACTTTACTGACGATCATAAAATTTACAATTAATAAGTTAAATCCTGATTAGCTAAAGTAATGTCACTGGATGTGCTAAAATTTAAATATGTCATTTCCACTCCCAAATTAAAGTTCTTTTTTTCTGCAAAGGGATAATTTTGTTTTAGTTATTGTGGTATAATAAAGAGTTTATAAGTATAGGAAGATTTACATCAGTATTATGGCTCCATTTTTAGTACTGTGAAAAAATATGACTATTCTTATTTCAATAAATAGCATATTAACATAGCACTTCTAAATTCCTGTCTTTTGTTTTCTTTATTCAGGATGAAATATTTATAATTACCAACGTGGGTAATGACATGAAAAGTAAATTTTGCAGGTAACATTCAGTATGCTTGATGCTGAAATTGTTTTAAACAAAACAGTATGACTACTAGTTTCTGTTTCCAAATTTCAGAAATTTTTTTATACTCCTTTATCAAAGCCATGATGTCCTTTTCTTGAAATTAATTTTTTTAATATTTATTTTTGAAGAAGTTTGAAAGACTTCTGATAAAGGAATTTGGAAAGAATGTACAGAAATGGAAAAATTATTTCCCAGTGTTCTGTAAATCATTTTAATTCTAAAGAAACAAGCAGAAGAAGGAAAGCAAAAGATATCCTTTTCTCTATCCATTTCCATGTTAAAATGTCAATTATCATTTCAAAAGGTACTTTACTTGATAAATGTTCGTTTGATTTTTTTCAGCTGTTAACACTTTACTAAAATAAAATGTGTTGACTAAAACATAAGTAAAATGTATATTTGAAAAAAAGGAATTGCTTTTAAGTTATGATAAAATTAATACCAATGAATTTTGCATCTGACAGGTGGAGAGTGTTTCAGACTGGGATCTATATATTTTTCACTAATTTTAGCTTCCTATAGGTCAGTAATAATTTTTCAACATTAAAACTTTTATATTTGGGCATTGGATACTTAGAGAAATACAGACTGAAACTTAAGAGTTTCCAAGTTCACCCAAGTCTTCTGGTTCCAACATGAAGTTCTAAGTAAAGCTGGAAATGCTCTAGGTACAAACATCTAGAATTCCTAAATTAACTGGAACAAAGTTTGGGGCTTCCCAGGTGAGGCAATGGTAAAGAATCTTCCTGCCACTGAAGGAGACACAAGAGACACCGCTTCTATTCCTGAGTTGGGAAGATTCCCCTGGAGTAGGAAATGGCAACCCACACCAGTATTCTTGCCTGGAAAATTCCGTGGACAAAGAAGCCTGATGGGCTACAGGCAATGGGGTTGCAAAGAGTTGGACACAACTGAGCACGCACACACACACACACACGAAGTCAATTTATATACTGGGACCCACAAAACAGAGGACAACGCAGTGGCCAGGCACATTTCACAAATCTAAACCTAAATCAGCCTGCACTTGTGAGAAACCTAACATACAGCAACCAGTATCCTACAACCCAGCTTTAGTCAGTCCACCTTACCCTAGGAAGTATGACCTGCTAGCCTTGTAAGGAAATCCAGATCTCTTAGCCAATCATTTTCTGCTTCCATGCTGCCTCTTCTAATGCTCTAAAAATCTCACAATCCTCAAAATCCAAGAGAAGGGTCCTACAGGTGGTGAGGCATTATACTCCCATAATTCATGGATTATTTTCTCTTGAATAAAGGATATCAAGCTTGTTACTAAATTGTTTGGTTTCCCACTTGGCAGGACTCATTTGCTATGCTTTGTTTTAATACGGGGAAATTTTAAGACAGCAATAAATTTGTAAATCTGGGAAAAGAAATCCACAGGCGGCAGAAAAGATAGAGAGAGCTGAAGCATGGTGTGCTGCCTTTAATGCTGATCCTATCCTGCCTCTCTGCAGGCCAGAAGGGCTGAGGATGTGTATGGGAAACTGTAGACTTGTCTTTTAACATTCCAGGGTCCAGCAAAAAAGACCATAACCGTGTGTCAAGTGGGAAGCCCTTCAGAGTCTCTTAAGAAAGCACTGAGGATGACGAGGAGGAGGATAAACAGAGGAGACTTTGAAAAGTTAGATAGAATGAGACAAAGCAATAATATGCTTATCATTTCTGTGTTGTTTATACAGGTTCAATCCTAAAGAAAAGCAACCTTGAATATTCATCAGAAGGACTAATGCAGAAGGTGAAGCTCTAATACTTCGGCCGCCTGATACAAAGAGCCTAGTCAGTGGAAAAGACCCTGATGCTGAGAAATACTGAGGTCAGGAGAAGAAGGGGGTGACAGAGGATGAGATGGTTGGATGGCATCATCAACACAATGGACATGAGTTTGCGCTAACTCCAGGATAAAGGGAAAGATAGGGAAGCCTGGTGTGCTGCAGTCCCTGGGGTTGCAAAGAGCTGGGCCATGACTGAATGACTGAACAGCAGTATATTTGGGTATAAATTAGACAGTTGGTAAGGTATAAGCTATGAGCCAAATCCTTCCTGTCACCTGTTTATATAAGTAAATTTTTATTGGAATACAGAAAAAAAAAAAAGACACTGGGTAAAAGACTGCCATATACACAAGGAGAGCCAAAGAGGTTTATGAGTGTAGGACCTCTTCAT
>SJYT01051430.1:14259-28220 GCA_006410635.1 Cephalophus harveyi | reverse complement strand
ATCCAATGGGTCATAATGGAGCTCCTGATCAATAATAGTAAAATTCCTTTGCACAATAACAATATGGAATGTGCTATCATCGTAAGACTTTCTAGAGACTGACTCAAAATAAAATGTACAAAGTAGTTATTACTATTACTGCAAATCTGAGTTATAGCATCTTTTCTTATATTTATTCTAAATATGAGATAAGAAAGGCAGACTCAAGACTTTGCCTACTATACTCCTTGTATGAGTGAGAAAGTAGGAATGCAAAATCAAGATCAAAAGTTTGTCTAGGAGGGATTATGGAGTTTTTGCTGCATCTATGTCCTTTCCTTTATAGCCAAATCTCTATCTTTTTTAACTATGTACATATACCTGAAGATTCACAAGTTACCAACAACTGCTGAACCAATGAAACATTCTTAAAAAATAAAGTGTTATTCTTTCAATTGGTATAATAATTTGCAAGCTGCCATTCACCAGTATTACTCGGAAATAAACTGAGTTGTTTCATATTTGATATGCATCTATTTGACCCTAGGTATTATTAGCAATTCTCTGTCTTTAAGGTAAGTATAATATGTATATAAATAGCCTCTTTTAGCAGGTAATTTCAGGGAGTAGAATCCCTTTTATTCTCAGATTTTAATATGCAAATACATTTTAATATAACTGTAGAAAGAAGAGAGCTATATCCAAAATTAATATAATATGATAGATCTCTGCACTCAAAGATTTCTTCTGCTTGTTAAGCTGTACCCTGTCCTCTTCACACAGCTTTTTTTCCACCTCTACATTAAACATCACCCTTTTAGAGAAACATTTTCTTACCACCTTTCTAAACTTGCACACTCACCCTGCCAGTAACAACTCGCATAATAAAAAAAACACTCCAAAAATGTAATTCATAAATTGGAATGAATTGGACATAAGTGCCATTTTGTGCCTTTTTCTCTAGTTTGCTGTGGTTTGATTTTTCTCCTAATTTGCCAACATTTTTTACTGATGACAACAGTAGAATGCATTGATATTTAATATGGCATTCCAAGGTCAAGAAGTAATTAGCAGAAAGAAAAAAGGAAACAATTTCATTAGGTCTAAAACTGTCAAAAGTTATATAATTACAATCTATATCAAAAGGTTATCTCTACAGGTCCCTTTTGTATTATTTAACATTACACCTAGGAGGAAAGCTGGACTAAATATGATTTTGTATTTGGCTGCAGTCACATAACTACCAAATGGAAGTATGAGATTTGAACTGAGAGCTGTATCACATTCAAATCCAAAGTCCTCTATTTAGTGCAAGCAAAAATCTCCTGGTCATTTCAGATCAGTTTTGAGGTTTTAAGTCTACTTAATGATTTTATGCTAGTGTTGGCTACTTTGTTTCTTATTATTTGCATTCATTTCTTTTTTAGTTTTTTGCTCTTAAGAATCTAAGAACACAGAGATATTTGTTGAATCACACTCTGTGAGTTTTCAACATTAAATTTTCCTGTACAAACAACTTTTCCCATGACAGCTATGCTGTTATCAAACTTGGTGAAAATCCTTCTGCTCCTATCTGGATAATAAAAATAATAATAATAATAAAACAGAAGGATTATCTTTTGGTTTCCCAGCATATTATTTAAATTACAGAATTTAAATCAGTTCTGAATATAACAATTCAGCAATGGCACCCCACTCCAGTACTCTTGCCTGGAAAATCCCATGGACGGAGGAGCCTGGTGTGCTGCAGTCCATAGCGTCGCTGGGAGTTGGACACGACACAGTGACTTCACTTTCACTTTTCACTTTCATGCATTGGAGAAGGAAATGGCAATCCACTCCAGTGTTCTTGCCTGGAGAATCCCAGGGATGGCGGAGCCCAGTGGGCTGCCGTCTATGAGGTCGCACAGAGTCGGACATGACTGAAGCGACTTAGCAGCAGCAGCAGCAGCATATATGGCAATATATAAAGCCTTTATCATTAAACATTTTTTCTCAGAATTATCTTTCCATATTAATTTATGTCTGCATTTCTGTATTAATCCTATATAATCCTATATTAATTTATTATAACAAAAGTAGTCTATTCAATGAACATCATTTAAACAAACACTTTTTATCAAGAGATTTTTTTGTATGAACTGCTTGAACATAAATATAACAATTTTCCATCCAATGGGTCATAATGGAGCTCCTGATCAATAATAGTAAAATTCCTTTGCACAATAACAATATGGAATGTGCTATCATTGTAAGACTTTCTAGAGACTGACTCAAAATAAAATGTACAAAGTAGTTATTACTATTACTGCAAATCTGAGTTATAGCATCTTTTCTTATATTTATTCTAAATATGAGATAAGAAAGGCAGACTCAAGACTTTGCCTACTATACTCCTTGTATGAGTGAGAAAGTAGGAATGCAAAATCAAGATCAAAAGTTTGTCTAGGAGGGATTATGGAGTTTTTGCTGCATCTATGTCCTTTCCTTTATAGCCAAATCTCTATCTTTTTTAACTATGTACATATACCTGAAGATTCACAAGTTACCAACAACTGCTGAACCAATGAAACATTCTTAAAAAATAAAGTGTTATTCTTTCAATTGGTATAATAATTTGCAAGCTGCCATTCACCAGTATTACTCGGAAATAAACTGAGTTGTTTCATATTTGATATGCATCTATTTGACCCTAGGTATTATTAGCAATTCTCTGTCTTTAAGGTAAGTATAATATGTATATAAATAGCCTCTTTTAGCAGGTAATTTCAGGGAGTAGAATCCCTTTTATTCTCAGATTTTAATATGCAAATACATTTTAATATAACTGTAGAAAGAAGAGAGCTATATCCAAAATTAATATAATATGATAGATCTCTGCACTCAAAGATTTCTTCTGCTTGTTAAGCTGTACCCTGTCCTCTTCACACAGCTTTTTTTCCACCTCTACATTAAACATCACCCTTTTAGAGAAACATTTTCTTACCACCTTTCTAAACTTGCACACTCACCCTGCCAGTAACAACTCGCATAAGTTGTGACTGCAGGTATGAATCCAAATGTATGTTTGTAAGCTATCTGTCTGCATTCGTAGGATCCAGGAACTGTATACACAGACTACAGTGCCTAGTACGATAACTTAAAGAATGAGTGATAATATCAAACAAGAGAGCAAATCTTTCATAAAGGAGGTTACAATATATTTATACAGTTTTGACGACCTAATAAATAAAAATGTAGGATCATCCTTTGATAAATGATACTATTCAAGGATATACTCTCTAGTTTAAATAAACTAGAGAATTTTTCTAAGTCGAAGCTACCATGTACTTTCCAACAGACAAACACATATTCCTGTAAATAATTTTACTTTTAATGAGAGAGTAAGAAATAGCTAATGTTTATTCAATAAGCACTGTTTTCTAGGCACTATTCTAAACAATTTTCATATAACGTCTAATAAGATTGCTATGAGGTAGCTATTAACAGATGAGGAAAACAAGGAATAAAGAGATCTGATAATTTGGACATTGGTTATATAACTGATAAATGCAAGTGGCAAGATTTGAATCCAGGTATTCTGGTCCAGAATCTGCGTGCTTAAGAAACTATACAGTACATTGCCTCTCACCAGCAGCATATTTCCAGATATTCCATGTCTCTATATTCAAGTTAAATTAGGCAAGTTTCAAAACATACACCCATTTTAAGAAAGGTACCCTTCTTTCATTCTTTAGAAAATTGTCCACTTTTTCATAGGTAACTAATCTATAAATATATTTAGTTTCAGCAGCACATCTATTAATACAGGCAGAGGGAATATATTTCAGTTAGCGGTTCTCAACTAAGAGAGATTTTGCCCCGAAGGAACATTTGGCAATACATGGAGGCATTTTTGGCTATTAAAAATCAGGAGCAGAGTACTAGATTAGTACTTAATCTAGTGACTGAGAGGCCAAAGTGAAAGTTCATCAGTCGTGTCCAACTCTTTGCAACCCCAAGGACTATACAGTCCATGGAATTCTCCAGGCCAGAATGCTGGGGTGGGTAGCTGTTCCCTTCTCCAGGGACTCTTCCCAACCCAAGGATCAAACCCAGGACTCCTGCACTGCAGGAGAATTCTTTTCCATTTGAACCACTAGGGAAGCCAGGAAGCTGGTAAATGTCCTACGGTGAACAGGATCCCCCAAAACAACTAGTATTTGGCCCCAAATACTATACCAATAGTATAGTACCAAATACCAAATAGTACCAGTGTTTTGACACCTTGATTCAGGGGGGAAAAAGCACACTAACATTTCAATATTAAACATAATATTAACATAAAAAGCCATAACATTTAATAGAATTAGTCCAAAATTATTCAAGTGAAGAGGTAAAAAGAAAATCTATTATTCTTATGTGCAATACCTGCAAACAGATGAAATGACTTAATCATTTAATTGTCTTAGTGGTGGTTCACAGCAATAGGACAGACACACACACACACACACACAGATTTACACACCATTGACACCAATCACTCTGTGATTTCAAAATCACAGTCTTTTGTTAAAATTTTAAAATCAAAATTAGTTTCCTTTGTTGCATAAAAGAGCATACCAAACAGGACCAAAGTTCAATCCCTCTGATGCTTTTTGGTAACATGCCTAACTAAAAATAACTAGGCTCTCCAATGCATAATTACACGAACACCTAATACTCTAAATTTCCAGCCAATTTTGTTTCAAACATAAATATGCACCAGAAGTCTGAATGATCGACATACTACTCCCTGCAGTATCTTTACTGTTTTTGAATCAAGGTTCCTTCTTGAGCTCAGTATTTTCACTACATTTCCTTGCTGTGCAATCATTTCCCAGTTGGACAATTAATAAGTGCTTTTTCTCCACAGCCCTTGGCATGTAACCCCCCTTACCCTGTATTTGAACATGCACTATATACCTTCTTCACTCACTGGTTTTGGCAGTGACCCATAATCTAAATCTCTTTCCTCCATTTGATATAAGTGAAACTATAATTATCTAGGGGTAATTTCAAATTACTACTTCATTCCACTAACAACTGATGAAGATTAGTGGTCTTGCCTTGCATCTGAGTAAGTCAGCAACATAATCACAAGAGAACTCAGCAGGCAACATTTGATTCATGTGAACTCAATTACTTCTGTCAAACATATTCACTTCAATAAAAAGCAGAAACTTCCAAAAGGGGTTTTTACTAACAATTTTGTACTCAAAAAAAATTTCACATGACTCTTAAAGGAAAAATAGCATGAATTTTCTCAGAAATAATAATAAATAATAAGTATGAAAACATGCTTTTATAAATAGATTTAATATATTATTAGTACCTGAAAATAAAGAATATTTCAAAAAAATAAATTTAAACACTTAAGGCAGTTTATTATAGAAAATTCAGGCATACAAGTAAGCCTTCAAAAAATAAATGGACTCTGTATTTTAAGTTGATAACAGAAACCAGCATATACGGTTACCTTGTTAAAATCAGATAATTATGGAAAAGGTAGTTAAATTCTTATAAAGGAAGTTAAATAAGGAGACATGGAGATGATAGATCGTGATCTGCTGTTGATTAGTTGTCTTTTGGGTTGAAGCCATATGTTAATGAGCTGCCTAGCATTCTGCTTCTTGAAGATTTAGTTGCTAAGAGACTGTGGGTCAGGTCTATCATGCCCTCCATGTGTATCAGGTCACATGAAAATGATCTGACAGCAGCTACCTGGTCACCTCCTAGTAAATCTTAATATATGATAATCATTACAATAGGTTTACTCAACTTTAGCTTCTTATATTTATAGCCTTATAAATCACAACATATTTTGATTATCAAAGAAACCAAGTAATTAAATGTAAGTATGTAATAAGGCTATAAACACATTTTAGCATGTGATGCTTTGAAGTCTACAAAAATCACTAAGATGACCTCTATAACAGTTAATATATCATATGCCAATCATATATCATTTAATATTTGAAACTTTGAAAATTTGGCCTGAGAATCTTAGGACTAAGTAAAGATTAATTTAAAAGACATTTGTCAATTTTGTGAACAATGATGTTTCCTACAGGTATGTACAAAGGTAAACAAAATAACTTATTTAAAAATAATAATTTTAACATAGTATTTATAAAATAGATAACTAACTTTTGAACTGTGGTGTTGGAGAAGACTCTTGAGAGTCCCTTGGACTGCAAGGAGATCCAACCAGTCAATCCTAAAGGAAATCAGTCCTGAATATTCACTAGAAGGGCTGATGATGATGCTGAAACTCCAATACTTTGGCCACATGATGGGAAGAGCTGACTCATTGGAAAAGACCCTGATGCTGGGAAAGACTAAAGGCAGGAGAATAAGGGGACAACAGAGGATGAGATGGTTGGATGGCATCACTGACTCCATGGACATGAGTTTGAGTAAGCCTTAGGGGTTGGTGATGGACAGGGAAGCCTGGCATGCTGCAATTCCTGGGATCGTAAAGAGTCAAACACGACTGAGCAACTGTACTGAATTGAACTGAGAAAGCTAATAGGAGCAAAGCCATGCAGGATCTTAGGCTATTTTATAAACTTTATTTGAAGGAGACAATTATGTGTGTATATATATACACACACACACACATATATATACACATACATATACATTCGAGTAGAGTTGATTTGCAATGTTGAGTTAGTTTCAGGTGTACAACAAAGTGAATTAGTTATTGCATATACATATATATGCACACTTTTTTAGATTCTTTTCCCACACAGGCCATTACAGAGTAGTGAGTAGAGTTTCTTGTGTTATACAGTAGATCCTTATTTCCTTATTAGTTATCCATTTTAAATACAGTAGTAATGTTTATGTCAAATCCAATCTCCCAGTTCATCCTTAAAAAAAAGGAAACTATTGAAGTACTTTAAGTGTCTTGGAAGTAGGCAGGGACTGGGAGGATGGATGGGTTTGTGCAATTACCAGATTTGTATTTTTGTAGAGGTGACACACTCACATGGTTCAAAAACCAAAACTATATAAAAAGCTATTCATTATTTAAAAATAAAGTTTCTAACAAGACATGCTTACAGATTGGAGGAAAAAGGAAACAGAGAGAAGTGGATGATTTTATGAGAGCTAGGTGGGAAATTTAAAAATACTTTGTGAGGTACTGAAACTGGGAAGTGAGCAGGAAGAATACGTCAAGAACGATTCTTAGATTTCTGACCTACCAAGGATATTTCCAAAACAACAAGATCCCCAATTAGAGGTTTGTAGATAGCACATTAAAATTGAAGAAAGAGTTATAGTGGAATTTTATATGACACACACACACTCATACATTTAGATTTGCACATATTTATTATGAATAGGTTTAAACACATATTTATTTATATGGGACCATCTGTGACACCCTAATTTTCCAAGACAAACCTTCAACATTTATTTATTCACTCAATAAATTATTTACAGAATAAATGTTTGAAATTCCTCATAGAATGACCACATATCATTGGTACCTGGGAAAACATCAAGAGGCACTATTCGCACAGACAACATTGTGTAGAACATCTTCTGGGGCTGTGTAGTCTACTGCCTTCATGACCCCACTGCTTTCGATCCTCCTACCAGAGTAGGGTAATAAGCACACTAACACAGAATCCAGTTGAGTGAAGTTTCTACCAAGTGGCCTCTCCTTTTTCTCTCAGGCCTCTACTCCTCAACTAAGAGTATGAGAGGAGAAAGATGCAGTGGATGCATGCACTAAAAGCATCCTGTCAGAACACTACTTTGCCCAGGTATTTTCATGATGAGCACCTGCAGAATATTTTAATGCCAGCAACAATAAAAATTATCCTCTGAATGTAAAGGTCCTTCAAGATCCCCAATTAGAGGTTTGTAGATAGCACATTAAAATTGAAGAAAGAGTTATAGTGGAATTTTATATGACACACACACACTCATACATTTAGATTTGCACATATTTATTATGAATAGGTTTAAACACATATTTATTTATATGGGACCATCTGTGACACCCTAATTTTCCAAGACAAACCTTCAACATTTATTTATTCACTCAATAAATTATTTACAGAATAAATGTTTGAAATTCCTCATAGAATGACCACATATCATTGGTACCTGGGAAAACATCAAGAGGCACTATTCGCACAGACAACATTGTGTAGAACATCTTCTGGGGCTGTGTAGTCTACTGCCTTCATGACCCCACTGCTTTCGATCCTCCTACCAGAGTAGGGTAATAAGCACACTAACACAGAATCCAGTTGAGTGAAGTTTCTACCAAGTGGCCTCTCCTTTTTCTCTCAGGCCTCTACTCCTCAACTAAGAGTATGAGAGGAGAAAGATGCAGTGGATGCATGCACTAAAAGCATCCTGTCAGAACACTACTTTGCCCAGGTATTTTCATGATGAGCACCTGCAGAATATTTTAATGCCAGCAACAATAAAAATTATCCTCTGAATGTAAAGGTCCTTTATACCCTGTACCAATCTGGATGAAGACAAAGGTCGTTGTGTTCTGAACTAAAGTTACCACATATCATTCACGGATATGATATAAATAGATAATCAAATAGAGCATGCTGCCTTATAATAATGGTAAACAAATTCTTAGAAATAATAAGATTTTATAAGCATTTTAGGGAAAACAATGCAGTGTATTCAACGGATTATGTTTAACTCCCACTGCTGATTCTACAGTTACATATATCTTCACCCAGGCCAAGAAGGTTGCTCAAAAAGAGAAGTTAAGGTAGTGTTAGTTAAAGCTTTCTTTTAAATTCAACCCTAAATAAAATCTGATTAATTTCCTTGACAAACTTAAAGGCATATCTGAAACATAATTTTTATTTATAAAAATGTATATATAAAGGGATAGCAAGCTGTAGATTACATGGAGAAATAATCACGCACTTAATTGTAGATTTTATACAAACATGAAGTGATGCAAATGTGGTGCAATGCATTTCTAGAGATAAATAAACAACGTCAGTATGATTTACAGATTAGTGTTGTTTCCCTGGAGCTACAGTCAATCTACAGTCAAGCCTGAAGAAACCTGAGCAAGGGTAATCCACATTACATACTGAATTTAGAAAATAAATTGTACCTGAAGCTACCAATGGGCATAGGGGACTTCTCGATATTTGATTTTCTCTTCAGTTAAGACACATTAACTCTAATTACCTATTTGGTATGTGCATATCATGGTGAAAACAAGTTCAGGTTCATAAGGATTAATATTTTCCTTATAAGGAAAATGTGTCTTCTTCCTCATAAGCTGTTCTTGACTTTGACATAAAGTACTATCCTGTTTCATGAAGCCACTGAGGAAGATCCAAGTTTTAAAGGGCAAGTCACCACACTGTGGACAAAATAAGAGTATGTTCAAATGAAAAAGAAGCATGCATGATCAAGTTTCAATTTGTTTTTTTTCAAGTTTCAATTTAAAAGAAAAATTAAAACAGAAAAAATAATCCAAGTGCAAACTGCTTTGAAATGACCTTTCTGTACTGGTTCTATCTCCAAACAGTTACTTTCTTGGGCGCTACTTATTATGCATTTAAAGTTAACCTGTAAATTCTTAAAAGCAGTACATAATAGCTATTATATGCACACAACATGGTAAACTAAGTCCTGTCACTTTCCACACATGTCCAATGAAGTCCATATGGAGGAACTTATACCTAAAGAATTTTTAAAAGGTCGTTAAAAGCATGCCAAAAGTCTCATCGAAGTTTACATTTGAATTTCATATGACAAGAGTATTATTTTTCTCTTCAGAGAGACAAAGTCATGATAGAGTAGCAGATAAACAAAGAAATAATCCCCTGATGTGAGTTGTTCAAAAATAAAAGTTCTGAAAGCAAAATGAATATGAAATACTACGCTGCAAGTAAGACACTCTCTGAGTACTAATTATGTACATCCAGTAGAATATAACTTCAAATCTTTCATCTTTGCCAGAAGTTTTAAAATTCTGAGAGGAGAGAAATCAAACTTGAAGAGAAATAATCTCCATAAATTAGCAAAGTAAAAGGTCATTTGCTCATAATCACTGGAAGATATACATATACATGATCCAAGGGAAGCAGACAGCCCCTGCAGATCTGCAGGCAAGCTCTTACCTTGACAGGTGCCGTTTTTCTCCTCATATCCTGCCTTGCACATGCATTTCCCAATGGGTACCAGCCACTCCCCTTCAGCGCTGCAGTGCATTTTGGGTGGTTCGTCTGTCACAGAGTGGTTGACACAGGAGCCTGCCACTTCAAGTAACTGTGAAGAATCAGCTCCAGTAATTGTGTCAGGGAAGACAGCTAAATGTCGTACCACAGAAGGGCATTTTTTATAGTACACTCGCACTGAAACAAGAGCAATGCAAGCACCCACATCTTGAAAAGCGAGATAAAATCCCTTTTTGCTTAGAGGTCCTACATCTCTGACCTCTGTATTTAGTTTCATGACACGGTCACCAAGATCAAGTTCTGTAAAGCTTTCATCAGCAGCAATGGTATCAATTTTGATGTACTGGTTTTCCTTGATGTTTCTCCCATTCTCGTTATCTGACTCAAAGTAATACATGTTGAAAGTCTCCTTGCAGGTCCCCAGTCCTCCGGGAAGACTGTTGCAGTCCCGCAGAGTAAATTTGAGTTCTATGAAGATTCTGGAAGCACCTTCGTTGGAGATCCAACTGGTCAAAAGCCAGTTATTCTGGTTCTGTTCCATAACTTTGCATACTTGGTATGTATGGATAGGGGCATAATTTTCATCAACTTCACCAATCTCTTCCCACTGTAGAATATAAAATAATAAAAAAAAAAGTAAAAATATGATTAGAAAACAACCAGCAAAATAAAAGAAAATGAATTCAGATGTAAAATTCTGCAGCTTCAATATACAGTGTTGAAAGGAGATATACAATAAAAAATTTTTTAAATAATTTCCCTTTTCAAATTAAATAAATCAGCAATATAGTAGTCATTGTCTCAAATGTAACTCAAGTGTGAACACATGTGAATGATATTCTCAAGAAAAATTCATGTATTTCCGAGTAAAAATAAAATTCAATGTGGGATATGATTAACAAGAAGCAGTGAAAGGAAAATATGCACATTTGGAAGAAAGTTTGTAGAAAAGGAAATAGAATTTTTTAAAACTATAACAATGAGAAAAAAGCAGCAAATGCAGAAAAGAAGGGAGAAAAACATAATGACTGAATCCACATTCAACTCTCAAACAACACAACAATGTAATAAAACTTGAAAGAATATTCATTAGCTTAAAATAGTTTATTTCATTGAAAAATAAATAAAGAAAATAAAAACTATTTCAATGAACCAATCTGGTAGGGCTCTTTTAAAAACTGTGTTGAAAGTCGTACAGCCACGTCCGATTCTTTGCGACCCCATGTAGAATTCTCCAGGCCAGAATACTGGAGTGGGTTGCCATTCCCTTCTCCAGGGGATCTTCCCAACCCAGGGATCGAACCCAGGTCTCCGGCACTGCACGTGGATTCTTTACCAACTGAGCCAAGGAAGCCCAAAAATACTGAAGAGGGTAGACTATCCCTTCTCCAGCAGATATTTCCAACCCAGGAATGGAACCCGGGTCTCCTGCATTGCAGGCAGATTCTTTAACAACTGAAGTACCAGGGAGTGAAGTCGAAGTGAAGTCGCTCAGTCATGTCTGACTCTTTGTGACCCCATGGACTGTAGCCTACAAGGCTGCTCTGTCCATGTATTTTCCAGGCAAAAGTACTGGAGTGGGTTGTCATTTCCCTCTCCAGGGGATCTTCCCCACCCAGGGATCGAACCAAGGTCTCCCACATTGCAGGCAGATGCTTTACCACCTGAGCCACCAGGTACCAGGGAAACCCCCCAAACTGTGTTATGAAGGGTTTATTTATACATGTACCCACAAATATAAACCTAGAGACAGAAAGAAAATAGAGATATACAAATTATAGACTAGTAATATGGAGAACCTTATCATTTCAAATACTAAGTGATTTTTTGTTATACATAACCTGAGAACTACACAATGACCTTAAAAGTTATGAATATATACAAGATGTAGAAAAATTAAGTATGATTTATATAGCTTTCAAAATACTATTCAGTCAAATAAGAGATCTAAACCTCTCTCTCCTAGCAAACAATCATCACTACAGTTTTGAGAACGTCACTGCACCATACCACATTTTATACAGTGTAAGTCAGATTTTTATTCTTCATGAAGATTTTATTATAACAAAATATTTTAAACCTGTCTAGAATCTGTGGGAATAAAAGTACATGCAATTTTGTTTGAAATCTTTAAAAATTATCCTGAAACACACAGAGCAATGAAACCGTACATACTGACTTTCAATAAATCCAAAATGTGATTTCAGACATTAAGTATTATAGATAATAAACTTCATAGAACCTCATTTCTTTAGACATGAAATTAAATGGAGCATTGTTGCTTGATTCTGTTCAACTGACACATGTGAAAAATGGCATCACAAGGGATGCACATAAATCGTATACCTTAGATGGCCCCTCTCAGAATTCTAGCTGCCATCAGAAAGACAGAAGTAAAAGGTGTTAATGAGGGAAAACTAATGAGCTCATTCAAATCACAAGACAGACATCAAGACTATATCTTACCTCACAACATTTACATTAGAGTGTTACATGAAACCTTAGTTCATTCATTTAATCTCACTTTTGCCCCCTCTCAAAATGCATATAAATTGTACTTTGCTTCTGATTTTCTTAATCAGCTTTGTCTCTCATTAAACTACTTACAGTTTCTTCATGAAGCCATCCAGGTATCAGTGTTATATATTATAAATGGTTACTAAATCTCATGCTTAATATTTCACAGAAAAAAGCATCTCAACTAACCAAATGAAAATAACAAAAATGATTAATTTACTGTAAGAAGATTAAATGTATTTCCTTTGAATTAATAAATCAGCAAAGAGCATTAAAAAAGCTCTTCCCTGAAAAAGGAAAACCAAAATGCCTCATTATCTCTGTTTTAGATTCTCTTATTTTTAAGAGTTCTCCAATGCAAATCACAAACATATTTCTAATCCCTGGCCTTGAATCATTTATAAAAGACCTATTTCTGCATCATATAGTCCAACAGGGCCCTGCTAGCAAATCCAAAGAACTGGACAAGAAAAAGGAATAATAAGGCAAGAAATTAACAGTTTTTGTCTGTACAAAGTCCAAGGTATCACAAATATTATTAAAAATGCAAGCCAAGCAGCACTTGACAAGACAGCTTAAAAGGTACTGCTTTGGGTGATAATTTCTAAGTATGTGCTTAAGAATATTACTCCTCTGAATATTCTCAATTAAGAAGAGAAAAACTGTAATTTTCTTTGATGTTAGAATATATCATGGTGGGATTTTATTTATCTTTCTTTTCAAGTGTCCAAAATATAAATGAAGGCTCACATTTTCTATTTCTAATGAATGAATACGAGTAATTTCATTTAAATAATTATGGCCATAAGCCATTCAGAGACTCAAAAAGGTAATGCAGATGCATTTCCAATAAATAGCTGCTCCTATCTAGACAAATACACTAAGAAACAAACAAAAATATTTCCTTTATTTTGGATTGGCTAGCTGAAATAAAATGCTGAATTCTTTGAAGTTGTCTTCCCTTTTTAATACAAAGAAGACATCTTGCTATCCTCAGCAAATATCTTATTTACAAAGAACAAACAAGTGGATGAAGAGAAAGTAACACTCTCCAAGAACTCAAGATCACAACAGGTATAGTCCTAGACACTTTTGCAAATGTCATGTCAACGAATTACCATAATTTAAAGAAGAGCATAGACAGAAAATGCAATATTTTCAGTGTAATTTTATTGGAATTCCTATGCTTCCATAGCATAATAAAAGTATTTGTTAATTACTGTAAGTGAGGTGCCTGGGCAATTTGGACACATC
>SJYT01051428.1:6329-20060 GCA_006410635.1 Cephalophus harveyi | reverse complement strand
GTGTTGGAGAAGACTCTTGAGAGTCCCTTGGACTGCAAGGAGATCCAACCAGTCCATTCTGAAGGAGATCAACCCTGGGATTTCTTTGGAAGGAATGATGCTAAAGCTGAAACTCCAGTACTTTGGCCACCTCATGAGAAGAGTTGACTCATTGGAAAAGACTGATGCTGGGAGGGACTGGAGGCAGGAGGAGAAGGGGACGACCTAGGATGAGATGGCTGGATGGCATCACGGACTCAATGGACGTGAGTCTGAGTGAACTCCGGGAGATGGTGATGAACAGGGAGGCCAGGCGTGCTGTGATTCATGGGGTCGCAAAGAGTCGAACACAATTGAGCGACTGAACTGAACTGAACTCAGCATGTATTCGTGACTCTGCCCCAGGGGTATGCAGACATTTGGTTCGTTTATTTATTTTTACTGTTCCCTTTTCCTAGTGCCTGGAAGATAACAGTGTTTGTAGCCCTTCCTCCCACAGATTAAGAGGAGGTTTCCAGGGGAGTTTTCAATTGTTCTTGCACTAGTTGTTGCTCATTTTTCCAAGTTCTGCACCATCAAGGAGATTTTCTCAGGATTTTCATTCCAAGAAGTCAACCTGCTTGAATGACCTCACAACAGTTGGCAAACACCCCAGATAATCTTTTCTCACAACTGTCCCATTGCACGTTGCCCAAATAAGTCAAGTTCATATCCTGTCTCTCCTTGACAGCTACTTCCTCTCCTTAGATTTGGGGTGAGCTGGTTCTTCTGCAACTTCAGCTCTCTGAGAGGTTGAGAAAAGGCGTAAACTTGCTCGTTGTTCAGTTATTTTATTGTAAGCATGAGAGTAACACTTAGTTGCTCAGTCATTTCCGGCTCTTTGTGACACCATGGACTGAAGCTTGCCAGGCTTCTCTGTCCATGGGATTATCTAAGCAAAAACACTAGAGTGTATTGCATTCCCTTCTCCAGAGGATCTTCCCAACCCAGGGACTGAACCCAGGTCTCCCACATTGCTGGCAGATTCTTTACCATCTGAGCCACCAGGAAAGTCCTCCCATCCCCTAAGTTACTTCTTTTTAGTTTGTTTGTTTGTTTTTCCTTTATGTAGTTAAAATGGCCATGAAATCAGAATGCAATAATCAATTTAAAAAGAAAGGTGAACAATAAGGTAGCAAGTATTCTCAATCTTACTCTACATGAAATTAAAGTTTTATCCTATCAGAACATCTTGATATGAGAAAATACTCAGTCACACTTCAATACCTTAACTATTAGGTGATACTGCTCAGAGTGCTGGCGGGTACATAATCAGTAGGTTTATTATTAAGTGCCACTGTGAACACTGAGGTTGACATACCTCCACAGAGAGAAACTTACATTGGTCACATTTTATCTTGATGAACACAGGGATGTACTTCAAAGCGGTGGTGGGTAGCAGGGTCAGTTTCCTCAACCTATCTTGTAATACAGGCTTCATGTGACCAGTTGTTTCTGACATCAGATCCTGTTTTTCCCATTCAGTATTCATCTCATGTGGCACCTCTTCACAATAGTCAACATGCACAGCTGGAGTTAATAAACTGAAGGAGGATGCCCATTACCAGTTACAGACATTTCTGTTGTTTGGGGCTTTCAGTATTTCATTATCTCTGCATCAGCACCAGTCATCTCACAGCTGAAAAGCCATCAAAATAACACAGCTTGAAATGATAAATGAAAGGAATGTAACAACCACAGCACCGAACATTTGATTCTGTGGTTTTTTTTTTTTTTTTTTGCAAGAATATGCTTGTTTATTTGTACGCTCTCTTTGTTGACAATCACATTCCACCACTCAGTCCATCTTGATGTGGTGATGACAGTATGTCTCAGCATTCTTTCTCATTAAAAAAGATGTGAGATATTCTCCATGAATAGGACTATCCACAATTTCAATCTTCCAAAGAAATATCTTGAGACAGAGTGAAAAGAAAGATGCTATAATAATGTTAAGAGTGCGTGTGTGTGTGTGTGTGCGCGCACGTGCACGCGTGTGCATATTTGCTTGCTTTTTTGGATCAACAGTATTTAAAAGTTATAGCAAGTTTGTCTTGTTTACACTCTTGATTTAACACCAAAATTCCTAAGCATTCCACCACACCAGATTCTGTACCTGAATGGATACCCCTATTAAATAATTTTGTATATCACATTCATTAATGGCTTAATCCCCCATTTTAGGCAGTTTAATTCTGCTGTTTATTATAATCACTCATCTGCCTAAACCATCCAAACACATGCTTTTTTTTCTGCTTCACTGTATTTATTTGGCAAAAATCATACTGCAATAAAATCCACTGAACAGACTGTTCTCCTGCCTCTAAACATGGCTGTATGTCCACCATGACTG
Source organism: Cephalophus harveyi (assembly GCA_006410635.1). NCBI lineage: Eukaryota > Metazoa > Chordata > Mammalia > Artiodactyla > Bovidae > Cephalophus > Cephalophus harveyi. Next base: position 17,689 of record SJYT01051428.1, on the reverse strand, counting down.
GTTTCGTTAAATTCACAACCACAAATTCAAGTGGATCCTTATGCTGCCTAATAATCTGACTATTTTCCTGACCCGTTCATCTCTCCTACAGAACTACTTCATATCATTTTTTCTTTCCTCAAAATTACAAACCTAATTCTCTGCAAAGGTTAATATAGCTTCCAAAGTTAACTTCTACAACCACTTACCAGTGTTGTGGGGGAGGAAGATGTTTTCCTCGACCCTTTTAAGGCTTAGGTCTAAAAATGAAACTGACAAAGATGCAATAAGAGAAAACTCAGCATGTTTGATACTAACTCCCAATCTTCCCATCAAATCTTATCTTGAGCTCTTTTCAACAACTCAAGAAGTTTCCTCCTTCTTGTTTCTAGTGACTCAGACTAAAATTCTTGAAATCACCCTTGATTCCCCTTTTTTATCTCACAAACTTCATGAATTCATTAGGAAATGCAATTAGTTTGGGTCTCAAAATATATCCAGGATCCTAAACTTCTCTCCCCTGATGCTCCAATCTGCTGCAATGAGCTTGATCTGAGCCACCCTGATATTTATCACTGTAACCAAAAAGGTCTTCCTGATGTTACCTTATATGATTTAGTAGAGGTCTTTTAGCTTGAGTAATTTCATTCAGAGCAAGAATGTCTAAGACTATACAATTGTCTTTAAGATCAAATCTCTTATATTTTGGTCCTTGTGATATTTAAGTTATTTACTAATAAGAGACAAATAATGGATATCAGTCCTAAGCCACATAAAGAACATAATAATCAAAGAGGCTGTTTTTTCTCATCCACAATTAACACTGATTTATGAAGTACCTACTACATGGTACTTAATCTCAAGAAGTTCTGACTCTATCTTATACTTAATAATTTGTACCTCCCAGGGTATGCTAAGGATGTATTGAACAACATGGGGAATGCAACCAATATTTTGTAACAACTGTAAATATAACGTAACCTTAAAAGTGTATAGAAGTTTCTCAAAACAGAATTAATTAATTAATCAAATTTTGAGTCTACTGCAAGTTACAACTTCTAACCAGACCAATGCAATGGGCAGCAGAAAGGGTTCTTATACTCAAAAACAAAGTTCAGTAAGAACACACAGCATCCCAGCTTAATTCAGTACAGGAGAAAGAGGTCATTTCATAATCTCTTTGCTAAGCCTTTCTTTTTCTCCAATTTCCTAAATGAGAAACATTATAATGAATGATTTTTAACCCTTAGCCTGAAGAGTCTACAATGTATCAAATGAAATTCTACTATCATTACCTTCAATGATCATGAGCAGACAGGGTACCCATTCTTCTAACCACATAAATAGAAAGACACTACTAAAAACCTCAAGAGGGAAATAGTTCTGCCTAGGATTCCGAAGAATTGATGTTTTTGAACTGTGGTGTTGGAGAAGACTCTTGAGAGTCCCTTGGACTGCAAGGAGATCCAACCAGTCCATTCTGAAGGAGATCAGCCCTGGGATTTCTTTGGAAGGAATGATGCTAAAGCTGAAACTCCAGTACTTTGGCCACCTCATGTGAAGAGTTGACTCATTGGAAAAGACTGATGCTGGGAGGGATTGCGGGCAGGAGAAGAAGGGGACGACAGAGGAAGAGACGGCTGGATGGCATCACGGACTCAATGGACATGAGTCTGAATGAACTCTGAGGGTTGGTGATGGACAGGGAGACCTGGCAGGCTGCAATTCATGGGATCACAGAGAGTCGGACACGACTGAGCGACTGAACTGAATTGAACTGAACTGAGGATTAGGAAGGTAGAGGGAAGTAATTTATGTAGAATTTACCATTGCATGGTTAAAGCATTCTGGAACAGAAATTGAGAAATATGACTCACCATTTCCCTTGGCAGGAATTATTCCAGTAGCTCTGTCTTCGTTTCATCTTTATTCCAAGAGCGGTATTCAGCTCAATCCCCTGAAAGAAATGATGATAAATAAATTATATGCAAGGTACTGTACTAGGATCGCTGGGAGAGGCAAAAATGTTTATATCTACTCCTGAACTAAATATTTACACTGGAAAATGCAAATGTACACAAGGTTAGGTATAGTGCAGAGTACATATTTTGAACACAAAATGTTACCAAACTCAGGTTTAGCTGTTTGTTGTTCAAGAAACCAATACTGAGAGACAAGCATTGGATAAAAGGAAAGATAACTTTATTCAGTTATCTTTCCTGAGGAGAAGGAGAAGGGAGACTCATATCCCAAAGAACCAATTTCTCACTGCTGATCAGGGGAAAAGAGCTTTTAAGAAGGAGTTTCAGGGGTGCACAGGTATGGGAGGATATGGTGGAAGGGAGTTACATGAAGAATAGCACAACTAACTCCAAAAAAAAATTATCTTGAAATTGGTCATGTGGTGACATGATCAGCATCATCTTCATTGTTTTAAGTATAGTTAATCTTTACTTGGAGAAGGAAATGGCAATCCACTCCAGCACTCTTGCCTGGAAAATCCCATGGACGGAGGAACATGATAGGCTACAATCCATGGGGTCGCAAAGAGTCGGACAAAACTGAGCGACTTCACTCACTCACTCACTCACTCAATCTTTACTTGCAGGGTCAGTTCATCCCCATTTCTTGAGGCCAGTTCTTGGAATTATGTAAAATGGAGTAGCTTATGTTATGGCTATAGTCTTGTCATCATGTAGTTAATTTCTTCCAAAAGGTGGGGGTTTCAGTATTTGCAAAACAGCTCAAAGGATATGGCTCAGAAAACTATGTACAGCCCTTGATGAAGAACTAAAGGTCCATGAAGTTGCTTAGTGGCTAAACTTGTTTTGTCTTGCTTGACTGTTTTCTTTGCTTCCACATTTTCTCACTTCCTGGATTAAATCTATTCTAAGGCTAAAGCTTTTTTTGTTTGTTTGTTTTTCACAAGCAAGAGTCAAGTGGAGAACATGATGGGTGCAGGGGGAGGGTACCTGTCTCATGAAGGCTTCACAGGGCTCTGCTCAGTTATGAAGATACAAAGAACCCTAGGGGACTAAGGAAAACAATGCTGCTGATGAGGCCTTGGGAAAGATTTTTCCTGAACTTTCTTGCTAAGTTTTCCTTGCAGGTAGACTCCCTCAGACACTTCAGTGGGGATTAAACCAGCTAGAACAACGTGAAGAAGTAACAGCTAGAGAATTCATGCTTTGAAGTGGCAGCAGTGGCAGTGAGGAAGTGAGTGGTGTGACTTTCAACGCCTGTGCCCAACAGACACTATAGTGGGTCCTCCCCGGACTTCCCCACAGTGTAAGGAGCTTATCCTTAAAGAGTAGCCTCCAAGCCTGACTCTGTCCCTTCTGGAGCTTCTGTGAGCGTCCCAATACAATTTATTCAACTGTTCTTCTACTTAAATGAAGTAGAGAACATCCTATTTCCTACAGCCGGTATTTAAGTCACAAGATTAAAGTGGCAGCAATGGCACCCCACTCCAGTACTCTTGCCTGGAAAATCCCATGGATGGAGGAGCCTGGTGGGCTGCAGTCCATGGGGTCACTGAGGTTCAGACATGACTGAGCGACTTCACTTCACTTTTCACTTTCATGCATTGGAGAAGGAAATGGCAACCTACTCCAGTGTTCTTGCCTGGAGAATCCCAGGGACGGGGGAGCCTGGTAGGCTGCCATCTATGGGGTCGCAAAGAGTCAGACAGGACTGAAGCAACCTAGCAGCATACTCTAATAATTAGAAGCATGGGCTTTGGAATTTCAACTTGTGTTTGAACTCTTTCTTTTCCATTCCTTTGGTATATATTTATGGGTAATATCTTTTACCTCTCTAAGACTCAGTCACTAATTTTACATTTGGGAAAATATTAATAGCAAATTTATAGCACTGATATACATTTAAATGAGTTGATGCACAAAGGGCTCATGTGTATCCCAGTAACTGCTCAATAAAAAATTATTATTACTATATGAATTATAATCCCAACTAAATTAATGTGTTCCTCTTTCCCAACACATGCTCTTTGACTATTATATACTATTCCTCCTGATATTTCACTTTCGTAATCTGCCCTTAGGCACCCCAGGTGGCACAATGGTAAAGAACCTGCCTGCCAATGCATTAGACACAGGTTCAGTCCCTGGGTGGGGAAGATCTGCTGGAGTAGGAAATGGCAACCCACTCAAGTATTCTTGCCTGGAAAATTCCGTGAACAGAGGAGACTGGTGGGCTACAGTCCATGGGGCCATAAAGAGTCAGACATGACTGAGCAACTAAGCAACAACAGCAACAATCTGTCCTTTGGAGTTTGGAATACATTTTCAAGAAGTTTTCCTTACTGAGAATAGTAAGGAGAAATCACTTATTCCACATTAATGCAACCACAGTTTGATGTCTTCAAAAATAAATGCATGTAATAAATATTATCATATTTCAGACTATTTTTTCTTCAATGATAGGATTATCATCATTATAAAGTTCCTTGCTAATAAAAAAAGTGTACTAATTTCAATTAAACTCAAACTGAAAATAAAGGGAGAAAAACATACAACTACTATGTTTAAGATTGCCCTTTGCCAACTGAATGCAACAATATCCTGCAGAGGAGGTGAGATGTACTTGGCCCCAGGCAGAGGCTTTGAGATGAGCTCCTTGTTAAAGTTACTGATTATCACTGAAAAATAGTGTAACAGAGACATTAAAAGATTCATGGTGCTTCAAAGAGATGCTTCTCATTTTGACACTCATTAAGGTTTGATTCCTAAATTTTCAAAGCAAAACCACAGTAGACACTTTGCAGTGAACTTTTTTAACATACAAAAAAAAAAAGTCACCAAGAATGTCTCATTTTGAATTAAATGAATTTTATATTATGGTGTAGAACATCTTATAAAAAATAAAACATCAAGTTTATTGGGAAATATGCAGCATCCTTGACATTATTTCCATTCATCTTGAACATTTCTTCTTTTAAAACTATTTAAAATACATCTGATCAGGACACAATTTATTTATGTCTGAGTACTCCTTTCTATTGCTTTCTGTCTCTCCCTGCTCTGATCCCTTCCCCATATTTCCATCTCATTAGAACTGCATTTACTCAGCCAGAGACAGAGCAGAACAAGTGAAGACGACAACATATTTAGGTGGAGAAGACTGATTTATCTACACAGTAAAAAGCTAAGAGTAAAGGACATGGGAAATCTGAACTGAGGAAGAGGTGTTAAAAAGATTTCTGAATTAGTTACTGGGAAACTTTAAAAGACTTGATAAAGAAGGTGTCCTGAAACAATTTTATGCCATGAGAAAATTAAAGAGGAATTTATTTCCATTCATCTTGAACATTTCTTCTTTTAAAACTATTTAAAATACATCTGATCAGGACACAATTTATTTATGTCTGAGTACTCCTTTCTATTGCTTTCTGTCTCTCCCTGCTCTGATCCCTTCCCCGTATTTCCATCTCATTAGAACTGCATTTACTCAGCCAGAGACAGAGCAGAACAAGTGAAGACGACAACATATTTAGGTGGAGAAGACTGATTTATCTACACAGTAAAAAGCTAAGAGTAAAGGACATGGGAAATCTGAACTGAGGAAGAGGTGTTAAAAAGATTTCTGAATTAGTTACTGGGAAACTTTAAAAGACTTGATAAAGAAGGTGTCCTGAAACAATTTTATGCCATGAGAAAATTAAAGAGGAAGGGAAACGGGATTTGAAGAGAGACACTATGTACAGCTGACCCTTGACTAATGTGGTTTTGAACTACACATGTCCACTTATATGCAGATTTTTTCAATAGTAAACATTATAGTACTATAGGGTCCATGTTGGTGTAATCCATAGATACAGAGGAACTGAGGATATGTGAAAGTGTCAGTCACTCAGTCAAGTCTGACTCTTTGCGACACCATGTATCAGTTCCGTTCAGTTTAGTCGCTCAGTCATGTCCGACTCTTTGCAACCCCATGAATCGCAGCACGTCACACTTCCCTGTCCATCACCAACTCCTGGAGTTCACTCAGACTCGCGTTAATCGAGTCAGTGATGCCATCCAGCCATCTTATCCTTGGTCGTCCCCTTCTTCTCCTTCCCTCAATCCCTCCAAGAGTGATAGCATTTACACTGTTTCTGGAACCTAAGCAAATTATTACCTCCAATTTTAATCATAGTAAAAGAAGCCAAATGAAGCAGTTTCAAGGGATCCCTTGGAATAAACATATTTATTAAATATATGAGTACAAATATGTTTATATAAATAAATATGTGTTGTTATATAATACTTTAGGATTTTGAGCAAGATTCTCTTATTTCGTAAAAGTTATTAAAAAATATTGTCAACATTACACCCAAAATAATTATGACTTGGAGGTCATCGAAAGAACATGCTTGCTAGTAGACCCTTGAGCTGGAGCCAGGCAATTGGGGGCCTCATGTGCTCCCCTGTACTTGAAATTTACAAGCTTCCCACACTGTGGACAGTGACTACAGCCATGAAATTAAAAGATGCTTGCTTCTTGGAAGAATAGATATGAAAAACCTAGACAGCATGTTAAAATTCAGAGACATTACTTTGCCAACAAAGATCCGTATTTTCAAAGCTATGGTTTTTCCAGCAGCCATGCATGGATGTGAGAGTTGGACCACAAAGAAGGCTGAGAGCTGAAGAATTGATACTTTTGAACTGTGGTGTTTGAGAATACTTTTGAGAGTCCCTTGGACTGCAAGGAGATCAAATAAGTCAATCCTAAAGGAAATCAACCCTGAATATTCATTGGAAGGACTGATGCTGAAGCTGAACCTCCAATACTTTGGCCACCTGATGTGAAGAGCTGACTCATTGGAAAAGATCCTGATGCTGGGAAAGATTGAAGGTGGAAAGAGAAGGGGATGACAGAGGATGAGATGGTTGGATGGCATCACTGACTCAGGACATGAATTTGAGCAAGCTCTGGGAGTTGGTGAAGGACAGGAAAGCTTGGAATGCTGCAGTCCATGGGGTCACAAAGAGTTGGACAGGACTGAGTGACTGAACACTACCACCACCACTGTTTCCACAGGTGGTGTTGCGTTAAGGGCTCAGGCTTGAGAGTCAATATGCTGTTGAGACCATCTGCACAGTACATGTGACTGAACCCTATTAAGGCCTCTATATAAACTTTTATGATTCAGGCCAGAGGGCATGGCAGTCTGCTCATCTTGTGCCAACCAAGACAAGCCTCACATGTAAGTTTGCTTACTTATTAAATCTGCCACCTTCCAATCTGGAGTGTCTACCTCTCTCTTCTGTCTCTCTTCAACCTACAGAGGCTGTGAATCAACACTCAGCTAACTAGGACATTTTAAGAGACTAAAGGAAAGCACTCAAAGCTGCTATTCTCTGTCAAAAGTGAAGTCACTCAGTCGTGTCTGACTCTTTGTGACCCCACGAACTGTAGCCTACCAGGCTTCTCTGTCCAAGAGATTTTCCAGGCAAGAGTACTGGAGTGGGTTGCCATTTCCTTCTCCAACCCAAGAGTTATTTAACAAATGAGATGAGAAACACATGAACAGATAATTCTCCTTATTTTAAAAAACCTTCTAAAATACCTTTTAAGATATTTATCAAGATATATAACTACACGCTTTTCAATCCAACAATCACTCCTTCCCTGCTACATGTTGAGAAGAATAACTTTATAAATAAGAATACACCATTTTCTGGCTTATATTCATATGGAAACCAGGCTCATTGACACAGAATCCTCAAAATGGTCTGCGGATTGTTTGACAGCCAGGTTCTGAGATGCAAAACTGAGTAATGCAAAGAAAAAGAGTACATGAAAGACAATATATTTTGTATATGTCTTGTTCAGTCACTAAGTCGTATCTGTTTGCCATGCCATCGACTGCAGCACACCAGGCTTTCCTGTCTTTCACTACCTCCCAGGGTTTACCAAACTCATGTCCATTGAGTCAGTGATACCATCCAACTATCTCATCCTCTGTCTCCCTCTTCTCCTACCCTCAGTCTTTCCCAGCATCGGGTCTTCTCCAAAGAGTCGACTCTTTGCATCAGGTGGCCAAAGTATTGGAGCTCCAGCTTTAGCATCATTCCTTCCAATGAATACTCAAGGCTGATTTCCTTTAGGACTGACAGTTTGATCTCCTTGAAGCATCAGTTCTTCGGTGCTCAACCTTTTTTATAGTCCAAATTATTTTTTTTATCATTATGCATAACATAAATGTATATATATTTATACACAGATATATATCAATGTATCATCAATTAATTGGTATTAGTTTGGCTAAATTGCAATCTATTTACTCAATATTCATATTATTCATCTTCATGCTAAAGTTAATTTCTCAAATATTATTCCTTATGCAAACTGAGTTCATTTACCTTGGCTAAAACTCTGTCTTATGATATTCTTACAGATTTCTGCTATTTGACAACAATATGTAGAACTTTTTCATCATTTAACATAGACATAACTCTAAGATATAAGGCATAATTGCCTGAGTGCTAAGATTTAAAAGAAGGCAACACTTTGCATATATCATCTTAGCAACAATACTTTGAAGGTAGAAAAAATATTATTGCTATTTTTACAAGTGAAAGTACAAGCTTAGGAGGGTTAAGTGACTGGTGCAATGATGCATACCCACTGAATAGGCAAACCAGGATTAAATGGCACATAAACCTGACTCAAAATCATTTAATGCAAATATGTGCAGACAAAACCTATTAAGTCATGTTACCTTATATATCTTACTCTTTCCTCTAGATTCCAAGTAATTTGGGTGCAGAAAAAATTCATTTACATATTTTCTTTCCCACAGAAATGAGTTATTTTTAAAACACTTTATAAAACACAATAACTACTTACTTCTTTAATTAAAATATGTGTGTGCACATGTGTGTGTTTAATCCAGTTACTCTATAATCCATTTTGTGTTATTTAATATCCACATTGTCTACTCACTTCATGTGTTCATTTGTGCGGTCTCTGATAATTTTTTTCAAACTGCTTTGTGTTTTATGATTTGCCTTCTTACTTCAAGTTTAAGCTCCTTGAGAAATATGAACTTGGTCATAGGAAATGAGCTTATGACTCAAACTACTTTAGTAGCTGCCCATATACTTTACGTACTACAGACAATTGTGCAAAAGGAAAATGTATACTTTTAGAGTGAAAAGTAAACTTAACTATAAAGAAGCAAAACCTGGTTTTTATATATGTTTAATGCTAAAGGTTAGAATATTTTTAGTTGCAAATGACTGAACAACCATTCAAACTAGCCTAAATTTAAATGTATTTGTTAACCTATGTTTTCTATAATGTCAAATCATGTCAAGCATGATTTGTTGCAAGTGTTCAGTGATATGTTCTTACTCTGTTGTTCTCCATATTTTAGCTGTGTTGTGATATGATGGAACATGATGATGGGATGGTCTATTCTTTAATCTAAAGCACTTTCTTCTCCAATGGTGGCCAAATGGGATGATTTTGTAGGTACACTGTATCATTTTAATTGTTTAAGCAAGCCCCAAGGAGAGAGTACATTTTATTCCTGTTCCAGTTAAAGTGTCAGGACTTACACTGATTAAGTTAGATTGACCTATTTAGAGGCATATGTGTTTTCCAGATACAAACTTGAGGCAAGGGTAATAGGAGGCATTAATATCCAGACTTGAGGTGCATCTCCTTACTTGGCATCCTTCGTTGGTATTACCCACATCTCAACTACATGGGCTAAAATATGGCAGGTGATAAAACCCTAGATTCAGGCTTTATGCCAGATAAATAAAAGTGTCCTGAATTATGAGAGGCAGTTTGCTTATAATGTGGCAGACAGATTAAAGAAGTGCTCTGGAGAACTTCTTGAGCTATGATGAACAAACTCAGAAATCTTCCTACAGATCTACTAGTAAGTTCCCAGATATGCATACCTCCAGGCAATCAAGGCTATTTGTATCCCCCTGCCTTCTGTGAATCTGGAGATGCTTTTTTGTTTCTTGGGTGATACCACAGCAGATATGAAAGAAAACAAAATGATTCCAAATAACCTCACTCATAACTTAGCACGCTAAAGAGAGATGATTCTTCTCTGACAGAAATGCAAAACAAAACAACAGCAACAAAAAACACTTGGGCAAATCAGATCAGAAAGATTTGGATATAAACCTAGTCATGACTTAAGGGACTGCCCATATGATTGCTGAGAGCAAGAAGTTTTTCAAGGTATCTGAGGAAAGGAGGTGGTGTTGGAATCTGCCCTGTACCAAATAAGAGATGAAGCCTCTCACTCTGGAAGCATTAGATCATCTAAGTAATAAAAGTTAGCTAGTCATCACCACTTCCTCCAGGACTGAGTGGACAATCTCGCATGCTCATGCTAAGTCACTTCAGTCATGTCCAACTCTTTGCGATCCCGTGAACTGCAGCCTGACAGGTTCCAATGGTCACAGGATTTCCCAGGAAGAATAGTGGAATCAGTTGTCATTTCTTGTCTTTTCAATTTAAATGGCTTCTTATAGACCAAAATACAAACAAATGAAAAAACAAATTTTCACAAAGAATAAATATTATGAAATATATTCCATGAAAATTTTGCAATCAAAGCTGAAATCTCAGGAAATGTATTTATTACATGCATTACAGTATTTTCTTCTCTAATGGCTCAATGATAAAGAATTCTCCTGCAATGCAGGAGACTCAGGCTTGATCCCTGGGTCAGGAAGATCCTCTGGAAAAGGAAAAGGCAATCCAATCCAGTCTGCTTGCCTGGGAAATCCCACGGACTGAGAAGCCTTGCAGGCTATAGTCCATGGAGTTTCAGTCTGACATGATTTAGCAACTAAGCAACACAATAACACTGCAATATTTTTATCATCATCTTTTCTTTCCTACAGTGATTTAGTATTACAGAGACCAAATTTCTCTGCATTAGAAGTTGTATCTGTAATTTTAATAGAAAAAAATAGAAATACTTGGGATATGATTTTTTTAATCCCTTCCCTGACCTATGAACTGCCAAGTCATATAAAGTCAGATGCTAATTAAACCTGAATGAGTAGTGGTGTGAAATCCTCTTAATGGTGCTTATGCACAGAATATAGGCTATATTCTAGACATTTCCCAAGAATTCACACACAGAATTTGGAAACCTTTTTCTTCAGCGTATTTAAAATGCCACATGGCATTCTGAACTTTTCAATTTACAAAACAAATCATTTGTCATATATTCTAGATTTTACTTTAATGGCTTCAAGGTAGTTTTTATGATTTTTTAAAGCAAATATAAACATTGTTTTTGTGATCATTTAATTTTGGTGTTTGTAATTTTAAATGATTATCAACTATATCTAAATAAAATAGTTATAAAAATATTTATTAAAACTTTGAAG
>SJYT01051423.1:415325-446857 GCA_006410635.1 Cephalophus harveyi | reverse complement strand
GAAGAGTTGACTCATTGGAAAAGACTCTGATGCTGGGAGGGATTGGGGGCAGGAGGAGAAGGGGACGACCGAGGATGAGTTGGCTGGATGGCATCACGGACTCGATGGACGTGTGTCTGAGTGAACTCCAGGAGATGGTGATGAACAGGGAGGCCTGGCGTGCTGCGATTCATGGGGTCACAAAGAGTCGGACACGACTGTGCAACTGAACTGAACTGAACTGAAAGACGTCATTTCAGGATGGAAGTAATTCTTCATGGTAATACTTGTCTTCTTGATTGTTCAGAGAAAATAAGTACCCAGTACAGGTTGGGTAACATAAGATGTGCTCCATATATTTAGCTCAATCTTCAGGTGAGACAGATGTGTTGTCACATAGATTCGGGAACTGGGACTTAGAGAAGTACTAAGAGCTCCACTAGGTCAAACAGCCAGGAGACCAGCTGAGTTTGAACTTATGCTTTGGCTTCCAAATCTTAGGCTCTTTGCATTCTGCAGGCTCCTTTCTCAGGGCTTGGATTGTGATGAATACAACAGGTCTGTTCTTCCTGACATGATGGGTAAAGGGACAGAATCAGAGGAATGCTTAAAAGACAGGGGAAGTTGATGGGACCATCAAAGAAGGGTTTATACTCAGTTCTGATTTTCCTAAATCTAGCATGATCAGAAGGTTGTTCCTATAAGGAAGAAAGGTGGCAACTTCTTCCATTTTATTACAGACTTTACATAAATATCACAGTGACTTTATTAGATTGTAAATCCTTTGAAAACCGAGACTGTCTTTTTCCTATATATTGTCATATTACCACATATTTGATTGCTACTCACATCATGCTATTTAAAGAGGTAATCGAGCCTGGTGAAGGGATCACTACAAAGCTTTCCAGATTGCAGATGTGGTCATTAGTTTCAGACTAGTGACAGGAGAAGTGACAAGCAGAAGAATTTCAGAAGGTTCAAAACCTCTTGGCATTACAGCCAGACAGAAGACCCCAAAAAAGTCAGATAAGCTATTTAAATATGCTGAAATAACAGCCAAAAGTGTGCAAATGAGATGTTTCTGTTATTGCTTATATCTTTCTCGGAGGGAGACATATTCACACTGAAATTAAAAAAACAGTTCATTTTCTCAGATGTGGCTGCTTCTAAGTCACTTAAGTCGTGTCTGACTCTGTGTGACCCCCTAGATGGCAGCCCACCAGACTCTGCCGTCCCTGGGATTCTCCAGGCAAGAACACTGGAGTGGGTTGCCATTTCCTTCTCCAATGCATGAAAGTGAAAAGTGAAAGTGAAGTCGCTCAGTCATGTCCGACTCTTAGCGACCCCATGGACATAGCCCACCAGGCTCCTCCATCCATGGGATTTTCCAGGCAGGAATACTGGAGTGGGTTGCCATTGCCTTCTCCATTCTCAGATGCTAAAAAGCATCAGACCAAAGAGAGGGGCTTCCCAGGTGGTGCTAGTGGTAAAGAACCCGCCTGTCAATACAGCAAACATAAGAGACACTGGTTCAATCCCAGGTTCGAGAAGACTCCCTGGGAGAGAGCATGGCAACTCACTCCAGTATTCTTCCCTGGAGAATCCCATGGACAGAGGAGCTGGCAGGCTACAGTCTGTAGGGTTGCAAAGAGTCAGACACAACTGAAGCAATTGCACACAGGCAAAGGAAGAGAAATCTCTTTCAATATTCACATTCAACATCAACTCACTCAGGTTGACGCTGTCATTTCCATTTTGTGAATGGGGAAACTGATACACAGGCAGGATTACACACAGCTAAGGAAGAGGAGAGTGAAAAAGTTGGCTTAAAGCTCAACATTCAGAAAACTAAGATCATGACACCTGGTCCCATCACTTCATGGGAAATACATGGGGAAACAGTGGAAACAGTGTCAGACTTTATTTTTCTGGGCTCCAAAATCACTGCAGATGGTGACTGCAGCCATGAAATTAAAAGAGGCTTACTCCTTGGAAGGAAAGTTATGACCAACCTAGATAGCATATTGAAAAGCAGAGATATTACTTTGCCAACAAGGGTCCGTCTAGTCAAGGCTTTGGTTTTTCCAGTGGTCATGTATGGATGTGAGAGTTGGACTGTGAGGAAAGCTGAGTGCCGAAGAATTGATGCTTTTGAACTATAGTGTTGAAGACTCTTGAGAGTCCTCTGGACTGCAAGGAGATCCAACCAGTCCATTCTAAAGGAGACCAGTCCTGGTGTTCATTGGAAGGACTGATGCTAAAACTGAAACTCTAGTACTTTGGCCACCTCATGTGAAGAGTTGACTCAATTGGAAAAGACTCTGATGCTGGGAGGGATTGGGGGCAGGAGGAGAAGGGGATGACAGAGGATGAGACGGCTGGGTGGCATCACCGACTTGATGGACATGGGTTTGAGTGAACTCCGGGGGTTGGTGATGGACAGGGAGGCCTGGCGTGCTGCAGTTCATGGGGTCGCAAAGAGTCGGACACGACTGAGTGACTGAACTGAACTGAAAGGAAGGAAGTGCTTGTGCTAGAGCTGAGTCTAACACTGAAGAAGTTTGCCTCCATACTTCGCGTCCATACCCTGTGCCTTTTAGGGGTTCATAGATTCATACAGAGGTTGCAACTGCAAATCAAGTAAGTTCTAAGGNAACAAATAATACACTGGCATTCATAAACTACCTTTGAGTTAAGACTAAGCAAATTTAAAGACTGGCTTTTCCTGTAGCGTATTCACAGGGGACCCAGGGACTTTTTTTTACTTCCTACTTTCCTTTTATTTTTTTAAGAGAACAGTCAAACTGAGTAAAAATGTAAATTGTTGCAGTCTTATTTCTGCAGTGTGTATTATTGTACTTATCTTTTAACAGCAAATCTCTTATCATTTACTTAAGAACTAATTTAAAAGTCTTGATAAGAGTAGGTGCAGAATACTCTGGCTTCCCTGGGGCTCAGACAGTAAAGTATCTGTCTGCAATGAGGGAGACCTCTGTTGGATCCCTGGGTCAGGAAGATCCCCTGGAGAAGGAAATGGCAATCCACTGCAGTACTCTTGCCTAGAAAATCCCATGGGCTGAGGAGCCTCGGTATAGTGACAGAGGGGGTGGGGGAAGAAGCAAGCTAAATAATCAAGGATAGTACATTGACTAAAGTAGTATTATAGCCATAAGATGGTGATGAACTGGGAGGCCTGGTGTGCTGGGATTCATGGGGTCGCAAAGAGTCGGACACGACTGAGTGACTGAACTGAACTAAACTGAAGATTGACTACAATGCAGGGTTTAAAAATCATGTCCTGAGAGATTATACACTTTCACTGTATTATGTCAATTAATGCAAGGATTTTGATTGACTTTAGTGCCAAGTAATCCTCAGGCCATAGTGGCATATTTGAGAGTGGCAAATTCTGCTCCCCCTCACTTTCTCTCTATCCCTCTCTCTGTCTCTCTCTCTATATATATGTATATATATGCGCACACAGATGCATACAGTACATATATTTGTAGACATATATGATGGATAATAGCTCTAGTTTGTCTTCCTAACCAGATTGTAAGCTCATGGTGGGCAGCAACTATATTTAAAACTACCTTCTACTTCTGTACCCTATAGTATCTTGCAACTGAAGATCTTTTACTTCATGGAAACTTAATTTTATGGTCAGAGTTTGAACTTGCTTTTTTTTTTAAACTAGAATGGTTTTAAGAGTTTTTTTCAGGAACTTTAACTTTACTTCAGCCCCTCTTCACCTGTGTGCAGTGGCAGAATCAATGCCCACCTGTAATAATATCTTGAGGATTATATGAGGAAGATAATGGGTCCACTGCAGAACCTGATAGATGGTAAAAGTGAAAGTGCCTCAGTTCTGTCTCTTTGCATCCCCATGGACTATACAGTCCATGGAATTTTCCACGCCAGAATACTGGAGTGGGTAGCTGTTCCTTTCTTCAGGGGATCTTCCCAACCCAGGGATCCAACCCAGGTCTCCTGCATTGCAGGTGGATGCTTTACCAGCTGAGCCACAAGGGAAGCCCAAGAATACTGGAGTGGGTAGCCTGTCCCTTCTCCAGCGGCTCTTCCCAATGGAGGAATCGGAACCAGAGTCTCCTGCGTTGCAGGCAGATTTTTTACCAACTGAGCTATCAGGGAAGCCCTGGTATGTGGTAGAACATTTTTAAAAAAAGTCATTTTTAAATATTTTGAAGACAGAATGAGAAACACTGGTTCTGGAAATTTTTGTGTTCTTTCTTTTAGAAAGTAAAAGTGGTTGTTAAGTAATTGTATTTTTAAGAACTAAGTATTTAACTAACTAAGGGAATAATTACGTTATTTGTTTCTTTGTAGAGTTATTCCAAACTGTCAGTTCAGATCAAAAACAGCACGTCTTAAAACTTTTACTGCTAACCAGATAGATGAAATAAAGGACCCTTCTGGACTCTTTTATATTCTTCCTTTTCAAAAGGTAATCCAACTCTATGACATTTCTAGCATTAAGGACCTACATTTAAAGATAATTTGAAATGTGTTGTAAGATTTTGTGTGTTTGAAAATATTTTTAGATCTCTGAGAAAGCGTTATTTAAAGTTAAATTAAGAGCTTATTCTTGCCTGGAAAATCCCATGGACAGAGGAGCCTGCTAAGCTGCAGTCCATGGGGTCGCTAAGAGTCGGACACACTGAGAAACTTCACTTTCACTTTCACGCATTGGAGAAGGAAATGGCAACCCACTCCAGTGTTCTTGCCTGGAGAATCCCAGGGACGACGGAGCCTGGTGGGCTGCCATCTATGGGGTCGCACAGAGTCAGACACGGTTGAAGCAACTTAGCAGCAACAGCAGCAGCAGCAAGAGCTTATTAAAACCAAAAATTGAATTTAAATTGTCATGTTAAAAAATAGCCATGAATAATTATACCTCTATTGAAAAGAATCAACTATACTTCAATAAATAAAAATAAATGACCATAATTTAGTTACTGTTTGTGGGTACTGAATTTTACTTGTTTATGTTAAAGCTAAATGAAATACAAACATTAAAGAAAATATAGAGGGGCATCTCTACATATTGGTGTGTCTTTTGAGCCCTTTTATGTTTTGGTTATTGTTAATTTGTAATGTTTTGAATTTTTAAAAGAGGAAAAACATACCAATGTAATAGCGTTGAGATTCAACTAGTATTAGGCTGGTAAAGAGAAAGTAATTAAGAGAGAGTAATCAGTGATTTATAATGTATTGATCTGATTATTTTAAAATTCTGCAAATATTTTTGATAGTTAATTCACAAAACAAATTTTTTAGGGCTACTTGGTGAATTGGGATGTTCAAAGACAAGTTTGGGATTACCTTTTTGGAAAAGAAATGTATCAGGTAACAAGTTGGAGTATGTATTCAAATTTCTATTTCCATGTCTCATTCAAGTGAAAAATCAGAAGTTATATTTTAAGATTTATAAATTTTTGAATATTTCTTACAGTATTTAAGTCACTTAATCTACTGTGCCTAGCTTTGATTTTCTAAATAAGTGCAAGTCCATAGAATTTATATTGTGAAGTGGAATTTGAGGTTGAGAAGAGCAAATGTATATGAAATTTAAGATTAAAATTTTACTTCAGATATCTACTATTCTTAGACCACTTTATCGTCTCATTTTTCACAGTAAAATTTTTTTGCTCATATATCTGAATGTGTGAATGATACAATGTTAGAATTTTGTGCTCTTAATATCTTTAGTGTGACTTTAGGTGTCCTGAGAGAATGTTCAAATTTTAATGCTTCTTTAAGAGTTTGTGGGAGAGAATTGTGTAAACATTAAATATCCCAAAGCTTCTCACCTTTTCCCTTTTATTTTTTACCTTTTAACTTTTAAAGACAAAATACCAGTTCCAGTGCTTATAGTTGTATCATTCATTCAGTTCAGTTCAGTTCAGTCGCTCAGTCGTGTCCGACTCTTTGCGACCCCATGAATTGATTTGAAACAGCTCAACTGGAATTCCATCACCTCCACTAGCTTTGTTCGTAGTGATGCTTTCTAAGGCCCACTTGACTTCACATTCCAAGATGTCTGGCTCTAGATGAGTGATCACATCATCATGATTATCATTCATTACTTTTGCATAATTATCTTTAAACAATTTGATGGTACCATTTTATCAGTGCTGCCATTAGGAGAGTTAAATAATAGTCGAAGACCATGAATGCTGTAACTAGACTTCCCAAGTTCAGTCCTAAGTTTGTCATTAATTAGTTATATGAACCTCGGTAACTCATTCAGCTCTTCTGTGTCTCAGTTTGCTCACTTTCAAAAGGGGATAGTAAGACATGTCTTCTAGGGTTATTGTGAGAATTAAATAGATGTATGTACATAAAGCAGATGTTTATAATTATAAAGCTACAAAACTGGGAATTTTCCTCTTATAGGTTGACTTTTTAGACACTAATATTATTATCACAGAACCATATTTTAACTTCACTTCAATTCAAGAATCAATGAATGAAATCTTATTTGAAGAATACCAGTTTCAAGCAGTATTAAGAGTAAATGGTGAGTTAAAGTTCTGATTGAAATTGAGTTATGTGAATATGAATAAACACTTTTAAATCCAAGAATATTGAGTGACATTCTTTTAGATTTGATGAAATTTAAAATTAGATGAAGCCCTCGAGCTTATTAGTCTGACTTCTCTTGCTATATCTTTTTAATATAGTATTTCTCCCTAATGAAGTTAACTAGCAACATATTTCTAATCTCTGAAAGTTTATGTTTTCTGAGATAGTTGTCTTTTCTATCACTGATGTGTTTGCTATTCTTATTATTGTTTGAAATAATGTTAATAGCTCAGACTGCCAATATGAGGAAAAACAATCTATACATATCATCTAGAAGTTAGTTTTTTAAAGGCTAGAATTAAATGACTGTATAAAGAAAGTATTCACCTATTTAGCATGTAGCATTTAAGTCTGTATAAACAACAATGTACTGTAATGGTTAGTGATACTGCTCCTGAGGACATGTAACAATGGAGACATTTTTCATTGTCACAACTGGGATGGTACTTCTTGCATCTAATATATAGAGGACCAAGATGCTGCTACAACAGTGCACAGTAAAGCCCCCAGTGCTGGGGAAGCATCTGACCCACAATGTCAGTAGTTCTGAAGTTGAGAAAAATTGCTGTAGAGTCATACTGCTTACGTTTGATTCCTGGCTCTGTTACTTTCCAATCATATGACCTTGGGCACATTATTAACATCTCTGCTTCATTTTCTACATCTGTAAAAATGGGATTGTTGTGAGGATTAAAACACACATACGCATGGAGTTTAGAATAGTGCCCAGCATGTAATAAATGCTCAGCAAAATTATTTGCTGTTAAAATAATTATTATAAGTTGTGAAGTATTTACCTTCAAAGTTGATCACAAAATTTTTATCATTTTCCACAAAGATATCATGTTTTAATGTTTAAATATCTGACAGAATTAGGAATGTTATTTTAGATTAACTTTTTTTTTTTACAAAGGAAAATATCTGTCTGTTTGCTTTAGTTTGCTGCTTTTCTTTACTTATTGTTTTAAATTAGTTGTACTTTTATTCAGTGTGTTTATTTTTTCTTTATGTTTTGTTTTCTTAATAGCTGGGGCTCTCAGCGCACACAGGTATTTCCGAGATAATCCTTCCGAGTTATGCTGTATCATTGTAGATAGTGGATATTCCTTTACACATATAGTTCCTTACTGTAGAAGTAAGAAGAAAAAAGAAGCAATTATTCGGTGAGTTGCATTCAATTTTCATCTTATTTCTTATAATAAAACTGGATGAAATGTGTGATAAACTGAACTAAATTTGAATTCTTCCTTTTTAGGATAAATGTGGGAGGAAAACTCCTAACCAATCATCTAAAAGAAATCATATCTTATAGGTAATACTTAGCTTTGATTCTATGGTAAGATGAGATGCTGGGGGTGAAATTTTTAAAGTAATTTAAAATTATTCCTTGCCTTTAGTTCTAATTTCAGGTGACAGTTCTGAATTATTGCTTTAAAGACTGTATTACATAGATACTGGGTTGACCAAAAAGTTCATTTGGGTTTTTCTGTAACACCTTATTGAAGAACTTAAATGAACTTTTTGACCAACTCAGTAAATACCAATGATGTTCAAGTTAAAAAGCTTTCTGACATATGAAATGGTAGTGTCCACCAAAAAGACATTTCCAATTTCTCGGGAGTTTAATACATTAATAATATTTTTAAATTGCAAATGTACATATACCTTGTAAAACATTTTACAATGCATATAGGAAATAAGGGTCTAAAAAGAAAATAAACCTCTGCTTCCCTTTTCCATTTCTCTTGTCAATTCTCCATATACAATATAATACTTGAACTTTATTTATCTTTTATCCTTTTTTAATCTCTAAAAGCCTTAATAATGTGCACTGCCATGTATAAAACAATAGCTAGTGGGAACCTACTGTATAGTACAGGGAGCTCAGCTCAGTGCTCTGTAGTGACCTAGAGAGATAGGATGTTGGGGTGGGTGTGGGAGGGAGATCCAGGAGGGAGAGTCTATATGTATACATATAGCTGGTTCACTTTGTTATATCACAGAAACTAACACAACATTGTAAAGCAGCTATACCCCCCCCCAAAGAAAAATATATAGATAAATATGTTTCTGGATTAGCCGATATTAGTTGACTGTCCACTATTAAAAGATTAGGAATTAGTGTACTTAATCACCTCCCAAGGAGGGCATAGCAACCCACGCCAGTATTCTTGCCTGGAGAATCCCCATGGACAGAGGAGCTCGGTGGGCTACCATCCATGGGATTGCAAAGAGTTAAACATGACTGAGTGACTAAGCACAACTTAAATAAGATAATGGAATGGGTATTCCATAAAGTTAAAAATATTTTACACATTCAAAAATTTAATAGTTTTTAAAGATCAGTTACCTGGTAATTTAATTCCAAAAAAATACTTTCAATGATAAGTTGCAATTAAATTTTTTTCATTTCACATAAACATTTTTATTTCTGTTTAGGCAGTTACACGTTATGGATGAAACACATGTGATTAATCAAGTGAAAGAAGATGTATGCTATGTGTCTCAGGATTTTTACAGAGACATGGATATTGCCAAGTATGTATAGTGGTAGCCTAAGAATTGAAAAGTTGATTCTTGGCTAATGTTAAGCATAGTTAAAATACTTCATAAGTCTCTATTTTGTTTTCCAGGTTGAAAGGAGAAGAAAATACAGTAATGGTAGACTATGTTTTGCCTGACTTTAGTACAATTAAAAAGGGCTTTTGTAAGGTAATTTTTAAAAAACTTTATTTTGTATTAGCATGAAGTTAATTTATAATGTATTAGTTTCAGGTGTATAATAAGTGATTCAATTATACATTATTCTTTTTCAAGTGTTTTCTCGCTGTTATTACAGAATATTAAGTTGAGTTCCCTGTGCTATACAGTAGGTTCTTATTGATTATTTATTTTAAATATATTGTGCATGATGCATATTTAGTTGCTTCAGTTATGTCCAACTCTTTGTGACCCCAGGACTGTAGCCTGCTAGGTTCCTCTGTCCTTGGGATTCTCCAGGCAAGACTACTCGGATAGGTAGCCATTCCCTTTTCCAAGGGATTTTCCTGACCCAGTGATTGAACCTGAGTCTCCTGCATTGCAGACAAACTCTATACTGTCTTTAAGCCACCAGCGAAGCCTGTAGTAACTCCATGGACTGTAGCCCGCCAGGCTTCTCTGTTCATGGAATTTTCTAGGCAAGAATATTGAAGTGGGTAGCCATTCCCTTCTCCAGGGGATCTTCCTGACCCAGGGATTGAACCCGAATCTTACGTTGCAGGCGAATTCTTGACCATCTGAGCCACCTACATAGAAGTGTATGTTAATCCCAATGTCCCAATTTATCCTTCTCCCCACCTTTCTCTTTTGACAACCATAAGTTTGTTTTCTAAGTCTGTGATATAAGGTAAGTTTTAAGTTTTTCTTCAAGCGAGCACTCAGGTTTTAAAAGCATCTAGTTGGGACTGATGGAATGTCAGAGTTGTTGATGATAGCCTTCTTGCCTGTTGGCCATTTCTGTAGACACCAGAGTATGAATGATTAATTAATATCTGTATTAAATTTATTTAGAAAAAGAACTATCCACTGTGATAGCTTATGGGACAAATCTGGAGGTAAAGAGTAACTTTACCTATATTATGGTTTACCCATTTCTGTTTTCTTAAGAATTAGTGTAAGTCCAGTTAGATTATTTGCCTGTTGTGAATGTTATTGACACAGCAGACCCAGGGCTGTGGTATCAGATTGTAGTTGAAAAGGGCAAAATCCAGTGCAGTTTGAAAATGTTGAGTAGGGTTTATCTTGGATGTCAAAACAATATAATTTCTCCCTGTCTTTGATCAGCTCAGTTTTATGTTTGGGTAAATGTGAAGTTTGCCCTTACAGTTACTGGCTTGGTGAGGACTTTTAGAAGTTAAAAGACTTTGGTCAGAAACCTAAGCACACAGAGATATTTTCGCACGGAGACATTTATGGTAATGTTCATTGCAGTATACATTGAGTGAAAAATTGGGAAGAGCCTAAACACTCACTAATGGAAGACGAATAAATTTTTATTTATTCATGTTATAAGTGAAAGTGTGAAGTCACTCAGTCATGTCCGACTCTGCGACCCCGTGGACTGTAGCCTACCAGGTTCCACCATCCATGGGATTTTCCAGGCAAGAATACTGGAGTTGGTTGCCATTTCCTTCTCCAGGAGATCTTCCCGACCCAGGGACTGAACTCGGGTCTCCCACATGGTAGGCATTGTAGGCAGACGCTTCACTGTCTGAGCCACCATGGAAGATCCTCATGTTATAAAATAAGCAGTAAAAATATAGTAAGAGGTATGTGATCATCATGGATAAATCTCAGAAATGTATCTCTGTTTAGAAGACTATATACCATTTCAGGATATGTAGAATAATTCTTTATATGTGGGCATTTATAAAAATGAAGTAAAAGTATAAAAACTATGTGTGTGAATGATAACACCACATTTAAAATGGGAGTGTTACCTGTGAAGGTATGTTAAACTGACTGATGGATACATGGGTTTTATACAATTATTTATGCTTATTTTTATGCCTGAAATTTAAAAAATAATTTCATTGGTCAGATTTTTAAGGTGAAATACAAATCAGAATTCAGAGAAGGTTACCCCCTTAGAAATAGATCCTTGTGGAAGGACCGAGGCTGACTTTAAGAAGTGAGAATTATGACAGATTATGGAATCTGGTTATCTGAACATGAACTGGGGAGAGGAACTGGAAGCCTGAATCCCACATAGAATATGGAAGATGTATTTTTTTTTTATAAGACAAGGATAACTGCCCCAAACATATAGATAGCAGGCCTCTTTCTCATCAGGCATGTTTGATCATCCTCATACAACTATAGCTGTTTAAAGCAGTCCAGTGATATAAACACCTTATAGAGAATTTACAGCACTCTGAACTTACGATGATAAAGTAATCGGTATTTCTACCAGGAGGACCCTGAATGATGGACCCTATGTCTCTAAACCTGACTGAAAATCACCTGGGCCACTTGAAGAACAATTGATATCCATGTTCTTTGTTCCTGTCCCTGGAAATATTTAGTACCTAAGTTTGGAAACTTAATCTCTAAAAGAGAAAAAAATTTCTTCCAGGTGATTGGACTATTGCTAGGCTTGGAAATCCTTCTCTTTTGTAAAACGTATTTCTCTCCTGCCCTACAAATGACAACTTACCAGTTTATTGGACATTATCTGCTGAACCCTGCCAGTTTCCTTCCCAAATCATAAGCCTTGATTTCTTGGCACTGCACCGTACATAGTGAGCTAGTAGAGGTGTGGTTGTTCCATCAATTGACTGTTGTATTGCTTCTCATCAGAGAAAAAAGGCAAAAGCCACATTGTACTGTTTGCAGCTCTTTTATTGACTTTTGGCCTTGTGATCAGAATCTTGGTGTGACTGCACTTCTATGGACTCCTTGTTACATGTACACTTTAATATCAATTGAGTGGACCTAGTTGAACTGGACTTTTACCAGATGATGGAATGTTACCTCAAATGTCTGTTTAAAAATTAACAGTTTATTTTCTACCTTGCCAATTAATATTAAAATTTATATTTCACTACATGTTAAATTGTGTACATCGTAATAGTTTTTAAGGTTTAGAAATGACTATATTTTGCATATGTTAGGATTACTCCTAAAATGTATCTTTTTAAATTTAATACTTGATTAACTTGTTTTCATTGTTGCCTGATAATCAAAATCTTTGATGAAAGCTGATAAAATATGTTTGAAATTAGAAAAGCCATACTGCATAAAATGAAAGAGAATTTGTTTCAGAGTCTTTATACTTAGAATATTGTTAAGACTTGGACCTTGATTGTTTATTCAAGAACATTTTTAAATACTCAGGAAAAAGTTATAACCTTGATTTTCTAGTATTGATGACATCAATATGATGAGGTCTGTAATATTGTTACTGATTATAGCTGATAGAAATTCCAGTTTTATTCTTTAACAGAATGAGAATGCCTACTAAAGTGTAATGAATGCTTTACTGACCTTAATTGAGAAAATTAAGTTAACAATTACTTAATAGTTACTAGTTGCCACTTTTAAACATTTTTTTCATGCTACCAGAATGAAATTTATGAGGACTGTACAGTCAGTCATGGCCTGCATTAACTAAAATAGCAACTCCCAGCAGCCCTTTTAAATTTCTTCATCTATGTCTAAAACAAAAATCATTTTGAATTTGTACTCTTAGAAACAGAAACTGCTTGTAGTTCCAGATTACATATTAACAGTGACTTCAGAGCTAACATTCAGCAAGGATTTCTACTTCTGACTCTTTCCCATAGTTAGATATTTGACCCTAGGTCAGTCACTTGATCTTCTGTAAAATTAGGGGTGTGGACTAGAAAACTTCTTTTTTGTCAAATGAAATTCTCCATATCTATATCTGTCTCAAGTTATTTTGAGTGTTGACAAGATGAGTTATATCCTGTACACTCAAACCAATATCATTTTTAAGTGAATTTGTAAATTTATAGGAAGTATTTTCCAGTCTTCTTGAGAAGGAAGAATATCTGTAAAGAAATAATATTCTTCTCTTTGCCAGTGCAGCAGTAGTTTAACTGGGTAAAAAATGATGTGTAATTTTCCTTGTTCTTCCAAGAGTATTGTGAATTTATTGTAGTTTTTAGGATATTTTTATTTTAAAATAGTGTTTCAAGTGAGAAATTTCCAAATGATAGCAATCAGAATCATTCATATCCAGGTTAGGAGTAGCAATGTAGTGCATGCATGCTAAGTTGCTTCAGTTATGTCAGACTCTTTGCAACCGCATGGACTGTAGCCTGCCAGGCTCCTCTGTCCGTGAGATTCTTCAGGCAAGAAAGAATACTGGAGTTGGGTTGCCATGCCCTCCTCCAGGGGATCTTCCTGACCCAGGGATCGAACCTGTGTCTCCTATGGAATGTAATAGGAAATACTGTGTGTTTCGGGGTTATTAGCTGAATGATCTTGAGCAATTCACATAACCTTGCCTAGCCCAGTTAGATCATTAATAAAAGGAAAATATGCCTGCCTTACTTACTGGGTTATATAAGAATTCAGAGTGATAATGTATGAAAAACGTCTAAGGAAAATTCCACATTGTTGGCTTGCATGCTATACTGGGTAGCGGATTCGTGATGGTGAACAATATGGACAACAAAGGAAAATAGAGGTTGATTACTGGAGGGACCTTTTATTTGGGAGTCAGAAAAAGCCTCTCTGAGGAAGCTGAAATCTGAACAGAGAATGGATGACTGATTACATTGAGGAATCTGTTATAGTCTTTATCTACTTTACTGTCTAACAACAAATGAATATTTTTTTTCATACATTTTAAATAATTTTATATTTATATAAAGGATTTGGATATAGTCAGTTACAGGTAAAAATGTATATATGAGTCAAATGAAGTTTATGTCCTTAACCATCTAGAACAGCTGATGATTCTTAGTACAATTGAGAAGAACCATTATTTTAATGATGTAGAATGTTATAAAGGAAATTATTTTTTTCCTGGGCCCTTCAGGAATTACAGCTCACAGAGTTGAATGGGTTAGCAGAAAATAAATAACAGAAGAATTTCAGTGATAAAGTCCACTTATTTGCCTAAATCATTTGGTAACTGATTTTTGAATAGAGATTGAATGCATAATAAAAAAATTTTTAAGTGTGTTCTTTGTTCTTTAGAAAGTGGATTCACTTTGCTATTATAGATTGATGATGAAATTCCTTCTGCTCTATTATCCTTTTCTTTGTTTGTTTTAAAATGTGTGGAATAAAGCCAGCTCATCTTTGGGGGAATAGCTACATTAAGTGTAAATAATCACTTAATTGTGTGGTTTAGGTAACAGGAGAGAAGACCGCATTTTTCTAACTTCTGAGAATCCTGAAACTTCCAAGACCATGGTTAATATATTGGT
Source organism: Cephalophus harveyi (assembly GCA_006410635.1). Taxonomy (NCBI): domain Eukaryota; kingdom Metazoa; phylum Chordata; class Mammalia; order Artiodactyla; family Bovidae; genus Cephalophus; species Cephalophus harveyi. The sequence goes on along the minus strand of SJYT01051423.1, from coordinate 432,329 downwards.
ATTTCATAGTATTAAGATTACTAAATGTTATTCGTTATATGAGCTAGATAATGTAGCATACTTTTCATCTTATTTTTCTTTAAGCCAAGAGAAGAGATGGTGTTAAGTGGAAAATACAAATCTGGGGAACAAATTCTTCGTTTGGCCAATGAGAGATTTGCTGTTCCAGAAATACTCTTCAATCCTTCTGATATAGGCATTCAAGAAATGGGGATTCCAGAAGCTATTGTCTTTTCAATTCAGAACTTACCTGAAGGTACATTAATAAATTAATGAGGAATAATGATATCCTTGTTGCCCAGGTGGTAAAGAATCCGCCTGCAGTGCAGGAGACCTGGGTTTGATCCCTGAGTTGGGACGATCCCCTGGAGAATGGAAAGGCTACCCACTCCAGTATTGTGGCCTAGAGAATTCCATGGACTGTATAGTCCATGGGGTTGCAAAGAGTCAGACACAACTGAGTGACTTTCGCATAATGGCATTTTTTTAAAATTATAAGCTCTCTGAATCCTAAGTCAACTGTTTTTTTGAATAATTTGAACAAATGGCTACTTTATTTGCAGAGACTTCCAAATCCAGTAATGTACTTGAATGATTCTTTATTGGTCTCAGATGATAAATTTGATATAAGTAATTATGGTCTATTTAAACTTAAAGTAATTCATCTCTTTAAGAGTATTAAATTGCTATATCTCTTTTAGAAAAGTTTTAAGCCATATTTGCATAGAATAGAAATTTATAATTTAACGATTTAATGGTTTTTAGTTGTTGATGAGATTGGTTTATTCTTTCTGTTATATTTAGATTAATATACTGGAAGTCAGGGTTTTTTGTTTTAGAAGTTTTATTGAAATTAAAGTACAATGCTTCACAATGTTGTCTGGGTTCTCTTGAAGCATGATTTAATGAAATGATGTTCTAGAGTTTTGGAGTACTTTTATACCTTGAAAATGTCTCCCTTCTTCTTAAGGAACAATTTAGGCATTGTAGAAAATCTTACACATGCAATGCCCTTTCCTCTCATTAAAAAAAAGAAGAAAAAGAAAGATAATGCCATCACCTTAATATAGCTTCTCCAGGATATCTTTCCAACCCAGGGATCAAACCCAGGTCCCCCACATTGCTGGCAGATTTTTTTTACCATCTGAGCCATAACTAGCCAGTTGTTTTAATACAGTTATTTTACAGCTATTTTCATATTAATATTTCATGTTGATTTCTCATTTTATATAAACAGTATTTTTCACTATCATTTGTGTTACACAGTAAGTATGTGTGTCTCAGTGAGATAACATGGAAACTTGAATTCTCAAGTTAAAAATGGACCTCCTGTTTATCTTTACACCAGCTAACCATCTCAGCCTACATAAAGACCTCTTCCATTTTATGGAAGAACAGTTGTAATTTTCATATGTCTGTTACTAGAATTTTACTCATTTATATAAAGCTTATGTGTATATGTAATAAATTGCTAGTAGTTCAACCCCTTCACTTTTTCCTTGCTTTTAAAGATTTATGAGGTCATATTTCTGTTTAATGTATTTATTTGTATAAATGATAATCTCATTACAACATCTTATAATTTATATGGTTGTTAAAAAAAATAAATGGTTTCCCAACTAGTAACTTTAATTACTAATTGCTTTTACCTAACCCCACCTCCCTATTTCTCCAGAAAGATAAGTAAACAGATTTTCTAATATCTCTTTTCTCTCTCTTTTTTTATCTCTTTTAAAAGAAATGCAGCCACATTTTTTTAAGAACATCGTTTTGACAGGAGGAAATTCCCTTTTCCCAGGATTTAGGGATCGGGTTTACTCAGAAGTTCGATGTCTCACTCCAACAGATTACGATGTTTCTGTTGTGCTGCCTGAAAAGTAAGTCTTGGCTTATATAGAAACAAATCATGGAAGTTAGTTTGTAGATAAAAGAGGTCTATAGGCAGACTTGAGTTTAAAGCCTAGTTGTACCATGTTGGAAGGTTTGTTTCACCTTTGGGATGCTCATTTTTCTTTTCTCGAAAATTGAAATGACAAACCTTACATTTAAGTGGATTAAAATGGGGTGAAATATGTAAAGTACTGACCATCATGTTTAGTAAATAACAGGTGCTCAGTTAATATAAGATCACTTTCCTGTAGTCAATCAGTCCTCATTCCTAAGAAGTTTTTATAGACCAAGCAATTAGGTTGTTATCTATTCAATTTCTCTGAGCTGTCATTTTTTGAGAGTTTCTATCAAGAATACAAATAAGAGGATTTAACCAATAAGAAATTATGTCAACTGATAAGTTGTTTTAAAATTATTTAAAATATTTAAAATAAACTTTTAAATTTAAGTAGTCTTTTTTTTTTTTTTTTTAATTCAAAGCTATTTCACATGTACCCCCTATCCTGTTTTATGAGAAAAAGCAGATAATTAAGGTAGAATTTTAGAGCTGTCAGAACGGCTTACAAATCTGTCTAGTTCTATGTACTTACTTTCTAAATAGCAAGGGCTGATGAGTTAACAAAGGCCTTATGGTAAGTTAATTGCAGTAACCAGACTAAAATTTAGTTCTCTTTAGTTGGAGGCAGGAGTTCTCACCAAATTCCAGTAATCCCCCCTCACTACTCCACTGTAGCAGAGTTGAAAACAAGACCCCACACACCTGATGTGGGCCACAAGGCACATGGGATCTTAGTTCTCCAACCAGGGATTGAACCCACATCCCGCTGCATCAGAAGCACAGAGAATCTTAATCACTGGACCGCCAGGGAAGTCCCCCAGATACCTGATTTTTAATTTTAGAATTTTATTTTAAAGCTAAAGTGGAATTTTTTTAAATCAATAGCAGTTAATAGAAGGCCCTCATCTGGTCACTTAATTTGATAGCCATCAGATAAAAGAATAAACAACCATTAGATGTTGGAATGATTTTTATCAGCATTAATATTCATATACTCTTTTGAATATGAAGTATATTGAATTTTTATCTTGAATTTTAAAATCCAAGTCATGAACACACATTATGGATATGAAAAGAGGAATAGTTTTTATTCTTTTATCCATCAGATCTTTTTTGCCCATCTTTACAGATAGATCTAGATACAGATTTAGTTCTTTTAAGATTAGGAAATGCAGTAAATGCAATAAGGAAAATTTTCTGTATCATTTTTCAAATTTAAAATTGAACTAGGGGAGAGGAATGGTAGAATTACACAAAGTACAACCAGTATAACCTTGGTTGTACATAAATTGAAAGTCTGATGTGCTCTGTTTACTTAGTGCCCTTTCCGACCGTGTAACAGGTTTGTCATGCACTGTGCTCTCTTTTTTCTCTTTTCTTCCTCTTATTACCCCCTGCCCTGCACTGCACTGTTTTCTAAATGTCTTATTTATTAGAGGGAACAAAGTATAGGAGCAAAAGCACAGACTGTGAAAACAACTCCAAGTTGAATCCTAGTTTCAGTCTTAAGCTCTTTGAACCTCAGATATATAAAGTGAGTTTATAATAGCAGTTCGTCAGATATATAAAGTGAGTTTATAATAGCAGTTCGTCGGTTGTAGGGTGACTTGAGATGATGTGTCTTTGCCACATAAAAAAGTTAGACTCAGATATATTCCAGTTTTTCTTTTTATGCATTTTTGATCTTTTGTTTGTATTCTTGATTTTTCTTAGAAGATCCGTAAATTCAAAGCACAGGGAAAAAGTAAAGAAGGTCTATTTGTAGTGGTAACCAAGTTTCCTTTCTTTATGAGTTTCTTGACTTCTTTGAAAGTGAAAAGCGAAAGTTAATCACTGTTTGCAACCTGATGGACTGTAGCCCTCCAGGCTCCCCTGTTCACGGAATTTTCCAGGCAAGAGTACTGGAGTGGGTTGCTATTTCCTTCTCCAGGGGATTTTCTTCTCCAAGAGATTGGACTGAATCCAATCTCCTGCATTGCAGGCAGATTCTTTACCATTTGAGCCACCAGGGAAGCCCCTCCTCTGAAGTTTATACTTATTTTCACACTTCAAATGATTTTCTGTTAAATCAAGTTGGGTAAAGATTGCCCCATTTTAGTTACTAATTAATGTTTCTGGCATTTCAGTTCTGTAAAATCATCTGGGTTCATTTATTTTACCTTTATTTTTAGCCCTATTACTTATGCCTGGGAAGGTGGAAAATTGATATCAGAGAATGACGATTTTGAAGATATGGTGGTAACAAGAGAAGATTATGAAGAAAATGGACATAGCATCTGTGAAGAGAAATTTGATATTTAAGAAGAATTTCTGAAAGTTCTGACTTTCTATGACAAAGGTTTAATTTTCAGCGTTCTTTTTAAAGGAAGTTAAGGACCTGTGTTAGCTTTCATCCTAAGATAACATCTTGAACTTATCTAAATACTTTGATCCCTGGCTAATTTTCAAAGGTTTCTTAGCTAGGTTAGTAAGTAAACTGTAACTCACCCCATATTTTCATTTAGGAGCTAGACTTATTCTAACAGTGCTTATGCTGTTTCTGAGAGTAAATTATCTTTCACTAAAAGATGAAGAAGTGAGTGTAATTTAAGTTTAATTCTTTATAGCCAAAAACACAAACTTAACTGTCTCACTGGTCAGGTTTCCTTAGAAGGTAGTTTTGTGTGACTGACTCAGAATTGACTGGTGTGTGTTCATCATTTCCCTTCCCCACTGGAGATACAATTTCTCTTTTTTAGAACTAAGTATTTTATTTTTAAATTGTCATTTTTATTTATATATACTAAAGTTGGAAAAACTAATCTATGTTTGTATCATGTTTATTTTTTACTTGGCGTAAGTGTGAAAAGATGACACTCTAAACCAGTTTAGTCGAGTGTTTTTGATCACTGCCATGTTTCAGAAGTGTATTATTTCGCTCATAAAAACACTATACCATTTTTTGTTTATTTTTCTTATACATTAGTTTTCAGGATGAAATTCTTATGTCACTGGGCTCCTGAATCAAATTACTACCAGTCTCTCTACTTTAGCTAAAATCTTGCTCCTACCCCATGGCTTCAGGGATTTTAACAGCCTAGAGTGAAAGAAGGTAGTTTTCCAAAGGAAAATTAAGATAAAGAGACAGATGCTGGGCAGGGTGAAAGAACTGTCCACTACAATTACATTTGGATTATATGGATGGTCCCTGACTCAACAGTGGTTCAACTTAATGATTTTTTGACTCTACAATGGTACAAAAGCAGTATGCATTTAGTAGAGACTGTTCTTCAAATTTTGCAGATTTATTCATTTTTGGCTGTACTGGGTCTTTGTTGCTTTGTGTGGGCTTTCTCTGATTTTGGCGAACAGGAGCTGCTCTTCACTGCAGTGCATGGACTTCTGATTGCTGTGGCTTGTTGCAGAGCACAGGCTCTAGGCGCACAGGTTACAGAAGTGTGGCACTTGGTCTCAGTAGTTTTGGCACTCAGCTTTAGTTGCTCTGCACATGTGGGATCTCACTGGCCCAGGGATTGAAGCTGTGCCCTCTGCATTAGCAGATAGGTTCTTAACCACTAGACCACCAGGGAAGCCCTGTTCTTGGAATTTTGAATTTTGATCTTTTCCCGACCTAGTGATGTGTGGTATGTTACTTTCCTGTGATGCGGGGCAGCATTTGGGCACATGGGTATTCATTATATTAAAATCTTACCTCATAGTTTTCAAGTCTCTGATCCACTAGTGCAAACTGAGCCGTCATCGCCAGCCATATCTTCATGCACATTGAACAACCAGAAGTGCTGCTGTCAGTTCTGCTCTGGCATCATTTCCCTTCCCCAGTGCAGGTTCGGCTTGTTCAGTGGCATGCTGTGTCAAGTGGAAGTGCTCAATACAAGAATGGACTCGGGATGAACACGTTAATCACTAGAGCTCTCACTTAGAGCATTTATTCTTACTATACTGTTTACCTTTCTCTCAACCCACATCTGACCAAAGAGAAAAAATTCAGGCCTAGTTTATGAGTGGATTATGCATGATATGGCTAGCAGTAGCCAGAAGTGGAGTGCTGGCAAAGATTAAAAGTTGAACTATCACACCCATAAATAAAGAGTTGCCTCATAGTATCACTGGTCACAGAGTTAAGTGACAGAGTTGATCTGCAACAGCAGCCTTTTGGTTTTTATGTTCAAAAACCTATTTAGCACATAAGCAATTACACAGAAAAGAGGTCTGAAGAATGACTTTCAAAAAGAATGAAATGCCATTTGCAGCAACGTGTATGAACCTAGAGATTGTCATACTGAATTGAACTAAATTGGACAGAGAAGGAGAAATATAGTGTAACATCCTTTATATGTGGACTCTAAAAAGAAATGATACAAATGAACTCACAAAGCAAACAGAGAAGGAACTTACAGTTGCGGAGTTTGGGGGAAGGGATAGTACGAAAGTTTGGGACGGACATGTATACACTGCTATATTTAAAATGGATAACCAACACAGACCTACTGTATAGCACATGGAACTCTTCTCAGTGTTGTTCAGGCTACGTGGTAGCCTGAATAGGAGGAGAGTTTGAGGGAGAATGGATACATGGACATACATGGCTGAGTCCCTTTGCTGTTCTCCTGAAACTATCACAACACTGTTAACAGCTATACCCTAATACAAAATAAAAGTAAAAAAAAATTTAGAAGAGAATGTTTTTCAGTCTTAAACATTCTTTTTAATTAATTACATTTTTATTTTTGGCTGTGCTGGGTCTTTATTGCTGCACATGGGCTTTCTCTAGTTGTGGCAAGCAGAGGCTACTCTCTAGCTGCAATGTGTGAACTTCTCATTGTGGTGGCTTCTCATTTTTCTTTTTCTAATTTATTTTAAATTGGTGGATAACTGCTTTACGAAGCTTCTCTTGCTGCAGAGCACAAGCTGTACGGTGCATGGGCTTCATTAGTTGTGGTTCACAGGCTTACCTGCCCCCCCACACGTGGAATCTTCCCAGACCAGGGATCGAAACCATGTCCCCTACATTGGCAGGCAGATTCTTAACCGCTGGACTGCCAGGGAAGTCCACTGAACATTCTTTATGTATGTAAATTCTATGAGATAGAATTTTTATCGCAACATTTATTTCTCCAAGTTAAATAACATCTATTTCTGCTTTATTGACTATGTCAAAGCCTTTGACTGTGTGGATCACAATAAACTGTGGGAAATTCTGAAAGAGATGGGAATACCAGACCACCTGACCTGCCTCTTGAAAAACCTATATGCAGGTTAGGAAGCAACAGTTAGAACTGGACATGGAACAACAGACTGGTTCCAAATAGGAAAAGGAGTACGTCAAGGCTGTATATTGTCACCCTGCTTATTTAACTTCTATGCAGAGTACATCATGAGAAACGCTGGGCTGGAAGAAGCACAAGCTGGAATCAAGATTGCCGGAAGAAATATCAATAACCTCAGATATGCAGATGACACCACCCTTATGGCAGAAAGTGAAGAGGAGCTGCCTCTTGATGAAAGTGAAAGAGGAGAGTGAAAAAGTTAGCTTAAAGTTCAGCATTCAGAAAATGAAGATCATGGCATCCGGTCCCATCACTTCATGGGAAATAGATGGGGAAACAGTGGAAACAGTGTCAGACTTTATTTTTGGGGGGCTCCAAAATCACTGCATATGGTGATTGCAGCCATGAAATTAAAAGATGCTTACTCCTTGGAAGAAAAGTTATGACCAACCTAGATAGCATATTGAAAAGCAGAGACGTTACTTTGCCAACAAAGATCCGTCTAGTCAAGGCTATGGTTTTTCCAGTGGTCATGTATGGATGTGAGAGTTAGACTGTGAAGAAAGCTGAGCACCAAAGAATTGATGCTTTTGAACTGTGGTGTTGGAGAAGACTCTTGAGAGTCCCTTGGACTGCAAGGAGATCCAGCCAGTCCATTCTAAAGATCAGTCCTGGGTGTTCATTGGAAGGACTGATGCTAAAGCTGAAACTCCAGTACTTTGGCCACCTCATGTGAAGAGTTGACTCATTGGAAAAGACTGATGCTGGGAGGAATTGGGGGCAGGAGGAGAAAGGGATGACAGAGGATGAGATGGCTGGATGACATCACCAACTCGATGGACATGAGTTTGGGTGAACTCCAGGAGTTGGTGATGGACAGGGAGGCCTGGCATGCTGCAATTCATTGGGTCGCAAAGAGTCGGACATAACTGAGTGACTGAACTGAACAGAAATAATATTTACCTGAATAGGACCTAAAGATGTGAATAAGAAGTCTAAGAAGTGTTAAGCAGGATGAATCATGATGCTAATTGTCATGAACATAATTTACTGAATATTCTAATAGGAGATAAGCTTTTCAGTGATTGGAAATGGATTTTATACAGGGAAGAAAAACTTTGTCCCTACATTGCTCACAAAGGTTTAGCCTAAAATTGAAAGACAGCACCCTTGGAAATTTGCTTTAAGCCTGATAAACTGTATGGAGCTGACACTAGGTGGAGTAGCTGGGATAGGAATTTCTCTTTAGGAATTAATGCCCCAGAACCTTCAAAACCATTCAGTAAAAATCATTTTACTTTGTAAGCAAGTTTAATTGAACAGTAGTATATTCAAAATAGTCTCCATTAGGGAATGCTATAGGATATGTCATTCAAATTAAACATTTCAAGCACTAATGATTCTGCTATTTCTAAATTGGACTTTTTCTCAACCCAGGGTTCTCACTAACATTTTCCCTTATGAACCCAAATAGGTCAGGTAGCAGATCCAGATCTCTGACTCCAGAGCACAGACCCTTGTTGCCTACCACACTGTCCCTCAGACCTTTGATATTTCTGGTCTAGTCTTATAAACACAAATTATGCATGTATATTTTTATTCTAGAGATTAAAAACAAAACAAGGCTCAGAAGGAAGATACCTATTCAAGGTTATAAATAATCTGAGCAGCAGATCGAAGGACACAGTAGTATCTTTAACACATTTCTCAGAGTGCCATCCATTCTTAGTGGTAGCTAGCAATTCTCCACCTGATTAACACGCAACATTGAAAAGGAGACTCCTAATAAGGAGACGTTCCCCTGCACCCCGACTAATGAGGGTTGGGCTACATATTTCTATTTTTTTCCTATCTAGAATCACCCTCTCAGTTCTTGCACTGGAGGTATACTAATTTCCTCCCCAATTCAAAACAACCATATACATGAGGACAGTTAACATCTAATGTCAGAATTGTTCTACTTTGTTTTTGTTTTAAAGTCACAGGAATTTAGAATTCATCTAGCTAATGCTCTTATTTTAACGTAACACTTTAACATTTAGACCAAGAGTTTATCCACAAAGTAAGAGCAAAATTTGGAAAATATATAAATATAGGTCATTAAGGGCCTTAAGTGTATTCTCTGAAAACAGAATAAATAATGATTCTCTAACCCAGTGGTTCTTAATGTGCTTCACTTATAATTCCCTTGGAGAATCTGGTGGAAAGCTATGAATCTTCTTCCTAGAGAAATCAGCACATACACACACACAGTCTCATACAATCCCAGAAAGAACACTGTACTTCAGCACTCTGAAACCTGTTCATAGACTCAGTTGAGAACATTGACCAAGCATTCAAATTCAACCCAACTGGTACAGTTTTTACACAAAAAGACAAAACTGATATGACATTAGTTATATATGTTTCAAGTACTTAACGATACACACTTCTCTTCTCTGTGATCAAGGCATAAATTAAGACCACAGAAGAATGTACTTTTGTGTAAGCTGCAACAGACTGAATCCTCAACCTGTGTCACATTGAGAGAATAATCCCATAAAGTAAACTAATCAATTTTAAAGCAAAGGGAGAAAACAAAACCATAAATACCTTGATGGATTAAAAAAGAATCAGAAGGCAAAATCATGGTTTTAGATATTCATGAATTTTAAATTTGTGGCTTTTAGTCTTCTGCTTAGTAAGTATTTCCTTCTTAGATGATTCACAACATTTAAGTTACAGTAGCCTAAAGGGGTAGCTTAAAAGTAGTATGTGCTAAGGGAAATACATGCTTTCTTTGGAGAACACATATATGAAATGTTCTTTTTCTGTGGAAAAAAAATTCTAAGGAAATGAACTGTCAGATCCCTAATAATAGCACCACATTTAATAAGCAGCATAGTAATTAAATGAATCAGCATACAAGAATTTAACTTACATTCCCTTTTAAAGATAAAAAACATCCTTTACAGTTTTTTAAAGATCTACTCTCTTAGCAACTTCCAAATACTAAATAGAGTATTGTTAACTATAGTTGCTATGCTATACATTACATCCCAGGACTAGTGTATTTTATGACTGGACATGTATACCTTTTGACTCTCTTCCTTAACAAAGTTTAAGCATAATTACACTTTAAATGCTTATAGGCTATCCTTTCTACACTACAGTGTGGGTATTGGCAGTTTGAGAAAACTACCAGAGGAGTTCTTTATAGTAACAAATTATAGTTTCTTCTCCCAGAAGCGTTAGTGGAAAACTTCTGAATGGTGTTTTTGGAATTCTTTAATTAGTTTTTCACTTCAAAGAGATACTAGGGTTACTGTTAATCTCAAGAGCCAACTGGTGAAGATATTGGCTTGTCCTTTCCTTTTGTTTTTCAAACTCCTTGTATGTCAAGCATTGGCAAGATGTGGAACCTAAAAAAAAAAAAGTACAATTGGAAAAGCAAGTTAAGAAAATCATGAAAATGTACCTATTCAAACTGGTATTATGCTGGACTTTTTTCCTCAAATATGGTAGATGACATTACTTATGTTTTCTTTGCTTCAGAGTAATACTGTTTCTTTACATATGCTCTATACTTTAGCAAAACATACCTTATCTTATTTTACATACATTATTTGATTTTATTTCCAAAATAAGTCCATGAAGTAGGAGAACCAATATACTACTATTCTAGTTTCAAGTAGAATACACTGGAATTTAAATGACATGACTCACAAATTGAAGGTGAAGGGGAGGAAAAAGTTTTCCTTGACTTTCTTAGGGTCCCTGGCTAGGTCTGAGAAGTAAACTGATAAATATAAAAACTGGAGAAAAAGCATACAAATGTATTTAATAAGTTTTATGTGACATAGAAGCCTTCATAAGGAAATGAAGACTCAAAGAAACAGACCTATATACTTTATGCTGGGTTTGATGAAGAATTGGAGAAGGAATGGCAACTCACTCCTGTACTCTTACACTGGAAAATCCCATGGCTACAGTCCATGGGGTTGCAAAGAGTCAGACATGACTGAGCGACTTCACTTTCTTTTCTTTGATGAAGAATACACAGTCCTGGAAGAATGTGACAAGGTAACGTATGAGGTAATTGTAATAAACTGGGAAAAGTTAGCAAAGCNCTTACACTGGAAAATCCCATGGCTACAGTCCATGGGGTTGCAAAGAGTCAGACATGACTGAGCGACTTCACTTTCTTTTCTTTGATGAAGAATACACAGTCCTGGAAGAATGTGACAAGGTAACGTATGAGGTAATTGTAATAAACTAGGAAAAGTTAGCAAAGCCTGTTTGTTCAGATTCTTCTTGACTTCCCTTTGCCTTGGGAGATAAGGATAGTCCTTTACTCCTAGTGTAGAGAGGGCATCTTTCATGTGAAGGTGTTACAGCCTATTTCAGGGAGAAATGGCAAGAGGGGAGTAGGTCAGAGCAACTCTCCTGCTTCTACCATTTTCTCAAACTCTTTCAGCTTAAAATATTCAATGTCATGTGCTATGTTTTGGGGTAGTGTGTCCTGAACCATCAGAAGCATGTACAAAACATGAACAAAGAATTTCATGAATGTGAGCAGTCTTTTTTGCAGGGCCCTGTGAGCTGTCTTGGAGAAGGCAATGGCACCCCACTCCAGTACTCTTGCCTGGAAAATCCCATGGATGGAGGAGCCTGGTAGGCTACAGTCCATGGGGTCGCCAAGAGTTGGACACGACTGAGCGACTTCTCTTTCACTTTTCACTTTCATGCATTGCAGAAGGAAATGGCAACCCGCTCCAGTATTCTTGCCTGGAGAATCCCAGGGATGGTGGAGCCTAGTGGGCTGCTGTCTACGGGGTCACACAGAGTCGGACACGACTGAAGCGACTTAGCAGCAGCAGTGAGCCGTCTTCGCATGTACAGTCAACTAAGCCTCTCTCTATGCTGATCTACAGATGGGGACACCTTAGTCTCCAGACACAGCAAGGCAATTCTCAATCACTGTTAACTTCTGAAATCCTACAGCCCATTAATATTAGGTTTTGTGTGTGTGTGTGTGTGTGTGTGTGTATGTTTTTCTTTTTCTATTTTCACTATAATGGCCTTTGCTTAAACACAAGTGGTGACACCCTGGAATTACATTGCCTCTGAAAACTTAAGATCTTACACCTAATTCTCTGTTCAGAATCTACTGCCCTTCAAATAATAATATAATAGTAGCTTACAATGAATGTTTACATATATCAAACCTCTTGTACTTTTTCTCACTAAATCTTCAATGTTCTAAGGTGTGGAGTTGTTGGCATTATTATTAGCCCTGCCTTATCAATAAAGAAACAGAAGCTTGGACCACATGGCTGAGCTAAGGTCTGAACCTGGGATCGCCCCACTCCCAGGGTTTGAAGTCTCTATACTATACCATACTGCCTTTAGCCCTGTCACAACTCACATCAATCTCAGAACACGAAAACCTGCCATGCCATTTTTCTTTGTTCATATCTTTTTTCCATCAGACACATATCTGATCATCTGAACCACTTTCTCAGTCAGTTGATTTTAAATGTTTCTGATATCAAATATTTATCCCTGTCTTTATAATCAAGACAGCACAGGTAAACCCCTATAATAGGAAAAAGCTTGGCTTGTTTGAGATTCCTATTATAAATACCCACATCTGGAAAAAGCAATGAGATACAGAAAGTATTTACCTTTTTAGAAGAAAGGTAATTAAACAGAGGGCTTCCAAAAGAACTAGAGAAGAACTTACTCTAGAGATATTAAAAAATAACCGTAATGTAACCACCTTTTATAGCATTATACATTTATTACATACTCGCCCTTGGTTCCCTTCCAACTTTTGTGACTATAACAGTCACTTAATGATACAGAAAGAATAAGTCTGAGTCAATACCTGATATAGCATCTGGATCTTCTCCATGCAGAAGCTTCTTAAATTTCTTACTAACCATATCCAATAAAGTAACTGGTGTCTACATAAAAACAGATATTTTCAAGTTTCTAATATGAATTTTTCTAGCCAGTAATCTACTACAGGGGGCTTCCCTGGTGGCTCAGACGGTAAAGAATCAGCCTGCAATGCAAGAGACCCGGGTTTGATCCTTGGGTTGGGATGATCCCCTGGAGAAGGGAATGGCAAAAAATCTCAGTTTTTTTGACCAATGGATAGGGGAAGAGGATTACAGATGGGGAAAGGGGGCGGGTAGCAGAAGGCCTCTGAATTCTAAAAGGTATATAAATACTTGAAACTTTTTTAGAATTCTTAAAATTCTATTTTCTACTTCCACATATGTGGTATATCTGAAACTAGGTTAACCAATCATTAGTACAGTATTCTATAATAAAAATTATTTGTACTTCCATAACAGCACTGGACTAGATAATCTTGCACTGTAATCACATGATCTATATGTAAATAGTAGCTCTAAAATATGTAATAATATCACTCTCTTAAAATAGATATATACTCTTTTTCCAGTCTTAGTTATCACACAAAGGAAATCTCAGATTACAACATGTATCTGGGGAAAAAATCCCTCAGCTAACATTATATCCACATAGCTCCTTCATCTTGAGCCCCAAGGTAGGTACCTTTCCATTAGCTTCTATTGTCCTGAAAATTTACAAACATGAAGCCATCCCCATCAATTCATCCTGTCATGCAACAAAAATCTAGTGAGTGATTTCTATGTGCCAGGACAGTTCTAGGTGATAAATAAGCACATCAAGTCTGAACTCATGGAATTTGCATTCTCAGACATGACAGCACATGAGATAAAGACAATTTCAAAAATCAGCAAATATATAATTTCAGGTAGTGATAAGTGCCATTAAGAAAGCATAAAGCAGGATACAAAGCTAGAATGAAGAAGATGGCTAGCTATCTTAGAGAAGATAGATACCCCTCTTAGTTACTGAGAGACTATCATTTTGAGCAGAGGCCTGAAGTGATGTGAAAGAGTGAAGCCATAAAAAGACTGAAGAGAAAATGTTCCAGACATACCCAAGACAGCACAAGTAAAGCCCTGTAACAGGGAAAAGCTTGGCTTGCTTGAGATCCCGTATTATAAATACCCCCATCTCCATTTCCCTGAAATACTTCATCCCCTAATCTTCAGAAACCAGTCATTGGAGTCACTTCTCCCTGCTTCCTGAATTCCATACCAGCATATCCTCCAGTCCATGTCAAGTTCCTTTTCCCTTTCAGTCCTGCTACAAAATTTGAACCAGTATCTTTATGACATTGCTAGTTCTGACATGAGGGGGAGGTAAAAAATCCTTCCTAACTTCTCCACCATATGTAGCAAAGAGGAGAATTCATTTACCTAGAGGAGGAGGCAGAGTGAGAAGAAAGTGGAGATGCTAAGTGTTAAGGAAGAGGAGGAGAGAAAACCTTCTAAATTCCTGGTTGGATCTTTTTATAAGTAAGAAATAAACATGAATTATGGTTTAGTGACTATAGAATTAAACATTTATGTAACCACTGCCCTAATCTCTATTTATTATATTTTATGATGAAAAATGAGGTGCAGAGTAACAACTGATTTTTAAATGAACTTTAGAATATATTTCATTCAAAAGTCATAAAAGAGGGACTGCTTCTATCGTATATACTTAGTACCACATTTTTCTCTGAAATAATGGAAAAGAAACTTCAGTTAAGGGTGAGAGAACTGTTACAAAGCTCAAGCCAATGTGTTTCTAATGACATGAGATAAATTTTTTACACACAGAAAAATTGAGAAGGGAACACTTTGTTTTAAATATATCCACACTCCCCCAAACTCCCCTCCCATCCAGTTGAGAAGGGAATATTTCTTTATAGAGGCTTTGGAGAAATAATGCCACTAAAAGTACCAGTGTCTGATACTAAAATATAGTAGTGAGGCTAAAAGGTAATCTTTTTCTAAGATTACCTTAGAAAAAGGTAATCTTTTTTCTTATGTTAGGGAAAAAAAAGAACTTTTTTTAAGATCTTTTTCAAAATACATCAAGAATTTGACAATGGCTCACTAACTCTATTTGGAGAAGGAAATGGCAATCCACTCCAGGACTATTGCCTGGAAAATCCATGGACAGAAGAGCCTGGTAGGCTACAGTCCATGGGGTCGCAAAGAGTCGGACACGACTGAGAGACTTCACTTCACTTCAACTCTATTGCTACTCCTTTGTTTCAAGTGACCACATTTCTTGCCCAGATTATTACAACAGCCTCCTAAAAGATTTTTCTGCTTCCTTCCTTCCCCGTTTATAATCTGTCCACAACACAAAAGCCAGTTGTCTTCATAAATATCAGTCAGATGAGCCCACTGTTGTGCTCAAAACCTCTCACAATTCCCCACTTTATTCCAAGGACAGGCAAAGTCTCTCCAATGGTCTACAAAGCCCACCTCCTCTCTGACCTCATCTCACACCACTCTCCCCTCTGCTCACCACTTCCTTGCTCTTGTTCCTTAGCACCCAGTAAGCATCACCTCCAAGGCCTCTGCTCTAGGAACCATTTTTTCTGCCCCAAACCAACCCCCCAACCCCCGTGGCCATTTAATTGACTGTCCTCATGCCACTATCTGTTCAAATCTCACTTTCCCAGTGAGCCCAACATTGGCTACGCCATTTAATACCATAAGCTCCTACTAACCCCTACCCTGGCACCTCAAAATTCCCTAAAACTTGCTTTTTTTTTTTTCCTATTGCATTTGTTGCTTTTGATCAAACTATATGATGATAACTTATTGGGTGTATCTTTATTTTTGTCTGCGCCACGCAACCTGTGGAATCCTGGTTCCCTGACCAGGGATTGAACCTGGGTCCCTGAAGCAAGAGTGAAAAAGGGCCTGCATCTTTATGTTTTGTTTGCTAATGTGTTCCAAGCACCTAAGACTGTGCCTGGCATATAGCAATGCACCAGAAATAGGGTGAAGAAATTAATCAGTATACTTGTAAATATCAACTAAATACCAATGTTGTTTTGAATCTGCTTCCTTCTCTTTAGTGGGTGTGGGGAGAGAGCATTCCTCCAATCTTTGCCCATTATAGGTACTCAGTAAATCATTTATTAAGTGAATTCTTTGCTTTTTCATCTGACACAAATAGCTTAGTAATAAGTGTGTCCAGGCAAAATGCCAGACATACCTTGAAGAGCTCATAGTGGAGATCCAGTACGAACAAGACTAGTTGTCCTGCCTGTACTTTTAATAATGACTTGGATTGCAAAACTGCTTTGGCAAGAGTTTTCAGGACCACCATTTTGTTATCAAATTGTAAACAAAAAGATTCATTAGCTTGAATTGGTTTTAAACGAAATAAAAAGAAGGTTTTAAAACTGTTGTTGCAATTTTTTTCACCTTTTTTTGTAACTTGTTGACATTAGCTTCTGATGCAATTGCCATGAAAGTAAGTAGCCATCGTAATTCTTCTCTAAAGTTGGGACAACAACAATCTTAGATATAGTTGTGTTGCTTCAAGTGCTTCTGTTCTTTTTTCATTTTCTGTTACATGGGTTTACAAAGAAGACAAAGCAAGAGGAAAAAATAAATGCAGATTATATGCTACTGGAGATCAGTGGAGCAATAAGTCCAGAAAGAATGAAGGGATGGAGCCAAAGCGAAAACAATACCCAGTTGTGCATGTGACTGGTGATAGAAGCAAGATCCGATGCTGTAAAGAGCAATACTGCATAGGAACCTGGAATGTCAGGTCCATGAATCAAGGCAAATTGGAAGTGGTCAAACAAGAGATGACAAGGGTGAACGTCGACATTCTAGGAATCAGCGAACTAAAATGGACTGGAATGGGTGAATTTAACTCAGATGA